>JAQFVV010006374.1:42500-642500 GCA_028023455.1 Epiperipatus broadwayi
CCACATGTACAGGACATAATCCATTTAATACATGTGCAAGGATGGGCAGACATCTCTACAATGTAATAGCTGAAACACAGGCTTATTATATACCTGTGTCTATATATGTAATATAGGGTATATGAGCACAGACTTTCAGATGACCCATCACTCTCCACTCTATCTAATATCACTGATACACTCAAGCACATATATGCTATATTCTAAATATTGTATTTTTACCTCAGAAATATTCCATTTATTAGTTGTAATAAGGAGGGCTTTTTTTTTTCTAGTTCTTTTCTATTATGTAACGCACTTTGAAATAGAAACACACATAGTAAAGATATGAAGATTGGATGTGCTTAAGTAGTTCACACATTTATGGGAGGGTAACTGGGTGCACATGCATACATGGACACTCGCAAACATTCCATATAATAGAAATATAAATGTTTGCGTTGATGTTTCATGTAAGTCTGAAGTATAAGAAATAAAAATAGTATCAATTGGCACAAAAGAGTTCTGAGTTGAAAAATAGATTAATGAAAATCTGGATTGCTTTTGGTAAATGTTTAGAGCAGTTGCAAATTCTGCACTCGTCATAAGAATTGCAGCCACAATAATTAAGAATTCTAGTGCAATTTTCATTATAATATTATCCTATATATCTTTATTGTTAGATATTAGTATATTGTTCGCTTTCTTAGAACTTTTGATAACATTTACTTTAGCTAATCATCATTCTTGCTGTTCAAAGGTAGGATATTGATTTCGACGACGTTTAAGGATTTTGTTATTAAATTTACATTATTTGACATATGCTAACAGTGGTTTGAGAATAAACTAATATAATTTTAAATAATCTTCCTAAATTGTCAGATCAGTTGAGAAATGAATGCCATTTTATGATTTTAAAGAGTATGCCTTAATGGGGAATTCGAGCTTCTTCTCTATCTTTCCCCAAGCTGTAATCACACCGCATCAAAAAGGGGCATAATTGAGAGGCAAAAATGTCTGAGCAACTTTTATCGCAGTATAAAGTTTCACCAGTTAATCTTCTGGAACAATTGCTAAAAATGATCATAAATTGCATTTTATAGGATCGAACAAGAGAAAGGGAAAAAATAAATGAAATCGCGTTATCTCTCACTGCACTTAGGAATTTCTAAGCCATATTAAAAATAGAAAAATATAGTTGATTGTATTGTATTTTATATAACATTGCTTTAAAATGGGAAAAATGAAAGAAATACCCATACACATATATTGTATTCACTATATCTTTTGTTATTAATTTATTAATTATATATCTATACGTAAGGATGAGATCTTGTTATATAAGAATGGCTGAAATTAAAAATAAAGCATCCTGGAGGAAGAATTTTAAAAAAATCGTGATTTAGTAAATTGAATTAAGTTATTGTTCTCAGCCCAAATTTAATAGTCAAGCGTCTCTTTGGCCTCCCAATCACATGACCTTATGATCAATCAATATTAAAAACTGTTTGAATAGTTTTTTTAAAAGGTAGTTTATGAGCAATGGAAAAATGCCACAATGATAAGCTAGTGTTTTTTTTATTGCATCTGTAGTTTACATTTGGAGAAGAATTTATTAAATGTCCTGAGTAAATTATAGTAAGAAGATTAACTTTTTTATGAGTATAAAATATTCTTTTTTAGTTAATCTTTTGCTCTGCTGATTTGCTACGGTAGTGAAGGGGTTGACTTTGAATCGCAAGGCTTATAAAATGTGATCTGGTTATATTACTTCTTCTGAAACCAGAAGCAGCAAAGCCACTCAATTATTTTTCTGGTAACCTTTTGCATTAACTCATCATCAAATTTTTTAATTTTATTTTAGCAGATATGTTTCTTAACAGAAAACATTACGTGGGAAAGTGTATGTGCATGCATTTATTGCATAAACGAAGTCTCATAACATAGCTGTTCACCCATCAGGTCTGTGACTTGAAGTTTGAATTTGGATAAAAAAAAAATGGATTTTTTTTGGTTACAAATAAGCTTTGATGGTGGTGTTTATCAGTTTGGCCCTATCATCCAATTGTTGCCCAGTGAGTAGGCATATAACTATTCTTCATTAGAGGGTAAAACAATAAAGGGAAAATATAAATGATCAAGAGTGGTGAGGATTTATTTTTTACCATTTTTTTTTTTGTAGAGAGATGCTGGTTAGAAGTAGCTATTTGAGACTGTTTTTACTTTTAGTTTGATTTATATTTAGATATATCCTCAGTGAGAAAAAATATATACTCACAAAGAGATGTTTCAAATAAGTATCATTCAGTCTTAAGACCTAACAGTTCTTCATTAAGACCATAACCTTATCAATGATGAATAACATTTTGTGGAAATGTTATCAATAATTTTAATAAAACAATACATGGTTTAACTCAAAAAAGACTTTATACTGCCATGATAATATATACTATTACATTAAATGGATGTTGATTTGTATATATATTGGGAAAAACATGAATTAAGCTAAATATAAACAGAATTAATTTAATTCATGATTTTTAAAATCATTTTATTAACTTCTACAATTACTTTATTACTTTTCTGGTAATTATAATAGTAAACAGCCATTTGTAAATGAATATAGTCATTCTAACTCTATGAACAAAACTATTCTAGAAATGAGTTTATGCTGTTTAAAAATCTGTGAACTACAAATAGTTCGTCCGCATATAGATACAGTTGGTTCATCATTCAGATAACTTGATATTTTAGGATGCTGTTTTTTAATTTATCAGAGAAAAACTATTCTTTCTGAAATACTTCAAAACCACATTTAATTGTAGCTCTCCAAGGTATTCTATTGTCTGCCATATCTTTCCAACGGAAACAATTGACATTGTGCTTCTTTAGAAGGTCTTTAAGATAATCCTTATAACGTAAATGGGATCCATCTTTTTCATGTAAATCATGTTCAAACTCACCCTGAAACATTCTTTTAGAAGTCATTCATTGCTTATTCATTTTTCATGACCAATTTACCAAGTGTTTAATTTCACAAGAATAAACTCTATACTATCATAAATAGCAAGTTAAAGAACATAGTGATTTGTACTAATGTACTCACCACTTTATTACCCAAAAGAAATTACAACCTTTTTTTTTTTTTAACAATTTAGAAAATGCTTTGTAAAAAAAATATTTTTTTTATAAGTGTGTTTGTATATGAATAGTTTTAAACGAACAAGTTGGATTATACATACTTAATCTAAAAATAATAAAATTATTGCTTTGAACTAATCATAAAGTAGATGGTGAATATCGTAAATAGCATTTTAAATAAAATAGTCAATTCAGATAGGCTGTTGCAAAAACTTTACTCAAATTGCTCCTGATAGTCATTGTATTAAATAGAATTGATTTTTAATGGGATTTGTTTTCTAGTCATTTTAATTTAGGCTGATAATTTTTAAGTTCTCTAAGCTTCCTTTTCGTTCTTATTTGGAGATATAGTTTTTTTTTATATGTCAAAGCATTGACTAGGGAGTGAACCTGGGCTGGCTGCTCGGAAGGCAGCTATGCCAAGCTCCAGGCCACCAAGACTTGACTCAAAGATATAGTTTTTAACATATATAAAGCAATCATTTACTCAATTTCATCATATTCAAGTTTTCTCATTCCCATTTCTTAATAACATAGTCTCAGTTTGGTTTTAATGAGATTTTTTTATGGCTCATTATGATCTTGGGATTGGTATAACTCAATATTTTTCAAGGGTTTTGATATAAGAGCCCCCTGAATAACAATAATATATTTTCCAGCTCTCATAGACTATGTTATGAAAATGGGGTAATACTTTTTTTTATATTTGAGTCAAGTATTCACCAGTTTTTCACACAAAAATCACAGGATACTTATGAATTAATCTGATAACTTTCTGACTGTATAATCTCATAAAATGTCTGCACGTGATTTCTGATAGCCTTTAATACATTAATTTTGATAAATGATGACAGCATTCTCCTGATCAGAATATTATCTAATATTCACTTAAAAATGAATTTGTTTCCTTGTTAGAACACTTTAAATGCATTTAATTCGGTCTTTTATACATAAATTTGTTTTGTTTTTGGCCAATAACTTTCATCATTACAGGTTTTAAAAATTGTTAAATTATTATTATTATTATTATTATTATTATTATTATTATTATTATTATTATTATTATTATTATTATTATTATTATTATTATTATTATTATTTGAGACCTCTCACAAAAAGTTGTGTAGCTCACATTTTGAGAAACATTGCTGATACTTGTTTATAATAATAACCACAATACATCGGTTCATGCCATATTTTTTAAATCGAGTTTTATTTCTTCATCAAGAATTATTCTGCAACTTTTATTCACTATCAGCCTGCTCAGTAAACTAATCACCTAAAAGCTACTCTACCACTGGAACATCTTTTTATCAAAAATCAACTACTGAGCTATCTACTCATCTATAAGACACTTTTCTACTGACCCAATTACTCATCAGAAACTACTTTTCCACTAACTTACGTGTTCATTGAAATATTCTTATTAAAGCAACTATTTGCAGCAAGCTATCCCTAATGTTGCCAATCACATATATATTTAATGAACAAAATAATGTTTTGACTATAATGATGTTTAAAGTTTATATGTCAAATAAGCAAAAATTAATAAGGTTTTAACTGTTTTTTATCCCGCAAAAATTAAAATGCTTTATTCCTATAGGGCAATTATCAGAAGCTGACTTGAGAGTTAATTTTACTTTCCAATTCACAAGACTATCATTTTTCATCAAAAAACTACCCAAAAAAAAAATATTGCCTCTTTTTGTAGTGTTGTCTCATGGCTAAACATTTTTACAGAAATAATGATTTTCATGACTATACAATCTCGTAATTTTTATGTGGCAAAAAAATTAGAAAAGTAGGATGTCAGATTTTTTTTTAAAAAAAAAAATGTTTTAAATAATTTTTATTGAATGATTTTGTAAAAACATGTAATGTAAAATAACAAAAAAGTATCGAAATATAGAATCTTAACAGAAATTGGGAAGGTTGGGCATATTGGTATTCCTTTAAAATTTTATGTTTTGAGATTAGTCAAAATAGTATCCGAATAATGATTGATCAAGATTTGGTGATGGCTCATTCTGATGCAGAGGGTATCACTGTATTTACAATCACAATTAATCATTCCTTAGCCAAATGAGGGTCTCTCATATGAGAAATCAAGAAATTCAATTTGCATGTGTGACCATCTATTGAGAGATTTTGGTAGCTTTTTTTTTCTCACTGTTAAAATTCATATATATTTTATTATAATATTTTAATTCCAGAAAAAATTGCAGAGATGTCAGGATATTTAAAACTGTAGGAAAATCAAAACTTTTAAACTCCACATTGCTGGATTTCTATTGTTTTCTTGGATGTCTTGAATTTCTTATGACTAAAAAACATTTTTTGAGAACCTTCCACCACTATCAACATACAAAATGAATTTGAAGCCATCTCAGGATTAACACTCAGGAGAACTGATGAAAACAATGAACAAGAAATAAAATACCTAGACTTGTTAATAAAAAGGGAGAATACATACCTAGATTATAAAATGATGGTTAAACTACTACACATAAGAGGTTACACAAGTCCAAAGTCTAACACCCCCAATACATATAAATGGGCAGGGATGAATGCTTTCCTATTGAGAAATTACCATTTATGTAAATACATAGCGGTTTAGGAAAAATAACATTGACAAATATATAAAGGAAATGACTAACATAGGCTTTAAATCCAATACGATCAATTACAGAATAAAAACATTTTATAGAAAATTCAGAAATAAACAGCCTAAAGACAATATGAAATACCTAACAATTCCATTTATACCTAATGTAACTTCAAATATTGCAAAAGAATTGTCTAACAATTTCAAATTTAGCTTCAGAACACCTCCCAGTACTAACCGACTAATAAATAATTCAAAAGATAAAATGGAAAAAGATCAAGCCTCTCATGTGGTCTATAAAATGGCATGCCCTCAATTAGGCTGCCATGCATCCTATTATGGTGAGACTCAGGCTAACCTTAATACAAGAGTTTACCAACACCGGTATGTATACAACAGGGTTAAAAATAAAAATGAAGGAACATCAGTATTCTGGGACCACCAAGCAACTACAGGCCATGTATTCAAACCCAGTTCTGCCCAAATAATTTGTACAGAGAAGAATGATGCCAAAAGAAAAGTTAAAGAAGCTTTCTACATAGCAAATGATATTAGTGCCATTAATAGAAGAGAGGCATGCTTTGCTCTCTCCAAACAATGGACTAACTAATTAAAAATTCAAACTCATTTGCATAATCACAACAGTCTTCATTCACAAAGATATGAGTATGAGATTCCAACATTGAATCTCGAAAGCGCTAAGCAGACCTATTATACTTTATTCATATAATTATAGCTTCACTATTTAATGCAAAAAAAAAGTCACATATTTATAATTACAATTTTTACTAGTGAAGAGAAAAACAATTTAGTAATAATTACTGCAAATCAAGAATATATAGTATTATGTATTGTCTACACAAATGTTTTATTTTCTAATATAAAAGGTTACATTTTCCTGCATAATGTTAACAATAAAAATTGGGTAGAAGTGTCAATTACAAGTTGTTTAGTAATAAATCATCATTTACAGACTGTGAGAATATATATAGCAATATTGTAAAAATTACTAAAAAATATAATGTTTTAAAGCATAAGATGATAAATTTACCAGATTTTGATATTTATTTGTTCACATTTTGAATACAAACATCAAATAAAAATGATATCATTCATTTTTTTGAAATCAAACTTCTCTCAACAGCTGAATGATGAAATTGTGCTTTGTTTTGATTAAAATCTCATTTTTAAAATAATTGCAAAATTCAAAGGTGATTTTTTAGAATTTATTTAATTTTTTAACAAATTATCCATCTAATAAAGTCAAATTTATTATATTCTGATGTATAAATAATGATCCAATACTAAAATTAAAGTTGAAAGCTTAAAGCAAGTAAAAACAAAGAAAACTGTTGCAGTGCAAGAGGGTTAACAATAAAGATAAACAGTTGTTTAACTTCATTTTTGAACACTATCTAAGTTGCCTACATAGTATAGAAAAGTAGAAAAGTGGTAAGATTGGTAGACTAAGGAGCTAAAGTTCTTTGTATTGATTCCCAGCCAAGGAAA
This sequence comes from Epiperipatus broadwayi, assembly GCA_028023455.1. Taxonomy (NCBI): domain Eukaryota; kingdom Metazoa; phylum Onychophora; class Udeonychophora; order Euonychophora; family Peripatidae; genus Epiperipatus; species Epiperipatus broadwayi. The sequence continues at coordinate 49,735 of JAQFVV010006374.1, forward strand.
ATAAAAACTGATTCAGTTTAGTTAGTGATTAGAAATTTTGTGCATAACCTAAACATTCAAACAACTGGTAATATTCTATTCAATAAGTAATCAAGGACTTTATTTTTAATGTTAGTTTTAAGTAGAGAGACCTAATAAATTTGAAATGTTAGCTCTATATAAACAAAATGTTTGTCAATTAGAAAAAAGAAAAGATATAAATTTAAGTAAAGAAAACAAAGGTAAGTTGGAATGATAGGATTAAGCAGGTAAATGAGAAAAATCTATTAAAGAAATTTTTGAGCATAATACTTTAGAAGATGAAGAATTTTTGAAACATATTGAAAGTGTCTGTGATAAGTAAGGAAAAAGAAGAGCATGTAAAAATGTGAATGAAAAATGAAACATCTCACAGAACCTGCCATTTGGTATACAACTAGTAATGATATATGATAATTTTAAACAATTGAATTGATTGTTTATGAATAGATTTCTTGCTATAATGGAACTTTCTTTAAAAATAAAACTTTGGAATAATAATTTTCTATTTTTTGAAATGTTTATACATATCTAAATACTTGTGTTCTTTTAATTACATGCAGCATAGTAAGATTCATATATTTATTTCATTTGACTCGTAAGTATTTTTGTACTTATCAAACACCACAGTGCATATTATCCTATAATAATATATCAAAAGCATCCAGAGATTTTTAAAATAATTTCATGATCCAATTAGTTTTAGTTCATGAACTAAATTATACTTTCATAATATCACTCAAACTTTCATTGTATATTTTGTCAATAATTTATATTTTAATGCATATATATTGAGATGGTTATATATCTCATGGCATAACAATGACATAGTAGTGTGTGCATATATATATAAAGTTGAAATGAAAAGTAGAAATAAACACAAACATTTTTTGTAGATATTTTCTATATTACACTGGAATAACAAATAAGAAGTAAGTAATTTTGAATTGAAAAAAAATTATAAATTAAACATTTGAAAAGATCTAATGTTTTATTAATTCCAATTTTGAAATTAAAACAAGCATGTTTTTTATATACTGGTAATTATAAAATTCAACTATCTGTTTTAATTGAATTAAGAAATTTTATTAACACTTGCATAACATATTTTGATAAAAATCTAACAAAGTTGTTTTTAAAAGGATTAAGATGAATTGAAAAGAGTCATCAATTTTTTTAATCCAGATAAAGAAAACTTATTTTTAATTACTGTATTTTTTTAAAGTCCACCATGACTATAAAAAGATTAAAAAAAGATTAGAAATCAGTTTTTTACAGTTTTACAGATTATAACAACAAAATTGCTACTACTATGAAGTTATAACTGAAGGCAAGAGACAGGGTATCCAACTGCTGCTGCTAGTGCTACAATGGAGGTGTTTTAATTCATGAAGACCAGGACGAGCTTTTCTGTCATTCATTAGCCCATATATATTGTGTATTAGCCAATATGCCTGAAATCTTAAATTCTAAACTAAATGGAGCTGACTATATATATGCTAACAGTTACTGGATTATATCTTTCCTAAAGATGACTAAGACAATATACTATTTTAGAAGGGACCAACTTACCCAGAGATTTGATCTGCTTGCTGAAATAGTTTATATGTAAACTGTTTTATCTATATACACAGAAGCATACATAAGGTACTGTATCATATACATAATGTATAGCTGGTGAATAGAATGTGTTATTTCTTTAGAACAATATTATTTTAAATAATTTCCAGAAAATAACAGTTAAAACCTTAAATTATAAGAATTAAAAGTAAATAACTTTTGTCAACTAAAAATAAAACAAGGAAAGAAAAATAATAAATGACAATTGTGCCTATAATATTATTTGTTCCTGTTATTGTTTATAAAGAGAGAGACAGAGAAAAAAAATTCCAAGAATCTTTTTTTTAAATGTTGAAAATAAAATATCAAAGACCTGAATTTAAAATGAAACTTTCCAAATGATAATTTAAAAAAAAAAAAAACTTTTCTTATCATAAAAAATAACAGGCTAATTAATAGCTTTAATTTGAATTATCTATATTTATAAATACACATATACATGTATACTTATGTATTATTAAAAAATGAATTGAATTTTATTAGTAGTTTATCACAATCCTGACATGTAATTTTAGTTTATACTACACATCTGTGCTTATGTAAATGAGTGTCATATAGATACACATATATATTAAAATCAATCATACTTTATGATTTATTAAAATGAATTGTTTTTATAAGTGTATGACAATTCAAACATGTTCTTTTTTATGTAGGCATGTCTGTGTGCTGATATATATATATAGGTGTTTTATGTAAACCTATTGAGAATATTGGCAAATCATAATGTGATAGCTGATTTATTTTTGTATTTTAAACAAAATCAGAATGCTTAACTTATATTTATAGCCATATTCTATTGATCTTAATTTCATTTTAATTTAATGGCTATTAATAAATTTATATTTCATTGTTTAAATTATTCCAGTGAATTTATTTGATCCTAAAATATTATAAATTATTATGTTATAATATATCTCTTGCAGATAGTAACAATTATAGAGCTTTTGCTCACTGAGCTTCATTCAAGCATATCAGCCTGTTATATAAAAGGGGCTTATATTTAGTGTTTATGGACATCCAGTTGATGATGATTTCATTATTTTTCTAATGCTAGTAGGCACAAAGGGGTTATTCTTTAAAGTCCATGCCCTGCATTTCATTTTAATTATTTAATTAGAAATTAAGTTTGTAGTTGGCCAATACATTAATAGTTCTAAGTGACCAGGGCATTGATGACGATCAGCATGTTTTAGTATCCCAGCATTATTTTTTTAATTGTTATATTCTTGTGGATTAGCATTTAAGTTTGTGCATCCAAATTATTGTTTAAATAATCTGTCCCAAGCTGGAAAATGCTAAATAATTAGCCTGGTCTATAGTAGACTTATTTCAAATCCAGTCACAAGATTGACTGTTGAGTTTTATTGTTGATCATTTATGATGATGAATGATTATTCCTTTTGTGTAATGCTGGTGAATTTATTAGTTCTGTGTTGATCTATCATGCTCATGTTCAACCCTTATGATATTCATTTGTATTTAATTTTATGTTTAAATTTTTTTATTTGATTTGAGACTGATGATGATGATTTTCCACCACACCAGGTTCACACCAGTGTCTCTGTACCATTATAATATATATATATATGTGTGTATTGAGGTGGACATGTTTCCATGATAACATAAATTAAGTAAGGGATATATCATAAATCATACTCGTGTTCAAATCAAGCTTTAATGTGACAGATGTGTATTTAAACGATATGATGAGGGCTAAATTATTGCAAAAAAAATTCATAGCATGTTTATAAATGAGAAAGATGATTTGTTTCCATTTTTAATTTTATATAATTATTTTGGGATAGAACTATCTAATGCTAAAATAGTTAATAATATTTATTTTTATTTGGGGGAGGGGGTATTATTGTAAAAATGAAAGAAATTGAGAAAAACCGTTCTACTTGCAACTTTCAAATATTAGTTTTTAGAATGTCAAAAATGTAGTAAGGTAAATTAATGTGACAGTTTCATAATTTGTAATAGAATAAAATTTACTTGAATTAAATATACATTAAAATTGCTTGAAAATATTGTGAACTTAAATCAAAAATTACTGAACTTATAAATAAAAAAAATGTGTAAGAATTGATTAGATGAAGGTAATTAATATGTTTGTTTGAAGTTAATTATAAAAAAATAAAAAGTAGCTATCTAAGTAAGATAAATAATATAAATGGCTAATAAAAATTATTAATATAATTCCGTCAAGTGGTTTTAGTCAAAGTTGTGATGGCATTAAGTTTGACACTTGTCAATTAGACTGATATTAAACAATCTCCATACTTCCCCATTCTTTTTAAATTTATATAAGTACCGAGACAGTAAAAGATAATTATCAATTAGATTGTAGTAATTCTCCATCTATACATAATAAACAGTGATAAAGATATATGTAAGAGAATGTGATCTGGATCAACTCTTGAGGATCATACATCTTTTTCACATGTCTTTGGTCATATGTTTATGATTACATTCCTCCACAAGGTGTTAAAAGTGGATGAGAGTGGTGTAGTGGAAATTACACTACAGAAATATTATTCATTAAGTAGATAATCTCTAGTCTAATGAATAACTAATAAAAAATATTAATATATTTCTATAAAATGGTTTGGGTCAAAATAGTGAGGGCAGTAAGTTTGACACATCAATTAAAATATAGTAAGTTTTTATTTATATATACTGAACAATGATAAAGATCTATATATAACAGATTGTGATCTGAGCCAACTGATGAGTGCTGGTGGTTTAGCACAAAATATGCATAATGGGATCATATATCTTTTTCCACATGTTGGTTCATATGGTTATGATTACACCTCTTCACAAGATGTTAAAAGTGGATAGAAAACAGTCTCTATCTTGCAAGAGAGGGGTGTAGTGAAAATTATATTACAGAAATATTAAGTGGATAATCTCTAGTCTAATGAATGACTAATAAAAATTATTACAATAAATAGTGTGTTTATCAAACAATACTGGTTACATTGTCAGTTGACTTAATGGGAATAGAAATGTTGTTTGTTCATTTTGGATCTTCAGCTATTCAGATTAATGAAATAATTTATCATACAAAAGTTGCAGATCACAAAGCTGAAAGTAGAAATTGTGAGAAGAAAGAGAATAATTTATCAGTCTTTGACAAGGTGAAGTAAAAACTGCTGATAGATAATTGCTGTAGCTGAAGAATAGTAAGTATTATTAGGATTCTTCTTTAGCTTCAAATTATACTAATCTCAACATAGAGAATAAAAATATCAAAATGATCACTTTAAAATGAACTCTCTTTTGGATTGCTATTATTCTTTCAGACATGTAACCCTATAATAGGTGTAAAGGAAGATCACCCAACTAAACTTTCTAATGCCTAAAAAAGAAAATTACTCTGTATGAAATCATGAATTTGGAGAAACAATTGGTCTAGCTAGAATATTGCTTAAGTCTAAGATAGATGTTTATGAAATCAGCAGTAAAGGAAAACCTCAAATGCAAAGCCATCAAAAGAAACAACTTGAAAAGCATACATTAAATTTAAAATCTATGTTGAAATTCTGTGAAGTGAATAAACTACAAGTATAAACTATAGGTAAAAGTTCAAATTTTATATAATGTCAAATACATATTTTTTAAAATATCCTATTCTGTAAATACTTCAACTACAAATATTTTCTTCTTGTAATTTTGATGGGTAGAATTAATTTTTTATGTTAAAATTTATTATTATTTAAAATATTACTGTGAAATATACATTGATTGAAGCTTTGAATCAATGTGAGTCACGTTTATTTTACCATTGTTTTATTTTAAATTAAAATAAACAGTCGACTTCTTTTTTTTAATAATTTGTAGAGTAACATGATGGATGTGTATAGACAATTATTATTAACTTGTATACATTTTGCCTTTAATGTGTAAACTACATTTTGATTTTCATTATGAAATTAAGGTGCATACATATTTCATTAAAGTAATATATATTAAGGCTACAACATTAAAACTATGCGCCTGAAAAAACGACAATAGGGACCTCTGCAAATCTTTAACACAAGATTTATTTAAAATACTCGTTTTTTCAGGTGCATAGTTTTAAGGTTGTAGCCTTAATATATATATTACTTTAAGTAACGAGTATGTGCCTTAGTAAATATAATGTGCTGTTTAAATAAATTTATTTCATTAAAGTAAAGTAGTAAATCAAATTTAGTAGTATGTTTTAGCTATTATTACTTTTTCTAGCAATTTGATAAGCTGAATAAAATGCCAACATTTTATTGTTTGGGATTAAATCATATTTTATCATATTAATTAATTTTTATCTGTTGCATTATATTAACTTTTACTAAAGTTATATGTCAGATTTAATCTTCAGTCTTTGTACATGTCTGTTCATGAAAATTAAAGATATGTTCTGATGAGCAATAGGTGATATTGTAAAAGCAATGTAGGATTGTGATGAGAGATTATTGAAGAATAATGGTGTTGTCCTATTATAGTGATTAAAGTTATGTTTAAAAAATAAAAGTTAGACTTAATCATATAATCTGGTATTTCCAAATATAGAGAAAGTTTGGAGATCTATACTTTTTGACAGACATATTTGTATTGATCTCAATAAATATATGGACATGACATATGAGTGTACTCAAAATAAGAACTCATCCTTAATTATTCCAGCAGTACAACCTACATTAAACCATGTTTGAATTCAGCAGCCAATAAAAAGTTAATCTCTTTCTATTCATCACTATGATCTTAAGTAAATAAGCATCACATGATCACCATTTCTTATGTGTTTATGTGTGCTTATAACTGTTATTAAAACAGGCAAAACTCACTATACACATTGTCACTCATTGCAAGCTAGAGTAATCAATGGATACCAGAAGCCTTGTGCATAAAATTTCCATCTAGTGCCTAATCATCCAATATCCACAGACTACTTTCTGGCTTGTGGTCTTTATCAATGAGGAGCCTTGGACCTGAGTTCAGACCTTACATGACTATATAAGCTAATGAGCTTGTATTGAAAATACTAAAGTGTTTTCAATTTAAGACTCATAGTTTTGTAGTTAAGTAGAGATAAAAGGTGGCTATTGGAGGGTTGCATTAGATCCTAAGATGTAGGTGCAGTGCTGTTAGAGCCAAAGCTTCTCACTGATGAAGGCCACAAGCCAGAAACTAGTCTGGGGATATTGGATGAGTAGGCACTAGATGGGGCTTTTATGCACAGGACTTCTGGAATCCACTGATTACTCTAGCTTGTAATAAATGGCAATGCATATAGTGAGTTTTGCCTGTTTTAATGATCTTAAGTAGTTAGAAATTCAGAGCAATGCAAACAATAGGGCATAAAATATAAGCAGAGATATTAGTACTCATAAATAAATAACAAAAAAAAAACAATTTTACATTTGTAATATAAGATTAATTAATAATCCTTTTAAAAATGTTAAAATCTTCCAAAACTATCTACTGACTAATTAAAATCTTAGCCAATATGGAAAGAGATTACCTTTTTTTCAGCTGCTTAATTCAAACACAGGCATCATGTTCCAGGTAATATGTGAACAATAGGATATTCCATTTGTAGCATAATTTTCTGGATTAAAAAGCACAGCACATCATCTAAATGAGATTAAGAATAATTAACATTGGGTTGATAATTGTATCATTTTATATGTTGCCACAAACACAAATGTTTTATCATAGGAAAGTACATTTAACACTGAAAAATATTGTCATGATTATCTTGCAGTGTAAATAACAGAAGCCATTATGCTCTCAACATTTTCGTTCTGCCTTGCTTGATGACAATGACTGTAATCTGATTGATCAAACTATATAGGGTCAACTCATTTAGCTCAAAATATAACTCTTAACTGATTCAAAACCTGGTGGTTCTCTTTAGCCACTCTTCCAACAATTGATGATAAACATGTTTCCCACAACTCCTCAGTTATATCTCTGCTGAGTTGTTTTTCCAAAACAGAAAAACCTTTTAATTAATTTCCTTCAATGTTTTAAAGAATTTGTTGATTTTGCAAGAACAAAAAAGTTAATTAGTTCTTGTTGCTTTACTTTAATTAATTAGTTTTTATTTTTTTCATAAATACCAAAAACAACTTAAAAAATCAGGAAAAAATGTTACAGATTGGAAATTTTCACTATACCACTAGCTAGCTCTTCAAGTGATGAATTATTTCCATTGTTCTCCCTGGTGGCAATTTTTGCAATCATTAAACATTAGATTGTAGTGTATATTATAATTTAATGAATTTATTTATAGAATTTAATGAATTGGTCTTGATATATTAGAAATATAATATTACAAATGAAAAACATCCTAAAAAGCATAGTTTAACCATCCATGCAAATGTAGTTAAAATAATAATAAAGATAAAACATAATGATGACAATGAAGTGTTTTTTAAATGAATGGTGTATAGGGCAGTCAGTTTATCCAGTGTGTATTTAAAAATATTATAAAAATATGTTAATCTTACCAGCAGTTTTCTGTTTACCATTATGATTAAATTTGTTAGCTTATATTTTTAAAAATTAACAACATATTCTAATAAAATTAAAGTTGTAATAATATACACTTTTGTTTTTAAATAATTATTATACAAATATTTTGTAAAAATAACCATAAATATTTAAATAAACTATGATAACAAAGCAATTTTTTGTTTACATATATATTACTTTTTATAAATCTCCACATATTCACTCCAATGCAATTTTTTTATATATATAATTTCTTTAATATTCTATCAGTTTTGACTGTCCTATAGTCTTCATTAGAGCTATAACATTTAAACATATTATTCATGATCATATTTTATTTTTAACCCTATACCTTTACTTCCCTTTTTTTAATTATTATTTTTCATTATTTCTTTACTATTTCTACTTTCTTTTTACTTTTTATTTTTAACCTTTTCTTCCTATCTCTCTAATATATTTTTAATCACCTTTTTATTTTACTTTTTATATGTATATAGAATAATGGTTATATAATTATATGTTTAAATGTTGTAGCTCTGATGAAGACTGCAGGGCAGTCGAAACTGTTAGAAAATTAAAGGAATTATATAAAAAAAAATTGCACTGGAGATATATGTGGAGATTTATAAAAAAGTAATATATATGAAAGAGTGCAAAAAAAGTAAAGGAGAAGATATAAGAATAATACTTCTAATTTTTTGTTCATCACTAAGAACAAATCAAGTGCTCTCTACCAGTCAGTGACAACATTGGCATGGTTCAGGTCTTAAAAGTTTATATTGGTTGTAGATTTCTGAAGATTCTTCAGATTTTTTTCAACCAGTAAATCAATACAGTTTTTTCCATCAAAATGAATGCAAAATCACCTGCAAATAGTGGCAGCAGAGAAAAAGTTAGAAGTCTATCAGTGCCTTCTTGTAAGATCTCCAATTGTAATTATTAATAGCTGTGTTAAGTTGATGCTATATTAGAAATAGTCTTCTTTTTAATTAAGAAAGTTCTATATATATGAATTCCATTTTCAAATTGATGTTTTTATAACTTTAAAATGTTATAAGCAATTATAACTTGTGCTCTCTTTTAGAAGCTAAAACTAACATATATAATAAGGATGTTCATTACCACACATTTTATAAATTTGCATGTTTAAACAGTTCTATCTACCACATATGTAATTTATACATTACAACTGTGATTTCTTTTTTAAATCTTTGGTAAATAATATTGCTGTACACCACAATAACCAATACCCTCCTTTGTCTTAAAAATAAATTATTGAATACTCTACTTTAATAAATGCTCAGCCATTGGTCATTTTTCAGTAATGCACTTCTAAACATCACATGATCACCATTTATTTGTTATGCTTGCTCATAACTGTTATTAAAACAGGAAAAACTCTGGCATCTATTGATTACTCTGACTTGGACTGAGTGGTGCTACTGTATGGAGAGTTTTGCCTGTTTTAATGCACCTCTACTATATTTTATGCATTATTCTTATTCTTTTTGATGATGATGATTTTCATGTACACATACATTCTCAATTATTTTGTCATTCAACTTTCTTACTGATTATGATTTGAAATTAATTTTCATAAACTGATTCAAACAAAATTTATGTCTGGAACTTGCTTGGTACATTGTGAATATTGGCATGTTTTTGACATATTATTATAGGAAATACATTGTAGAATTAAATTTGAAAAAGAAAATTAAATGCACATTTATATAATAGAGATATTTCCAAATTTATAGAATATACATCTTTAGCATGTATATCCATAGTCATACTTGAAAAGTGATCCTAGTTAATGTCCATATTTTGATACTAGCTTGAGGTCTGTCATTTATTTTTAGCATGTAATTCTGCATGAATTCTAGACATAATTCAAAATGAAACAAACATTGATATGTACTATAAAATGATTTTTGTTAAAGGAATGAAAGAAATTTGTTTTTAGAATATTGATATAGCAAGAAATTTATAATAATCATCTTTTATGTTAACAAACTTTATAAAAACATATATGAAACTGTATTTAATAAGGCCATATATATGACATGTGCTTCTATACATAGCAATCTTAGTATGTAAATTTGCACAGAATGCACTATTTATGCATTTATAATTCCATAGTTATCAGGCAATTATCTATACGTTTGATGCCTAAGCAAATATACCATTTTGCAAAATTGATGATAATAATATGAATAAAACAGACCAGACACGTTCTATGCCATTTCTAAGAAATGGCAAACTTCAGATGCATAATTTTGCATTTCTCACACTGAACATTCTGCACCACTATCTTCCATAGCTTTGAAAATGAAAGCTTTGCCCTTCAAAAGTACTAAGCAAAAATAAATAAATATAAATATAATATTTTATTTGAGAATTATTGGTGTGTTATAACTAATAGTGTGAAATACTAGCGTAAAATATTTGAGTATTACATAATAATGGGTACTTAAAAAAAATCACACAATAATAATGAAAACATCAGATATTGGAAATAATGTTAGTCTTCAACATTACAAACTCTTATGATAAAACAGAAAAATAATTTTACAGCTAAAACAATTGTGGTTTAATCTATTAAAGATTTGTCTACTGAATTAAGTTTTATGTTGCTATCTATCTACCAGAAGTAAGATTTTATAATGGTTTAAATACACACACTATAAAAAGCAAAGTATGAATGTCATTATTGCTGCTATAAAAAGAAGTAATATATATATAAAATCAAATGGCTTCTTGCTGAAGATTTGTAATGATGATGATTTAGATGTGATAATATGGTGGATTATTTCCATCATCTGAATGTCTAGAAAATTTTAAACTTTTCCAAATACAAACAACTGTTAGTAATAGTGTACATTTTAGTAAATAACACAGGTTAGTAGATTGCACAATGTTTCAAATGGAGTTATCTTCACTCTTCTTCAGGTGTTTCTGGATGACCAGTGGCAATGCTAGCATAAGAGTCAAACATACACCTTTAAATTTTTGAATATTGAATAAGGCAACACTCTAACCTACTGAGCTAATATGTCAAGGCATCAGTCAGTAGAAACCTCATATACTCATCTATGAATGTCAGTTAAAAGTCTCCTGATTCCTCCATGCCTCTTTTTTTTAAATTTGATGATAAGGTGATGGAAGTAGTCCAATATATTATCAAATCAAATGGCTGTATTGCTCAGAACAAAAAATTTGAGCAGAACAAATGATTTAAAGCTGTGCAGCATTTGATGGATCTTGAGATGCAGAGTCTGTTAGCCTATCAATATACCACATTATGCAGGTCAAAAGAAATAATAAACAACATATTTTAAAAAGTTTAATATATTCTTCAATAATACAGGAAATAAAATGGCTCCAAAAATAAATTGTATCAATAAAAATTTTACAAAAGATACCTCTGAAAGTGTTATGATGCACAAAAGAACATAATGTACATGACTTTAGTTATATGCTATCCAATGAAAAAATGTAAGCAAACAAAAAAAAATCTTAAAGTTTGATGAAAATTAATATATTTTACAATACATGAGCAGCTATTTTTTCTTTTCTGAATGTTCTATATACTGACAGTTAAAAAATACAATGTAAATACATTTTACAATATATCAGCAGCCATTGTTCCATTTTGAGACACTGTACATAATGTTTTTTAAATATAGGTGATTTGAACTCAGACTTTCAAGCAACCTTAACTATCCACTTTATCCCATACTACTGATACACATGACCACACACATGTAGAAAAAATAAATTATCAATATATGTATTTTGTGCTGAACCAGCACTCATCAGTTGGTCCAGATTATCATCTCCCCCACACATATATATATATAATCAGTGCTCAGTTTATATTAAGATAACAATTCTTTATACTTTCATGGACAGGCTTCAATCTACTCCAACTCTTCAGCCATTCATACTATTGAAAATCTGATGATCTCCAGTTTGTGTTGAAGAAAATATATTTTATTCTTCCTGTATTATCCTTTTTTAAACTTGATGTGTATTACTTTACAAAATAAAATGTTTTGGAAGTGTAATGCTAAAAAATTTACAAAAAAAGATATTTGCCCAGTCAGGTTATTTGCTATTTACTTTATTTTAAAAATAAAAATATGCTAATTATTTTATTTTAAATTGCTTCAGTGAATGCATGAATGGACATAAAAAAAATATGTAAATGTATTACTATTATTATTTTTTAAAATTTTGTTTATATTATAATCTTAATTTATATGTATGGTATATAAAAAAATTTATGGTATATGTGCATATTGAAAAGTGTTATACACTTGCATTTTAATAAACAATATATTCTATTCTAATCAAAGTTTATCACCAAAATGTAAGCTATTGTATGTGATATACAACATATGTGAGAGGGACTAGAAAAAAAATATAGTGGATATCATAGTTCCACTATATTTGAAAGAGAGATGATTTTAAAAGTATAAACTTGAGATGGCACTACTGTATGGAGAGTTTTGCTTTGCTTTGAGATCTAAAAAGTGTGTAAAATTTTTTGATGAAATAATTAATTAAACAAATTGAAAGTATTTGGTATTTATTTTTCTTAAAGAATTCATTAAAGAAATTAAAAGTATTTTGCATTTAACTTTCTTTTTCTTACTATGGAGGGATCTTTTCAGAGTGTCAGACTCTGGACTGTATGGACCTTGGATAGATTCCAGTGCCGAACTTCTTATGAACTCTTAAGGAATAAAATCATTCGATTATTTAGTAATGTATTTTTTTTTAGAATTTTTTAAAAGTAAAAAGAAAGAAAAAAGCATTCCAATTGCAACAGCATATTTGCACGTATCAAATAGAAATTTTCATTTCTTCTTTAATTAAACTAAAATATCATATTATCTCCATACCAGCTGTTCAGTTGTTGGTAGAATGTCCGATTCTGGAGTGTAAAATCTTAGGATTGATTACAAGGCTAGCTATTTTCAGCAGAACTCAAGCTCCTTATGAACTCTAGAGCAATAAATAAAGATTTTTGTTTATTTATTAGAAGAATAAAACAAATATTTATACATGTCAAAAGGAAATCTTGTTTTTTTTTTTTAAAAAAATTAATCTAAAGTATCTCAAGAATCAGCTCCAAATCAGGAATTCAAGTTTTTCCTCCATTCTGGAAAGTCAGTTGAGTAAACTTTAAATCAGTATCCGAAAATTCAATAAATGTTAAAAATATCCAAAAATGAATATTTTATAAATGTTCTCCACTGTTCATTCAAAATCGAATCTTCTTATGCAGCTCAAAAGACCGGTTATAACTAATGAAAATCTCATACTCGGGTCAGAAGTTGTAGGGAGAGGTCATTTAGTTTTGTATTATCATTACAGTATGTATTTTAACGATTATGCATGCAAACCCATATTTTATTATTTGCAATTTAAAGATTTCTTTTTGTTAGAATTTTAATTTGAATGTTTTTCCTCTTTCATCGTTTATTTTAATAAAACTACCCACCCACCCCAACTTTCAATTACATCGGCGTCTGAGTACTCATTCTAATTATTTTGTCGTCTGATGAGATGTTATTATTATTTTTTTCAGGTGACTCTGCTTTGTTATATCTATCTCATTACTTCCTTAAAAGTTTTCACTCCGTTTAAAATTTCTAGTTAACACCTGAATACAATTTAGCTTCTTATTCAAAGCAAACAATTTTTCAATTAGGCTCTCTAATATGTTTGAAAAAAAAAAAAGAACAAGTCCAAACTTTAAAGATAACTATTATCTTATCAATTTAATTTTTAATTTTCAAAATGATCGTTCCGATTTAATCTTCTTATTTGTATGCTCAATATGTTTCACTCTTGACTAAAGCATTTGTTATTATGTGAAGTCTTATAAATTATGGGGAAGAAAATATTGTATAAACTGGCTGCATGACAGGCATTTAAAATAGATCAATTTCAAGCAAACATTTTGCTGTGTGTGTGTTTTTAATATACATTGTATACTCATACTTACTTGCAGAATGTGTTCAAGTTTCCCAATTTAAATATAGCAGCCAAACATTATTGCCCTCTTTGATAATCTTTACTCATCAATTGACAGTTGCAGCTCTTTTTTCAGAGCGCTTTATTTCATCACCAAGCAGCATTTTCTTGAATGACGTCACTTTACTTACTCCAGAAACATAATGTAAGTCATGACTAAAATCACTAGACGGCAAGTTATAGTGCAGCCAGACTCCTTTATTGCCATTCCGTCTAATTGATCTCCTACCTGAAAAAATTTTCCAGAAAATTTGCATGGAGTTATTCTTTGTCATTAGAGTCTATTGAATTAAATTAGTCCATACATCAATGTTTACTAAAATATAGCTTGTGATCAGAATATGAGTTTTTTAAAAAAAAAATTGGTCTGAAGGTAAATTGAAATTAAATATAAAATTATAGAGATATTATTAAAAATATTTTATTTATCTACAATGACATTCATAATACTAAGAAGCAAATTTTCATACAGTAGCGCCACTCAACCAATAAGGTAAAAGGTGGCTGCTGGAGGGTGCATTAGATCTTAAGATCTAAGTGCAGTGCTCTCAGGTCCAAGGCACCTCACTGATGAAAGCCACCAGCTAGAAACTAGTCTGGATATATTGGATGAGGAGGCACTAGATAGGGATTTTATGCACAAACCTTCATGCATCCATTGATTATTCTGGCTTCCACTGGATGGTGCTACTGTGTGGAGTTTTGCCTCTGTGTAAACAGCTCATGTAAGTCTAAAGATCATGTGAAGTTTGGTGGGACATTTATAATATAAAGATATTGTAACAGTTTAAAGTTTACTATTTATTTTGGTAATGTAATATACTTAAATACATTAGTATCATAACAACATAACAAATCTACCATTAAATAACACTTAAAGAAACCATTGTTTATTTATTTGAATACAGCAGTTCGTTTTCTACAAGAACTAATAATACTCAAATAAATAAACATGTTTTTTTTAAAAAAACAATTTAACATTAGATTTATTAAAATGTTGATAACAATGAGCATGACAATATACAATGGAAATGCCCTTAATTTCTAAAGTGACTATTAATATATAAAATCTATTAAAGTGTTTTTACTTTACAAACAATAATGGTAAAGAAAGGTTTATTTATATAACCTATTAATACTATTTTTTATGTCCTGTATAATAGTTTATAATTATAGAAATTTGCGATTTTGTATATGACATTTGAATAAAAAATCAATATATATCTTGTAGGACATGTGTTTCTATCCATTAAACTTGATATTATCAGTTGCTCAAGAGACCAATTGAGAGCCCACTAAACATAACTCATTTAAATTGATCTTTAAAGTAATTAATGACATCAGATTTGATTGATAGAATGCCATGTACTCTATTTCAAAGTATGATTATTTTCTGACTGGCATGTGCACTGGATATGTGTATTGTGTGATTGATCAGAAAATAGACAAACAAAATTAAAAACAACCAATTTAATTTAATATTTAGCAAATTAATTTTGATGACGGTTTCCATTCATGATTGTTTTATGACAAAATTATGTATTTGTTTAACATTTAATGATTGTATAGGCATGGCCATACTTCATTTATATTTATTAACTATTTTCTAACTCATACCTTTGATCCCTACAAAGGATAGTTCTTCCCCATTCCAATTTAACAATCTCAAATTTACATCGAAAACAATTTTAAAACTATATTTTAACAATTAAATGAAATTCATTGGTTGATTAAAAAATTACAATGATTCATATCATTAGATGCTTTCATTCATATTTTGGGTTTATGATAGTTAGGGTTCAGAAAGATTAAATGAATTCATTGGTTGATTCAGAAATTCATCATCATCATCATCAACCATTATCAATCCACTGCAGGATGAAGGTCTCTCCAAGTTCAGTCCATCTTCTCTGATATTTAGCTTCTCTTCTCCGCACCACCCCTGCAGATTTTCTTATTTCATCCATCCATCTCATATGTGGTCTCTTTCTGAGTCTTTTACAATCTCTTGGAATCCAGTTTAAGATTTCAATTGTCCATTTGTTATCATCTCTTCTAGCAATATGTCCAGCCCAATTCCACTTCAATTTTTTTTTCAATGAAGTCTTTAACACCTGTTTGTTCTCTTACCCATATATTGTGTTTTTGATCTCTTCTTGTTGCTCCCAAAATGCATCTCACCATACTTCTTTGAGAGTCTGAAGTCTCTGTATTGCTCTTCTATTAAGTGTCCAAGTCTCAGTTTATAAGTAAGAACTGGTAAAACATATTTATTAAAAACCTTCCTTTTCAAACACATAGACATATTTTCTTGTAGTATAAAGTTATTTGTACCAAAAGGACGCAACCAAGTTTAATTCTATGATTAATTTCATTCATTATGTTTCTATCTGTATTAGAAATTACAATGATTTATATCATTAGATGCTTTTATCATGTTTTGGCATTTGACAACTAGAATTAATATTAGATAAAAATTGGGAAAGAATACCATGTAAATTCTATGTAACTAGAGATTTGGCATTGTAAATAACAGCAGATTAGCCATGTATTATGTAAAACCAAGTATTGCAAGGAATATTCTACATATTGTGTCACATGGATGCTATGTAAAAAGAGATGTAGAAAATTATAGATGAAGTATTTAGAAATTTGGAAAGTCATGGTATAAGACTGAACTACATTAAGTAGACTTTATTTAGCTTATAATCCATATAAAGAAGTTAATATATTTTGTTATAACATTGTTGGAATGATGGTCTCAAGGTTGAAATATTTCTGGAACAATTTACAACAAAACATCACATGATTTTGGCTTACTCAATGTTATTTCAGCGGCATCATTCTTTCTTCATCACATCGATGCAACTCATTGCATCTATTATTTACTAAAGCTTACAGTCAGTGGCATAAATGTGATGAAGACAGAAAGATGTTTCTGATCAACTCTCAATTTGGGCAGTTAATGAAATTGCTGTGTCTAGACTAAAATATTACATGACCTCATGAGCAATTAACCAATATCATGATGATTATGGAATTTGTCTATTTTGATATATTAGTAAATGAAAAGAAAGTTTTATTACAAGGATTAAATATATATATTTATTTAATAACAAATGTTATGAGTAAGATTTTTTCCCCTTGGAACTTTGCAAGATTATTAACAAAAGATTTAAGAGAAAAAATAATTTTTAAAAATAATAATCCTTCTTGTCTCGGGATGGTTTGAATAATAATGGTTGGTATTTATAACTTAAATTGTTTTTTATAAAAATGTTTGTATGTGATAAAAACTAAAGTGTAGGTGGGTTTATTTTACATTTTATGTTTAGTGATAATTAGTTTGCAGATAGCCCACTGGCAGTGGTCAGTGCTTCCATATTATTTCATCTAATTTGGGCTATTAAAATTATATTCATATTTATTAACTGAAGATTAATTTAATATTAAGAGGTGGTTAAATATGAGACTCAACCTTTTTTTCCAATTAGTTGTAGTGATTTCAGAATAGTTATAGTCTTAAAATTATGTTAGTTTATAAAAATCAATGTAATCTTTCTTAAAACAAAAGATTTTGTAGAATTATTTTTACTTCTGTAGTGATTTCTTTTTCCCTCTACTATTTACTTTCTTTTTAACTTTCCTGTTCATTTTCAGGGTCAAGCTTCGTGTGAAATTTCTAGTGATTAAAATTGCATTTGTTTCCTCCAGGTGAAAATTTTGTGAAACTTTTTTTTGAACAGCTTTGAAATTCACATGTATTTATATTTTAATATTTTAGCTACAAAAAAATCAAAAGATGACAAGAAAACTCTGGACTGAAAAGTAGACCATGTTTATTTGACAATCACAAACTTTGTTAGTGTATTTCACGAAAATATTACAATCATCAAGAAAATATTATGATCATCTAAAAACCTGATTTTTTTATTAAGTTTATGATTATATTGTATTGTAATTGTGTCATAATTATTAAAAATCAAAAATAAATTTTATTACATATTAATTTTTTTTACAGAAATGTTTTATTTTTAAATATAAAATAATATTTAATTGTTACTATAAAGATTATGGTTGTGGAAAAATATAGCATTGTAGAAAATGAGATTACTCATCTGATTGTCATTATATTTAGTGATATCATAAAAATTATGAAAAAATTGTAAACATTTAAAGCATAAATTGATAGATTTAGTAGTTATTAAAAAAATTTGCTCTGATTTTAAAATCCAACTTAAAACAAAAAAGATTTAATTCATTTTGCAATTTGATCAGCTCCACCTGAAATTTGATTATGTGTAACGGTCAGAGTTCGTATATCTCATTAACCAGTTGCATCTTCCCTCCACTACAGTCAATGAACAGCACTACAGGTGGGTTCAGGGCCTGCAATGCTGAGTTCGAATCTAGTAGATTGACTACACAACATATAACTATGGGATAACATACTTGCCACTATATTAGCAAACATCATTTAGGCCATGGGAGTCAGGGAGATGCAAGAGACTAACTAATTCGATTACAACTAAATATTATTCTAAATCTAATGAATGGCTTAGTTATATCAGATTGATTTTGACACGAGACACTATGGCTATAAGGCATTAAGAAAATAGACATGTAAAGATAATTTTAAACTATATTTAATATTAGTATAAATTTATTTACAGACATGGTGTTTGATCGTAGTTGATACTCCTAATATGGCATGAGTTTACATTATTAACACATTAAGCATTCAATCTATCCCTTTGAGTATTTAATGGTAGCAAACCGTCATTTCATGCCCCAGACTAAGTACATTAGCTATCGTGTGAGGTAAGAGTTGAACGGGATATACGACTGTGAATCAACTTATCCCAACAATAGATTATATATATAAAGTTTTATATTAATGATTATTCCACAGGGGCCTGTTATTTGAGGGAAAATAATGTGGGAAGCTTGGAAGTGAAATCAAGCAGAGAATAAAAGAATACTTAACTAGATGAGAGGTGGTATTGATTCAGATGCCATATAATAATATAATGGAGTGAACTTTGAGAGGTAAGCCATGAGGGAAATATAAACTCATGGGTGGGCTTTCTACTGGGGACCCTACGAAGCCAGTCATAAATGCAAGTCCAGGTGTATGGGAACTTCTGCCACTATTACTACCCGACCGCATGACAGACTCAGCTTCACATAGGAGCATTTTGAACTATGCCCTTCCATATAGAGCAGAATGATACCTTTAATATAGATATTCGGTGATTTCCCTGGCTTAAAATAAGAGAAATACATTGGCATCGCTCAGCGATAACACCTATCGTTTATAATAATAAAACGAGATTTATATTTTATTGCTAAAAATGATGACTCACTTCCAAGTCTCACATTTATGAATGATTAATTTACAAACCCTCAACTAAGACTAGATTGTTTTAATTATAGAGTCAAATTCAATGAATACCAATCGAACTTAATAATAAAAGAACAAAGATAACAATTCTAGCATATTTTTATTAATAAGCTAAGATATCAGCCCACACAAATTATGGGACACCCACACTTATAGCTAAACATGAAAACAGATGCATCTCTGATGTTAAGATAATTTATTAAAATATAAGACAATATGAAAGCTTATAAATGAGATGCATCTGGAAACTAATTTATAAAATATAAAGATTATATAATTCCTGTGCTAGCTACTCTATAAAGATAACATTAGTTTACTATAAATGTATTATTTAATAACTCCATGCATTTTGGCGAAGGCTAATATTTAATAAAATTAAGAGGCTAGGTTGGAAATTATTGAGGCATGAAGTTAATTAAGTCAATAAATAAATAAAATATAGAATTGAATACCCAAAGAAAAGCAAAGATCGTGGAGTCATTAAACATTACAAAGGTTACAGATTTTAAGAAGTTTGCTGATTTAGAAGAATTTACATGAGGAGAAATTACAGATAAATATTATACATTAAAGATATGAATTCTAGTTTGAATAAAAGAGCATGAAAGTTCTTAAGAGATTTTGGGTACTAGTTACCTTGGATTTAAGCAGAATGTGCACGTTTCCAAATGGTCCTCTCATTCAGGAAGGATAGCACAGTAGTTTTCCATTTATAATTCATTCAATGATCATAATTATTAAGTAGCAGTTGATTAGGCAGCAGTATACAGATTACAGTAAACAATTTTAAGTCATTTTAAAGCAAGTAGGGTATCCAGTGCATCTCCCACTCAGAGAAGAATAGCTAATGCCTACTATGTTATACATGAAAAACATTATTTTTAATAAGAAGTAGATGGCAGATTATACGTTTAGCATTAACTTAGCTCAAGATTTGGAGACTCAGATAGATAGATAGATAGATAGATAGCCAGCCCATTTTCCTTTAAACAAGACTCTATATACCTTTTTTCTTTATCTCATGGATCCATTGGACATTGCATATTTGTTCATCTTTCAGGTCAGCTTAAAATACCTGCAGGTAAAACAATGCATTAAGAGCACATGTTCCATTTGTCATTTTAATCTGAACATTTCACTTTACTTTATTATGTATTTTACCTATGACATCATTATACTGCAGATATTTTTAAAACTAATTAAAAGCTTTTAGGAACATTTCTCTTTCTTCTATTGTCTCTCTCTCCACCCATTATGACTTACAAGAATACTTAGTAGGGAAATTTTAATTTTAAATACACTTAAATATTTAAAAGGTTAAAAACAACTTTTCTAGACTTTATAAATTAAAATGCTATATAACTTTGACTTAAATAATAATTAACGCAAAATATTAAATATTCTAAATTTAATAAATTAATTTCAGTGTGTTAATATCATATTAGAGTGTGTGTGCATGAGGCATATTTAACAAGCTTTTTATACATAACTAATACTATTATATGCACACAGTCCAATATTCAGGGTTTAAATTTAGATGGGTTGGTGGTGGGTAGGGGACAATAGAACAAATATGACAAGTGAAACTAAGATTCAAACTCGAATCTTACAGTTTCATATGTGACAGTGTTTTGTTTGTACTAAAATATAATTTTTAAAATAATTTAAAAAATCAAATGTGATTTTTTAAAAATTTGTTTAATTTCTAAACAAAATATCTATCAAATGAGGCAAATTCATTATATTCTGATAAATAACAATGGTTTAATATTAAAGTGAAAGTTAAAAGCTTAAATCTAGTGAGAACAAAGAAATCTGTCAGTGTGTAGCAGAGTTAAAGATTAAGTATAACATTGATCATAAATAAGAATTATTAAGAAGAGGAAAGCTCTGTAGGTTTATTAATTTAAAAATATTTACAGTGAACTTTTATAAAATTTAATTTAGTTTGTAAATGTGTACACATATTTATTTATTTATTGTAAAAAGTTAACTTTTTAGTTGGTGTTTTTTTTTTTATTTTTGAGAATTTTTAGTGGTAAGTTGGATTATCTTTATAACTTTTTAATTGATCAAATTTAATTTTATTCTTTATTACATTTTCAGAAATCATGAATTATTTGTTAGAAATATATGTTTTCAAATAAAAGTAATTTTTAGAAATATTATTTCAACTTTGCAAATATAGAAAAAAAAAAGTAAATTGAAATACATAGTATGATTTATAAAGAAGAAACTGTTTCAATTGATAGTTACTATGTCACTCATAAAAATATTAAACTAAAAAAAAATCAGAATTGTTTAAACTTAGTTTATAAAATTTGCTACAGATTATTGTTCAGACTATTTAAAGCTAACAAAATTTTATTTGAAAATGAAAATACTAGTTATATATTTTTAAAAATAACAAAAATATATAAAGATTCTCATTCAGTTGTATACAAGTTGTAACTGTAAATTATTCATTGACTTATATTCTTAAAGTAAATATTTTTGAATAAAATGTGAATCTATTCACATTATTCTTCTAAAAAATAAATATTACAATCACACATTGTGAAAAATAATTATAAATATGTAACCAAACTATGAAATACATGTTTTCACATTAAAATCTAACAAAAGAATGAATATGTTCTGGAAGGAATTAGAATTCATTATTTCGCAACATTGTAGGCTGGCTGTCAACTGATCTGTAAAAAATTGTTCTTAACAGTGCTGATATTTTGAGAATTTTTTTGAATTAATAAATCACTATTATTTTATTTCCAGTTTTTATTGACAAATGAATGCAAGATGGGCAAAATAGTTCTAGATCCTAGAGATTGTTGCAAGAGAGAGAGAGAGAGAATGAAAACTGAAGGATCATAATAACATCTCAATATTCCATAATATCATGCAGCTAATAATTGTTTATTTAATGGTGACTTTTGAAATTTTGTTTGGTCAAAAGTTTTTTAATAATAAGTTTGCATTAACATTATTCTATCTGTATCTCAACTTTTATTCACTTGTTATATGTCATTCAAAGTTAAAATAAAGATTTCATGGTAAATGCATAAAAAATTATCTAATTGCAATACATATTTAAAATATAGTGCTGTAGTTATGTTTTAGTTATTATAAAGAGCTTTGTTACAAATAATGCACATTAAAAATATGCTCTGATTACTACAATTTATTTTGTTTATATTTACCATTTAGTGCAAAAACATATCTACAGTTAATTTATCACTAGGTTTGTAGAATTGTAATCCCATTGAAAGTTGAATTTTACCTATATAAGAAAGTGCTGTGAATATTTTAACATTCTAAACGACTTATTAATTCTAGTAAAGATTGTAATATTTTCTTATCAAATCATTACTCATATACTATAGGTTTTTGAATTGATCACATGAGATTTGTAACAAATCATTCAAAGTCATTTTTGTTTTATTTCTTTGCTTGACAATTTTAGGTAAGAATGAGTTTTTATTGTCATAAGTCTATATCAGCTAGCTTTTTAAACTATCATGAGTGACTTTCTGGCATTTCAGATCTTATTTATATGCTTTATATTTTACAAATCTTTCCTTGAGTTACAATAATTTTTAAGCATTATCAACTAAAATAATAAAATTAAGACAAAATTTTAAGAGACTAGATTTTATTACATTCTTTTCCACTTTATTTTCATCAGTTATTTCATTTTAATTATTAGCATCCTTATAAAATTGCCTTTTTGGAACATTTGCTCTTATGCTGAAGTAATAAGATTGGTGGATACTCTGCATTATCTTATTGCCATCAGTAATAGTTTGACATTACTTGCTACATGATTCGTTGTAGCATTTCAATATTACACAAGTTGTTTGTATAAACTTTATTCACTTCTGGTTTCATTATTTTCTATATGTAATTTTAATTTTGAATTATTTAAAAATTTAAGCATTTTCTTTTACTTTGCTATATTTTTAATAGTTTGTTTATTATTATTATTTTCATCATCATCATAATTCAATTAGTCTATGATAATTTTTCAGAATATATTAAGTTACATAACCATTATATATCCATATCGGTTAGAAGAAAAATTAAAGATCTTAAGTGCTTATATAATCTTGTCTCTCAGAAAATCATTTTAATAAACAAAATCTCAAATATTACAATTAATAATTGTTTACATAAAACACTCGCATCTAATTTATTTTACGTTAATGTTTGTCATTCTAACAATTAAAAAGTTCACCTTTGTTTCATTTGCCTAACTAACACTTGTAATCAAGTCTTTATTAATCAAAATATTTTTGGATTAGATTTTAAAAAAATGATATTATGTAGATATATTCATAATTTGATATTTATACTTGCTTATTGATATTATTATATATTAATTATGGTGCAATTCTGTAATTGGCTTAATGCTGTAGTTTTGTATGGTAAATAAAAAGAACTATTATTATTATTATTATTATTATTATTATTATTATTATTATTATTATTATTATTATTATTATTATTATTATTATTATACGCTAACCAATTTTAAGATTTGCAAATGTCATATTTTTTATAAAAAAAAATCATGAATTAGATTGTACTTTTGATCCATTTATTTAAGATATGCATTGGTTGGTGTAAGTATGGGGTGAATGGAAAATGTTACCTTTATATGTATATATTTATATATATTATTAAATGGTTGATGATTACATGGTTGAACCTATTTTACATTATTTCTTAGTATCATAATTTGTCTTTGGGCAGAGAACTTGACAAATATTATTAAGTTTATTTAAAACTTAATTTTTGTATTATAAATATATATTTGTGAAAAGTAATGTGACTATATTTAGTTAAGTTTAGGTTGTAGTTAAATCAAATGACCATTTTTTTTGAAAAGTAGATCCATAATAATGTAAATGGGGCATCAGTGAGCCTTCCCCCGGTCATTATTAACAAATTTGGGAATTGAAAAGAAAATTCATTGTTTATTGGTAATAGGCAGAGTAATCTATTCTAGTAATGAATAATATTTTTGTAGTGTAATTTTCACCATACCACTCTCACGCATGTTAGGGGCTGGTTTCTATTCGCTTTTAACATCTTGTGCGTAAAAACCAGTCCCTATTTTGCGTGGGACTGGTTTAGTGAAAATTACACTATAGAAATATTATTCATTAAATAGATAATCTCTAGTCTAATGAGTAACTAATAAAATTTCTTAATCTATTTGATTTATCTCTTCTTTTTTTTAAAAAAAAGATTTAAAATTCTGCGCAGATTTTTAAGAACAGATTTTTTTTATTTTTAAACGCAACTTTTAATTTTAGAAATAAAATCTGAATTTTAATATATGATTTTTTAAAAATTAGGTAGTTGTTTCTTTAATTCCCTTTTTAAATGGATGTTTGCCATTTGAATTTCCGATAAAAGATTTGATGAGCAACTTTTCCTCATCATCTACCAGATGTTTAATCTTTGTTTTAAATGATTTTAATAAAAAATAAAATGTATCAAAGTTTTCGTTGTTTTAATTAAAACTTTTTTAATTATATAAATAAATAATCGAATAGTTTATTACCCCGAAGTTCAAAGACTAGAAATGACAGTGTATTTTGTTCCGGGACTGCCAAAACCATGGAGGGCAATTATAATAAATATAAAAAAAATGCATGTGACATTATTGCTCGGGAATTCATAAGAAGTTCGAGTCCCAGAATCGATATTTGGGACCTTCCAATTTCAAATCATCCGGATGCTTAACTAACTACTCCATACTGAGCAGGGTATTATATAAAAAAAAATAGGACTCAAGTAATGGCTAAACCATTACACTTTATTAATAATAATATATTTAGTCAATAAAGTAATTGAATGGTTAGTCATGTGACATGACAGCTGAGTTTACATCTAGGAACTTTTTAATGTCATCCCTTTATCACTGCACTAAACAGTATAGAGCACAAAATCAAAAGCTTAGTCATGCAGAAAGTCATATGATATTGAGTACTGAAATGATTGGTTGAAGCTATTCTCTACCCCTGCTCTAAATCATACAGTGCATTACAGAAATAAAGTAAAGTAAAAATAAATAGAAATCTTAATTTAAATACAATAATATCAAATAAAATATTTAAACATTAAATGTTTTATAAATAGTGATAAATGCCATTTTTCTAATAATTAAAGTTTGCAATATTTTGGCAGATTTGTTATCAGATAAAGGCATTCGTAGTAATGGATCTTAATCCATAAAAGTATGTATTCTTGAGTGGGGCTAAATGAATCAGACAAGGAATAGTAGAGTCAGCTATGGGTGTTCAATGTATTAGATTCAAGAAACAAAATTAAAGGTGTATTAGATATAAGCAATACCCAAATTCAAGAGCTTATAAAACATGCACTTATGTCTGATTTCCAATTCATTTAGCATGATAGATCTGGGTCAATACTTAAGAGCTTGCAGTCATATTAATTTTGATGGGTTTTTCTTTTTTTAATATCTACTTTTTTATCATTGAAACACAGTGTGCAGTGGCTACAAGTACTTTTATAATGTAAATGCTACAAGCAGTATCTCATACCCCTCCTAAAAAAGTATTTGTTTAATATAATTGTCATTCAAAATTTGATTTTTTTAAATAAACTTTATAGTTCATTGTTATTCTTTTTAAAATTCTTTTTTGTAATAAATTGGCTAAAACATTTTTAATATTGGCAAAGGGAAGTTTATTATATTTGTATATTTTTATTAAGTGTAGCTGATTGCACTTTCAGTTTGGAAAACCAGATTTGTGGTACTCATGGCTTGGCAAGTTATGCTGCAGTATTTATGGGGATATATTAATTATTTAAATGAAATATTTAAATATTCCATTTGCTTGAGAATTAGATATTTTCTTTTCTGTTAATGACATGGTTGTTGTTCACAATAAACTATACCTATTTTGCTTTTCTTTTTCTGTCATCTTGCTCCATACAAATGATATTGACTTTCTTTAGACCAAAGGCATTTCTAAATTCTTGTTTGTGCTCTCAAAAACTGCTTTATGTTCAGAATTATTTTTTTCTTGCTTTTATAGATATTTATATTGAGAAACTCTTGTGATGATATTTGTCCTTGATTCCCAGTAGTATGCTACATTTAATTTCATACCAATCTGCAGAATCAGTTCATTGATTTTTTACAGTTATAATAAAATAAATTTGCTTTTTATTATTTGTATTACTTGTAATATTTGTCTAAAAAAGTAGAAAAATGGCCATAATTTATCAAAAAATATTGAGAAAATTTACTTACATTTAAACTACAAGGAGTATGAGATAGTGCTAAACCTGAAAAAAGGGCATAAAATTTACACTATGTGAACTGAGTTTAAACTAATTTAATTTTTGCAAAGTGCAGATATACCTAGGAAGCTATTAAGACAAATACCTATTCTATTAAATTTTTGTAATGAAATTAAAGCATATGAAAATTTGTAGTGGTAATACATACTAGTTGTAGCCATTATGGGTTTAAAATGATAATTTTTAAATGACATTAGAAAGTCCTAAGTATTAATCTATTAGTAAAATTGAAAATCATATTTAATAAGAAATTATTTGATTTTAAATTTAAAAAGGAACATTTATTTCTTAGTAGTTGTTTTAAAGTATTAAACGACTGAACATCACAATGATCATTTCTTATGCTTGTTCAGTTTTGCCTGTTTTAAAGTTGTTTGTTTTCATTGCAGTTATGTATTAACTATTGATTGCATTACTTGAAAAAAAAACATTACTTTAAAATTGGAAGACATCTGTCAATTTATATATAGAGACAACTATTAAATTAAAATTTATAAATTAAAAAATATTAAATTTATTTTTTAATTTTTAATAAATAGTGTTGGCTGTTAGTTGGTTAATATTTCAGCATATTAACTTTTTGAGAATTTAATATATCAAATTTATCTGACATATTTTGCCTTGGTACCCTGAATGTTAGGATTCACTTAAAATGACCAGTGTCCTATTTAGGCATTCGAATATTACAAGATTTAAGCAACTGGGCCTCTGATTATCTATATCCAGTTGTTTATATAGAACAAAATTCTCAGTGGCTTGAGTTTTAAATGATTCTAGAGTGAGCACTGTATTTTGAATACAGTCAAACAATGATCTATTCTCATGCAATTTTTGATTAATTTAGTTTTGAAAGTGTTTGCAAAGATCCTTAATTGTCAGCCAACCACTTTCTGTGATGTATATTTAAATAATGAAGGCCCTTCTCAAAATTTACATCAGCAAAACAGATTAATATGTGATAATATGTTGGATTATTTCCATCATCTATGATTAAATGTTGAGTGTCTAAAATTTTAAACTTTATTTAAACTTTTCAAATACAAACAACTGTTATTAATAACACACAAATAGTCAACAAAGTTAGAGCATTTTGAGTGATAATATTCTTTGCACTTTTTCAGGTGTTGCTGTCCTGACTAGTGACAATATTAGCATAAGAGTCAAATGTACACCTTTAGATTTTTGAAAATTGAATTTTAAGAAAGCACATACAAGTTTCAAGTGATATTGTTCTCTACTTTTCTTCAGGTGATGCTGGCTTGACTAGTGACAATATTAGCATAGAAATCGAACTTATAAGTTTAGATTTTTGAAAATCGAAGCTTTGCGTTAAAATTCGATTTTCAAGAATCTAAAGTTATAAGTTTGACTCCTATGCTACGATTGTCACTGGTCATGCCAGCAATACCTGGAAAAGAGTGGAGAATAATACCAATTGAAACATAGTGTAATCTACTAACAGTTGTTTGTATATGAAAAGTTTAAATAAAGTTTAAAATTTTCTAGGCATTCAACATTTAATGATAGATGGTGGAAATAGTCCAAAAATATTGTCAACATCTAAAATATAATCATCACAAATTTTCAGGTAGATTAGTATATCTGCTTTATATTTTGATTCAAAATGTAAGGCAGATATATCTAACAGTCATATCACGGTTTTCAAGAATATTTGACTTCAAGCAATAATTTCCACATTTATTTATACAATTTCTTAACAAAAAAACAAACGCAAAGTGTATATGTATAAAACAAATTGAGCCCAGAATGTAAATTCGTTATTCATGTTTGCATATAAATAATACATATAATCTGTTATCAAGATAAAATTGAACTATTAAATAATTAATTCTGTTATTTTATTTTCTTTAAAAACTAAAATAGATATTAAGACTCAAAGAAAAACTACATAACGAATATAAACATTTATTGATACTTTAAAAATAACTGTAAAATTTTATTGAAGTATTACTTTTCTGTGAAAATTCTTTTCTTACAAATAATCCTCAAAATAATTTGTAAATATTTCTGTAAGAAAGTGCTATAAAAAATAAAACAAGCATAAACTAAACTCTAACAGAGCTCTTTCTACAGAAATAAGACTATTTAATCCTTCTTAAAACATCCCAAATTATTTTTATAGAAATAGTCTGTTAAAAGTTAAAAATCACGCGCGCGCACACACACGTGTAAATAAGCAAATGTTGCTTTGATATGTCTTTAATTCGCACATTACTTAACCACATAACTATGACCCAAGAGAAATACATAGCTAAGATTGTTTTTTTTTTTAATGAAAAAAAAAACTTTAGGATCATAAATTATAAAAAAAAGTTATAAAATACATTGCACTTTTTTAACTGTGTGCAATGTTAAGTTGCATTGGTAAAGCTATAGATAATAAAAAAGAAATAAAAGAATCATCATTTCAAAAACTCTACATTTTCAAATGAAATCCTTTAAACACCGACGTAAGAAGTCGTAAGTAGAGGGTTAACATTAAGAAATGCTTTAGAATAAGAATAGATTGTATTTCTTGTCATTTTATTGTAAAACTGGATTTTCTGGAGTCTGATTGGTCATTTTTCAGATCCAATTAGAAGTAAGGAATATGATAATGTTTCTATTGTTTCTATTTAAAAAAAAAAAAAAGAACAAGATAATGTCCGTCCTTGTTAAGAAATTATGAAATTCTGATTTTGTAAATCTCATTTTTAACAATTTTAATAATTAAAATTTGCATGTCTAATTGTATTTTTATAAAATGATTGAATTTTTGAGTTAATGATTTTATCTTGTTTATTTTCGAAAATTAACATAAAGATGTATATATAGATAGTAATATAACTGAAAATTATTTGCTAATGCATTAATATATATAAAAAAATCAACAAACAATCATTAACCCTTTTTGTCATAGTGTTTGCCCGTTTGCAAAAATACCCCCCCACCCCACCCTTTAATTTATCAATGTGTTTATTAGTCCTATGTGATTTAGTACGGAAATAGAGTGACAGTCATGCAAACTAAAAGTTCTTAGATTGAAATTTAATTTGTCCCTTCTGATACTTGAATATCACATAATTCCCAAGCAATTAAGTATTCAATGATTTATTTTATTGTTAATACTAGGGGATTCTTTCTCTCTATGCCTTTGATTCTGACTAAATGCCGACACTCCCCCCCCCCCCCCCGAAGACAAAATATATTAAACCCCGTTTATGATTTTATTCTTTCATTTTTTTAAAATTTAACGCACACACACATCGCATTTTATTCTTTTAATATATACAAATGAATACACCAAACTTTTTTTTTAATTTTGTTTTTTATATGACTATTATAAAAATATAACTACACCCCAACATTTCGATTATTTTATAATATAGTCTTTTTGTTGTTGTTGTTGTTGACTAAAATCTATGTTTATTCTTGAAAATACTACTTTTTAAATAATTATTGTACAAACATTTTGTAAAAACAATTCTAAACATTTAAATAAACTATGGAATATATATATATATTATTTGGTTCATTGCTAACAACAATAGGACTATTTATAGCTAGTCTCTGATACCTGAGATCAAAGAATCTACCAACTATTAGTCTTGTTTACTCATTTATAGTACTTTCTCTGTGGAATATTGATATCTTGAGTTTGTTTTTTTTAACTAGTAAATTAATACTTTCTTTAGTTCTAGTTTCTACCATCATATATAAATATAAAACTAGCAAACGCATGCTAAAAATAATGTTTTAAAGCCGAAGCATAGTAGCATCAATAAGTCTGGTAATATTATGCAACTAATATTAGGAAAGTTAAATATACTGATTTGATAGTTTCTTTAAATACATTTTTTAATCTGAAGGCTGGAATTAAATCTATGGTTTTGCTTACTTTTTTCTCATTATATATATTATTTAAAAATGGATATTTTATGTTTAAGATTAATTTTGTGTTTTAATGAAATTTTAAAAAAAAGTAGATATAAAGTAAAATATACACTAAGTTTTTTAAAGCTAAAAATACATTTAAAAAACATATGAAAAAGAAAAAATAAGTTCATGAGGGGTTCAAAATGATGTATTTAAAAAGATGTCAGAACAAAGATGAAACAAATGGAGGCACTCTATGAATAATAAGAAACTATTTTTTTTAAAAAGAACTTGTAATAAATAACAAAATTATTTAAATATATATTAAGTAACTTTTCTTATAGATATTTATTTTTTAGTCTTTTTCAAGAAGAACTCAAACATTTTCTTTTTAGTTGTCCTTGAAAAAGACTATATTATAAAATAGTCGAAACATTAGTGTGTAGTTATATTTTTATAATAGCCATATAAAAACAAGATTTAAAAAGAAATTTGGTGTATTCATTTATATATATTAAAAGTTATGAATTATTTTTGAAAAAAAAACAAAAACCCTGTGTAAATGATATTTTAAATTTGTTTATTCTTTTATTAATTGGGTAAGGGAAAATTTACTGTATAAATAAGTAATTATTAAGTTTTTTATTATAGATGTCTTGTTTCTGCTTCAAAGTTTTATTTTACTTGCACTTAATTCTGAAATCATATTTGTTAAAATATTATAAGAGTTGTCAGAAATGTTCATAATAAAGTATGTTTGTCTATGAAAAGTTCATATTGTATTTTTTCCCTAAGTCCATAACTATTTCATAAAATGTCACTTTTTTTAAACATATATTTAATTGCACCAAAGCAAGTTTATTATTAAATAAATAATTATTAATACTTTTTCAGAATACTATATTTTTTTTACTATGGATGACCTTTTCTGCCAGATTTTTAACAACAGTTTTTTTTTGTTGCTGTTGTTGTTATAAAAGTGACCATTTTAGTTTCTTATTTATAATTTACATCTGGGATTTTTACATACTACATCATTTAGTACTACTTTTGTTTCACATTATTTTATATATATGGAATAAATATTTACTCTTTTTATAAATAGTTATACTTTTTGCATTGGTATTTTACAAGTTACCAAAAAAAAAATAAGAAAAATATTCCAATTTCTAAGAATCAGTTTTATTGGTGCATAAAAAATGAAGTAGAAAAGCATGATTATGCTATTTAAGTTTATGTTTTGTTAATGTTTTACATGTAAAAATGCACATACAGTAGTATCTTTTACACAGTAATGATGAATTTCTCCTCTTCCTCATTATTAAATAAAATCTGACTTCTTCATGTAGGTTCTTACCATGATGTAGCAGGCTGCATTTATAAAGGACAATGATTCAAAATCCATTTATATCACTAGCAGTAAAAGTTTTTCATGATAAGTTAATGTTTTAAGAACTTTAAGTATGTCCATTGTAACCCAGATATCAGCAGTAATCAATATATTTTAGGGAAGAAGATAGTATTTTTTAAAGAAAAAAATATACTGCTTAGAAGAAAATATATTTCTGCATGTGCATATCCTTTTTTTCAGATGTTGATGAAAATATTTTTTTATTTATTTATGAGTTTTTTTCATTCTTTATTTTTCTTTTTTTCAAAACTTATTAAATATCTATTTCTTAACCTTTACTTTGAAATTTTTTAATTTTATTTTTATTGGCCAAGCGAATTAAAGTTTTACTACTTTTGATTGATCAATTAACAAACTCAGCCATAAAAATATATTCATCTTTTAATATTATATTCATTTTACTTTCTTTTGTAAAAAGTATATTAATAATTGGTCAGATTATGAAAGTGAACAAAAGTGTTTTCAAAAATAAATTTCTATTTATAATTATAAAAATATTTGATAGCAGAAGACCTAAAAAGAAAGTTCCTAATAAATTAGACAGTGCTGCAGATGTCATTGATTTCTTTCTCAATTTACGTTAGTGTAAAAGTAAATAATTTTTACTAAAATCTTACTATTTTCATAAAATAATTATATTTTCAGCATATTTTACTAAAATACATTATAATATATAAATAAATGCCAGAAAAATACTCTAAATTATTAATTTCTGTTTGAAAATGAAATAAAGAGCTTGGGACAATGAAAATTGTTGATAGGTGTCAAAATTGTTGTTAGTGCTGGCTTCTTTTTCAATTTATGTTGTTGTAAAAGTATACAATTTTTTACTAAAATCTTACTATTTTTTTTAAATGATTATATTTTCAGCATATTTTATGAAAATAATTTATAATATGTATGAAAAATAATAAAAAAAAACATTCTAAGACATTAATTTTCATTTTCAAAGTCAAAACAGAAGTTGGAGTGGTGAAAATTATTGACAGATGCTCTTCTATTGTTTGAAATGTGAACCAACTAATCAGCATCTAGGAAAACCTGCCTTACTCTATTTGTTATAGCTTCTTATGTCAATATTATTGATTTTTTACTTGTAGAATAATCCTAGAGAGAGCAGCATCTTACAGTACATTTTAAGCTTTTAAATAAGTGTAAAAACACTATCGTAGCTCAAAAATTGGCCATTTTCGAGTTACTTGAAGCCGTGAACATCCTGTCATGCTTGTTTCTCAGAAGGGATTAATAGGTGATATTGACATCTAATTTTATTGAAAATAGGTATTGTAATATAAAATGGACTCAGTCTATAACTTTATTATTATTATTTTTTAATTGGAAAGTTAATTTTTAATGTTTATAAAATAATTTTTATTTTTATGATTTAAGATTTTAACATTTTTTTTTTATAAAACAAAGAAATTTGAATAAGTAGTTTTTTTCATTAAATATACATTTAAACTGAAGGCTGAATTAAACATTTTTATTTGATAAATTTATTATTATTCATTTTTATTTGCAAAGGTGATATTTTATTTTTAAGGTGAGTTGCATGATTAGAATTTATTTTTTAATAAAGTTTAATTAAAACAAAGTTTTGATGTTAAATAAATTTTTTTATTAAAAAAATACAATTAAAGGAAAAAGACACATATAAAAATGAACAAAAAGCCTCATGATTGGATTTCAAAACAACGTATTTCAACTAGTTAAGAGAATTTGGCTCTTTATTCACTAGCTTCAAACCCTTATATTATTACTCTGTTACAGATAGTTCAAAAGTTATTTTAACATAATATTTTATTACCACTATTATAGTTTATTAATTAAACATTTGTTAATAAAATTAAAAAGAAATTAAAAGTCAATAATGTTATCAGAGGTTTTTTTTACAACAATACAATAAAACAGCAGTTTTTCAAACATTTTTAAGTCAGTCACTTTGGCATTATAAAAATATATATACAAAGACTATAATTTTCATAGCACACTCATCACATAAAATATTGAATTGTTAAATAATCAAATCAAAATGTATTTATGTGATATGTGAATACATGTAAACGCACTGATTTTTAATTGTGTACAATATATAAAACAAAAAAAAAATAGAAACTTTATACTAAATTATTTTTGAAAATAAATGAGAACAGATAAAAAGTTAGTTACATTTTACAGCAGGCTTTATTAAGTAGAAAAAAATGTGTTCAAAGAGTGTAATTTCTATTTTATGGTAAAGTTGTATTACTAAAAAATCATGTGTGATTATCTGATAAAGTTTCCAATGTTTATCCTCAAAATAATAACAGTAATATGGTAAATCATTTAATATCTAGTCTTTTTTTCACAATAAAGCAAATAGTATAGATTTTTTATAATGAAAAAAAAAAAGAATTGTTAAATGTATTAACAATTTATTTGTTATTGATTCCCAATGTTTACAAATAAAAAAAGCAAAGGTTTTTAACTCTATGCTATTGGTTCATCTTTAAATTTTTAGCAGAAAAACAGTGAATTATCTAATATTCTGTCAATTCTATCTCTCACCCATAATTTGACAAACAGCATTCAAAAATAGTATAATTTTTATTTAATAAAATTTATACCATATATACAATCAAAATTTATATTCTAATCAAGTAGTTATAATTTTTAATTTTCTTTATGAAGTATTCAGGATTTGAACTCAGACTTTCACATGACCCACAACTCTCAGTGCCATCTTATATTGCTGACCCACATGATCACACACATGTTAAAAAGATGAATAATCACCAATGTACATATTTCATGCTAAACCAGCACTCATCAGTTGGTCCAGTGAGAGTTGTGGGTCATGTGAAAGTCTGAGTTTGAATCCAGCATATCTTACATATATAAATGCAGGTGTTAAGCCTGTACCATGTATTAATTTATGAAGTATTATAACTTTATTTAAACACAATTGATTAAAAAAATTAAATCATCTATGTTCTTTATTACTATTTCACAATGCTTTTTTTACAACCCACTAAAAAAATCATCATAAAACAATAATAAAGAACATAGATGATATAATTTTAAATTTCTTTAATCAGTTGTGTTTAATATGCATTAATAACACATAATTTTTTTTAAAAAAAATTATAAACAATATTTGGTGATAAATTGTACTTAATTTTGTTCAATTGATACTGTTAAATTTAATTTTTCTTTAATTTATATTCTATTTTTAAAAGTTACAAGTATAAATAAACATATTTTAGCCCCTTTTTTTTTTACTATTATGTTTCAGTGACTTTGTCCAAATTCACAGAATTTCTGAATCCAAAAAAAAAAAAAAAAAAAACAAGATTCAAAGGATTTGGATTAAGAATAATTGATTTGTGTTACACAAGTTTTTATTTTTGGATATTTGAAGGAAAAAAGATTTTTTCATTATTTAAATGTAAGAATCTTGATCAGCTTTGTATTCTCCTCTCTCCTCCAGTCATGTCTTTCCTCCTTTCTTTTTACATACTAGTATACTAAATTATTCAATTCTGAGTTTGAAGTAAATAATTTAGAATGTTTTGAACAGTTTTTGTGTTTGTATATAAATAGATCTATATTGTAAATATAAAAACTAGTTTCATCTTTTCAGTATTTATTATGTCATAAAAATACTGTATAATGAAAAATATTTGATGGTTTGTACTAAATCTAGACTACAGTTTATGAAGTGTGTGTTAGTAGCTATTAATTAAGGAAAAAATAGTATGTAAGTCTCCATTATAATTTTTTTTATTAGCATATAAAATACATGTTTCTGAAAAGCCATGTATACGTAATTTTAAAGCTGCATCATATTGTTATTGCCAGATGCTGCTTCAAAAGTAAAAGTCAATTTAAAATTTTTATTTTAATTGAATCTATTCTGAAAGTAGAAAGGTTTGTCAGATATTCCATTTTCACAAACAAGGTAGCTTTTCAGTTGTGATAAAATGATCAATAAATCTAAAACATTGAGAGTACTAACAATGATGATATAGTTGCAACAGAAAAAAAAAAACTTAACAAAAAAATATGAATGAAAAATAATTTAGTTTAGACCTTGGCATTAACTGTTATTATAATAAAATTGGCATTAAAAAATTACCTTGCATTATTTGCCTGAAGGTTTGTGATGACGGTATATTAGATGTGATAATATGATGGACTACTTCTACCTTCTTTTATTAAATGTTGAATGTGTAGAAAATTTTAAACTTTATTTAAACTTTTCAAATACAAACAACTTGTTAATAATAATATACAAATAGACAACACAGGTTAGTAATTACACAACAGTTCAAGTAGTCAGGTGTTGCTGGGGTGGCCTGAGACAATATTAGCATAGGAGTTGAATTTACAACTTTAGATTTGTAAATATTGAATTTTAAAGGAACCCTCTAACCAACTGAGCTATTCTGTCAAAAGTAACAGTCAGTAGAAATTTCATATAATTATCTATGAGAGTTGGTATTAAATCCTCTTCATTCCTTCAATTGTTTTTTTTAAATGAAAGATGATGGAAAAAGTCTAACATATTATCATACTTTGCATTATGTATTATCAAAATTCCTTCTGCTAAGAATCTTCAGTTTTATTGATATCCTTATGATGTAAAAGGCTCATTGAAGTTTATTATGTGCCTAAAATATTTGATAAGCTTGATTTTATTATCATGGGGATGCTTCAAATAATCATTAATAGTGTTCTCAACACCACTTAGCGATAATGGCCTGCTGGGTGTCTGATTGGCTCACTTTTGGGCAGAGACATTAATTTATGCACATTCCAAATTTAAAATGTCTACTCCAAATTTTTAACTCAAATGGCATATTTTTATTGCAAATTCAGTGAGATAATACTTAACAATGTATATATACTAATGAAATAAAACTTTAAAAGATTTACATATATATTTATTTTGTTTCCGGCTAAAATTGTTGAAATTTTTAAAATTTCTGAAACAGATCTACATTTATTTTATCTTTTTTACCCTCTCATACACATTTTTTTTTTTTTTTTGTAAAATTTTTGGAATTGTTTGAAATTGAATTTTTTTCTTCTTAATAATGAGATTATAACTTTTTCTAAAATATTGATTTAAATAATGATTAGAATTTTAAAAGAAAAAAAATCCTATTAAAAAAAGTGTTTTTTTTTTTTTTAAAAAAAAAAAAGAAATTTAAAGAATGCAATCTTATTTTAAAAACTAAAAATGTAATTGGAATTCTTATTAAATTTTTGATTTCAATTTTACAACAGCTTTCGTTGTGTGACATTTAGATGTAATTTTATAAACACATGTTGCAAAGCTTGGGGTGTCCCCTGCTTACTGCTAGATAAATACTCATTGTGTAGTTTAGGGCAATGGTAGTGCTATCTTGGAGTTTAAGATCAATAGATTACACCCCAAATCTCCTATTTCCGAGGGTCAATCTTCTTATGAATTATTCGACTTTTTTTATTGCTAAATATATGCAATTATCGTATATAATTTTTAATATGTTCTCATAAAGCTTATATTTTATTTATCTAGTTTTTAAAACAGTTATTAAAATATTACTGCATATAAGCAGACCTATAGAAACATTTTTGTTAAAGTTAAATGATTATACCTGGGATTCACTAAACTAAATATCATTTACTTTATCGCATTTAGATCAATTCACATCCAATCTTAAAGCTACATATCAATATGTATCAAAAAAGATGAATCATGGGACAACCTTTTTGAAATCCCCTAGATTTTGTATGAACTAAAGCAAAATCTTTTTAACAAATTTAAAATTAATCCAGACAAATAGAACTTAAATAACTTGATGAAGAACTTTAAGCTTATTCATAATTTGGGAAGTTATGGCTTGCCCAATGCTCTTTTATGTTGATCAATGGGGAAAATGCCAATATTTAATGGTAGAAGTGAATTGTATTTTCTGGTGATAATTTGTTGTAGTATTTTTAGAAGTTATCATGCAATAAACTTTTTCTTTATTTATTTCACTCCTGGAAAGCCATTTCTCTTTTGTTATCTGTGAATACCATGCATTTTCATACAAAGTTCTGTCAGTTAGGATTAAGAGATATTAAAACCATCAAAACATAACACAATCACCATTTCATATGCTTACACATGCTCTTGTTAATAAGAGTACCAAACTCCATACAATAGTGCCTCCAAGTGCTAGCCTTTGTAATCAATGGATGCTGAAAGGTTTGTGCATTAGATAGGGATTTTGTGCACAAATCTTCCTGCATCCATTGATTACAAAGGCTTGCATTTATTGGCACTACTGTATGGAGAGTTTAATACTCTTATTAAGAGATATTTCTAATGCAATTATGTTTATATATCTAGAGGCTACAATTTGTATCTGTATTGTTGCTATTTTTGCATGATAATTATATGGGCCACTTTCAGCCCAATAAGACATGGCTGCACATTTTTGGCATTTCTTACAGAAATTATGAGGGATGAAGGTATATCCTTGATAACTTAAATACAAACATTCATTTTACTTGTATATATATATATTTAATTTATAAATAAATTATGAAATAGTTTAATATAAATATATGAAATAAATAGGTGTATTATCACATGATCACTTTCTGTCTAATCAGTCTTTATTTAGAGACAAGAAATTTCTAAACAAAGAATTGTATTCATCTATATTTTATATGCATTTTCATGTAGTTTCATGATATAATGTTTAGCATTGTCAACTATGTTCATGATCTTGGGTTCAATGCTGTATGAAATTTGCAGATTTATTTAACAATCCGAAGTCATAAAATCAGATTTTTTTTTTATGTAACTGACATACAGCAAACTTAGCTATTCATATAATATTGCTTAATAAATGAGTTTTTTTTTTTTTTAGTTAGAAGTCTCATGTCAGTCTTGTTTGTTTAGTGTAAAAAATAATTGTGATTATAACATGATATCATAAATCTATAGTTTTGAGTTTATGAGTTAGTTTTACATTTTATAACATGAATTAATACTCAAAAGTGTTGTCACATGATAAGGTTTTGTAATTAAACAACTTGTTCATTGGTTGCATTGTTGTCTAAAGAGTACTATGACTAAAACTAGATATAATTGTTTGTGTTAGTAACAAAAGCATATGCTGTTCAGAATTGTAGTTTTTTTGCAGACCAAATTTGAAGATAAAGTGAAGAATGGTTCACTGTTTTATGATGCCACATTAAAAACTATTTAAGAATATCATATATTATTGCATATTGCATTGGAGGGTTTTGATGTTCAGCAGCAAAGTAGCAGGCTAAGCACAATTGTTTTATTAAATTAACTACACAATTAAAAGTTTGCATGAAGTTTTACTATTAGAAGTGATGAAATTGAGCCATTAGTCTATGGTTTTTAGTTCTCAAATATGATTCTTTATCACTAAATCATTCTAAATGATAGTCACTTTCACTTAACCAAACTTTTAAAAATGTTCCTCTGCAGGAACCAATCAAAACATGTTTGTTCTTGAGTTTGCATTTCTACTATTGTGCAAATTGCTGAGGATAGAGAGACCAAGGTTGTTGTGTTGGAAAGATGTGCCTTTGTGCAAATAGAATTCCAGTGCTCCAGTCCCATGAAATAAAATGTATAAATTAAAACAGAATAAATTCTATAAGTTTTGTTTAATAAATGACATAGCAACAGTAGAACATGAAAAAATTATAATTATTTACATATTTACCTTTTTATGTACATATTAATTCTCCTGACTTTGTCAGCCACAAAATAACTTCTAGAAATTTTCCATGTGATAAATATGATTAGTTTTAACTAAGTTGACTAACCAGGATATTAATTAGTTTGTTAAATGTAATTGTTGTTTATTACTTTTAGTTTCATTAATTATTTTTTATGCATAACTTGCTTACTTTTTCTATTAACAAAGTTAGCTTCTCAAATATCCTTTCAATAATAGAATATTTACACTATTTCATGATTTAATTATTATCCTTGTTATTTTAGTTTAATAACTTTGATGCATTGTATATACTATACATTATTGTATACACACCATAGAGTCTGATATTTAGGGGTTAAGGATTTACATTACTTTTACCTAAGGAAAGAAATGCACACAATAATATCTTTAAAAAAAAATAATGCTTTTACTAATTCTGGTTTTTTTGGATTTGAACCAACTTGTATTTGGATAATATTTTGATTCAATTATGAATTTCTAGCTAAATAACAAACCCCTTGGCATGCCAAATCCAAGGAAAAATGGATTAATAAAACATATAAACAAAATAACATGAATATTTTTTAAAAAAGAATAATTTTGATACTAGAAAAGAATTTCAAGACCGCATCGGAATCGATCCTTGTCACTTATATTTTATAGCTGATGCTGTATTTCTACGCTATACCAAGCATACTATAATGGTATTGATGACTAAGAAATGCAATTACCTACTATACTACTGTTACCCATATATCCCAGAATTACCATAACCAGTATGAGGCAATATTTTTTAAATACATTTATTTTCAAATAAATTATTAATAATATTATTGTATTTTTATATAAATTAGGATATTTAAATAAAAGCAGTTAGGAAATCTAAACATTTTTATTTATATAACCTGTACTGTGAAAAGTTTATCATTACAATATAAATTTTATTAATTACAGCAGTCACCAGGCACTGGTCTGTCCATTTAGCACAATGGTAGAATGTACATGTAGTATATTTTGAACAATTGTCTTGCACTTGCAGGCAGATGCCCGGGTTGTGGGTTCGCATCCTGGCCATTGCTATGACACTTAAAAAAAAAAAAATCTTATATTTAAATAAAAAATATTCACAATCACAATGTATTTCTAACTATGGAGTGATTCAGAAACAGTAGTGATGAGATGACTCCATTGGTGAGGAACCTTTGTGCACTGCATAACCTGTCTACACACACACAGCAGCCCAGAGAAAGACATTCTCATGTTACATTCTGCTGGGATACAAACACACAATTAAAAATTTAGGAGATATGGGGAAAGGAATATCAAAATAATTGCATTTTTTTTTTTGTTATTACTAATAAAAAAAATGCATTGATTCTAATGTTTGTATAATTAATATCAAGAAAAGAGCTTCATTTATTGATAATGAATAGAGAATTACTTTTTAAAAAAAATGAAGTTGGAATTAATAAAATAATTAATATTGCCGTGAAGGATATGGGCTTTAAATAATTTATTTTTGGAAATGTTTTATAAAAGAGTCTCTTGCTTTAAAATTTTGCTTCTGCCACATCTGAAAAGATAAAAGACATTAACACGAATGCCCCCCCCCCCCCCGAAAATAAAAATTATAATAGCATAAAAAAAATCACATGGCCTCTCCCAGGATATATATTGCTTTTAAGACGCAAATCTGTTTTTCCTAGAAGTTTGACAACTCAGTAATGAAAGCTGGTCTGGGCATATGTATGAGATACCACTGGATAGGAATTTATTAAACACTACGATTTGGCATCTATTTTTAACTCAAGTTTGCACAATACTGGAATAGAAGAAATAGATTTCTTTTCTTAAAAAAAAGTTATGAATCTTGCCACAAATTTATATTCTGACTGAGAGGAATAGTGATTCAATATTGAATAGAGACTGATAAAAGAAGAAAAAAGTTATCAATAATGCTGTTGAAGTTTTTTGTGTTAATTATATTTTTAAAAAACGAATGTGAGAGTTAATGATTATAATTGTTTGAGAACGTATAAAATGCAAGAAAAAAAAAACAATGATAAAAACTTGATAAGAGAATAACAAAGATGTAACAGGATTTGACTAGAGATGGAGTCAGTAAATGCAAGCACCAAAAGTATGAATCCCAACAATAATCAGAATGAAAGCAAAGAAGAAGATACCATTTAACATTAGCTGGGGGGGGGGGATTTAAAATGCATTAATTTATATGTATGGTGGCTAGAAAGGTTTATTTTATATACATCTGTGTAAATCTATATTACTTATATATAATCACATTTCTCTCAAATGTTACAATATTAAATCTTCTAGAATACTTTCACTTCTTTTTCTTCACCCCTGTAGCAATGAATTCCATCAAATACTATTTTAGTTGAGAAATCACAATCAAACTTAAAGCCACCAGGGGCAACAATCAGTGATTTATTTTGTTCATTAGCCCGATATTATGACATATGTCTGTAAGGTTAATGAAAAAAAAAAAAGGTATCGCTAAAAAAAGGCAATTAGTTAATGTAAGATGCTAAAATAAATTTTGTATAGTATTGATAAACTAATGGCAATAATCGCCAGGGTTCGAGATTAAAATAACGTTTTCATTTTTTAGTTTTATTTATTTTAAATCCAGAGGGATTAAGTAGTTTCTTGGAATAAATAAAACATAATCAAGTAATTTATTATTTGAGAGTTCTTAAGGAATATGAACATCCGAAATGATGGAATAAAAACGCAATCCATGGACTCTTTGAGCTTCATCCAGAGGCCGCCCCTCGACCCCTGAACTAAATAATGGGGTAGTCAAGTTTTTATATGAGAGATGCAAAAAGCAAAATGAAAATGTTCGATAGATTGCAGTTTATGGATAATAAAAAAGTAGCCAAAATAGTATTTAATTGGGTTATGAATAAAGGGCAGGTAACGAAATGGGTGAGAAGGGTAATGTGGTAGGCAGAAGATTTGGATAAAGAATTTATGTCAGTATACTAGTATAAAAGATGGGATTATTATGTTAGGGGAATTGTTGAGTGTTATAGTGGCAAGGAATAGGATAGAATAATAGATGCATTAATAAAGAATAGAGAGTTGGAGAGATGGAGAACTAGTATGGAGAGTAAAAAAAGTTTAAATTTATATAGAAGTAAACGGAATATTGGGTGCAAGTTCATTTATGATAATAGCAAGGGAAGTAGTTTACTGTTTAAGGCTCGAACTGGATTTTTAGCAACAGGGGATTATACACATAAATGGAAAAACATGGATGATTTAGTCTGTAAGTTATGTAAGGAAGGCATAGAAAATATT
This sequence comes from Epiperipatus broadwayi, assembly GCA_028023455.1. Classification (NCBI taxonomy): domain Eukaryota; kingdom Metazoa; phylum Onychophora; class Udeonychophora; order Euonychophora; family Peripatidae; genus Epiperipatus; species Epiperipatus broadwayi. The sequence goes on from JAQFVV010006374.1 coordinate 92,999, forward strand.
AGGCATCTGTTAATTGAATGTAAATGCATGAAAGTAGAAAGAATACAAATAATAAAGTTGTGGAAGAATACATATAAGGAAAGTCATCATACAGAAAGTGGGTTATTGATTTTTATGTTGGTTTGGGAAAAAAGGGGGATTTAGATATAAAAGCCATGGAATTGACAAAAGATTATATTGTGGAAATAGGATGGAGCAAGATATGGGAAAACCTAGGGTGGGGAATAGAAAGGGAAGGTAAGGTGGCTAACAGGTTTTTCTGGGCATAGTTGCTGAGAGATTCCTGGCTCCATATAGGGAGAAGTCACAGTGCATCACATCACATCATGCTAGGCTATTTTTTTAAAAAAAATAATATGAAACTTATCCCAATTCACATAATATTTGCAAATCTTTAAGATAGACCAAATTTCCTATATGTATTGCCACTCAGTGCAAGCCAGAGTAATCAATGGATGCCAGAAGGCTTGCAGCTAGTGCCTACTCATCCAATATCCACAGACTAGTTTCTGGCTTGTGACTTTCATCAGTTAAGAGCAAGCATAAGAAATGGTGATCATGTGATATTTATTGGCTTAAGTCTTTAAGATCCAATAAATTTTTGGAGATGGGATTTAAATATTATTTTTTAAATTTTTCAAAAATTTTAAAAATGTAATTAATGTGTTTCAAGAGTATATGGGATAGTGGAGATTATTAAGTATATCTATAACAGATATTTTACATGGAAATAGGGAAATGAAGTTGAATTACTCCATGTGTATGTATTGAATCATATATATATATATATATATATATAACAAAGCTTTAATGTTTATGTCTGTGTCAGATATAAATGACATTAAAAACAATTAGTGATAATGATAGATGCATGTATCGTTGTGGATAGAATAACTTGTAAATTAATCTATATCTATAAAAATATATATATTATTTATTTCACATTTATTGCAGTGTTGTATTTTAGATTATTTTAAAGCTCTGTGCTCTCATCATAGTTTAAAACTTAGCCTTGTTTTATGTTATGATAGTGCAACAGATTTAAAAACTTGAAAGATTTTTGGATTAAAATTTAATTTACTGCTTTTGTTGTTCAAATGTCATATGATCTCTTGAGCAACAAACTGCTCAATTATTATTATTGATGTGTAGCAATTTTTTTAATGTTCTGATTAATGAAGATGTACATTATATATTCAGGGAAGTTTAATTCAATTCTGTGTAATAGTATGTAAAATTTATTAAAGAGTCAGATATCGTGTGGTAGTTGTAGGAGTCGGCTATTACTGATTTAGATCAAAGTGTATAGCAATTAAATGATACAACTTGAATAACTTAGCCATAATAGATTATTATTTATTGATAATGCATTAGCATTAAAGTTAAGTTTTTATTGCAAAATGTTATTTTTTAACAAATATAGAAAACAATAACTTTCTGACTCAACAAAATAATTTTGAAATTGTAATGATAGCATTAAATAGTAAACTTATTAGTCTTCTGGTCTCTGTATCAGGATGTAGAAGTATGTATTTCACCTGTACACATTTTTTTATGTCTTTTAAAATTACCTTCTTAAGATTTTCTTTTATATAAAGTGCAGTGAAAAGATATTTTGCTTATATGTGTTTTTTCATGTAATTTAAAATTTCTTCTTTGAAAAACCTTATAGTGATAGAAACACTAAAAATGATTTATGGCCAGAATATGTCTGCATTTTCCCTCTACCACAAATTAAAAATCAGTGATGGGCTAATTATCCAAGTCAGCTATAAAGCTCTCCTACCTTTATTTGTTTAAAATTGTAATGTTATTTTTAATATTACTGGTCAGTGTCTTGAATGGTATTATGACATATTCTATAGGTAATGATCCCAGATAAAGTTTAAATTGTCACTTCTGGTGCATAGATGTCATATGAATTTTTAAAGAATCCATGAATATTTTCTTAGTACAGTAGAATATTTTATTTATACTGTGTGAAGGCTAGTAGAATTAGCATTTTATTTTTAGCTATATGTTAGAATGATAGTTAAATTGTTCAAATTTATACTTTTCCAAACACATTAAATCTTTTAGTAACTATACACACAAGTTAGTATAGAACACTACCATACTTTTAATTATTTATCAATGTGACAAATAGTTTTACCGATATATATTTTCGACATTCACATTATACTTTATAGATATAGTTTACTTATATTTTTATAGAAATTGGGTTTCATCATAGTATGTTTTGCTTTGGAAAACTATTTTTACATTATTGATTAAACCTTTATTTTATTTGTCTGACAATATTTAACAATTTAATGAAATGATGGCAGTAATCTAATATATAATAACAAATATTAATGGAAAATAAAATGCGTACAGAGTTTAAATATAAAATTATAACAATATTTATTGTACCAAGTATACTTTCAACATTTTCACATTATATTTATGGTCAGTCTACTGAGATCATTAATTTTTTGCTGATTTGAATATTGTTACTTTTTTTGGTTTATTACATATTCATTTTGTGTAATGAACCATGCCTCTTTTATTTTGCAATTGCAATCATTTCCCTTTTCACATACAACTCTGACACCACTCAGGTCACAATTATGGCCCTGTTTTTTCTCATGATTAAGAAAGACAAGCTAATGAGATGATTCGGACTTAATCTTAGATTTCTTATATATTAATGAGTGCTATGTATTTCTTAATCATGAGAGAGAACATGGCCATATCTATTATCCGAGTGCTGTCAGAGCTGTATGTGAAAAGAGAAATGACCGCAAATGCAAAATAAAAGAGGTGTGGTTCCTTACACAAAGTGAATATGTAATGGTCCAAAAAAGTAATAGTATTCAAACCAGCAAAAAATTAACATTGTCAGTAGACTAACCATGAATATGATGAGAAAATGTCAAAAGCATATTTGGGACAAATATTGTTAAAATGTTGTATTCAAACTCTGTATGAGTATTATTTTACATTAATATTTAGAATGGCAGAATATGGAAATGTTATAACAACAACATATATATATATATATTATTAATCAATGTCTGTATTCCAATTATAATAAAATATATATAATTATTCAAAACAATTTAATTGAAGTACTTTCAGCTATCTATGTAGTCGTTGTCAACTAGATTCAAATTGTACTATAAAAAAAAAAAAAACTTTTTTTTTTATAATACAATTTGAATCTAGTTGACAATGACTACATAGATAGTTGAAAGTACTTCTATTAAATTGTGGTATATATTTGTTTTTTAAAATATTTTTACTGTATTAATTATTGTATTGTTTTGAATATATATATATATATATATATATTTATTTATTTGCATATGCATTTTTGAGTTTTAGAATTTTTTAAAAAATTGAAACAGGCTTTTATTTTAGATTTCTAGTTTACAATCAATCTAGCCATTCAACTGTGATAGATAAATGGACATCTAACTACTCTAAGTTAAGGATAATATAGTGATAGAAAAATTTTAAAACCATTCACTATCAGACAGTTGGCACACTTTTTTTTTTTTTTTTTTTACTATTTCATTATAAGAGAGATGGGATGGAAAGATCTTTGATCAGAAATAGGTAATTAATAATTGTTTTATCTGGATTTTCTTTACCTGTATACATTACCTGAAGTCTATTCTTTACTTATGTAATTAATTACCCTGGATCTTTAAAAAGTACTGCAGCTGCATTTATATACTGTGATTTTGTCTCTCATTAGTTAAAGAATCAGTTGAGAAATCTTTAATGTCCCACACCTGCCATGTGATGAAACTGCTCTTGACATATTGAATCTCTGTTTCTGTAGAAATATTTAACTTTTTACATCTGACATATGAATTAACTTGACCCATTGAATTATTAAAGTTTCAATAACTAAGACACTTTCAGTCTTACGGCAAATATGCTTCAAAAGTTAATTAAAGTTTCAAGTGTGGTAATATATTGTAGGTTTAGGTCATTAGATAAAATTGTAGTTTCTATATTAGGGTAATTGAAAAATCCTTTTAATATATTTTTTTTCTGCTATTTGCATTGATTCTCTGGCTGTAATATGTAATTTTTTAAAAATTAATCACAATAGTATTTCGAGTATTGAGTTTCAGTGCTGTTAGTACATATATAAAGTAGAAAATACTATAACATTACAATATTAGGCAAAAAACAAAATTTTACTAAAAATTATCTCATGACCATGAAACTATTAACAAATAGACTCTCTAAAATGAAATTCAATTAAATACAAACAACAACATAGCCTTTCCATAATTCACTTTAAAGACTAACCACTTTTTACATCAAAGACTGTTTTCATGAGATTGATGGTTGTCAATTTGATAAAAACATCCTTTGATATTAAAGAAAGTTGGATACTGAAATGAATGATGGGAAAGATATTTTGTTATTTATTTATATTGTACCCTTCCTTAAAGGAAAACTACTGAACAAAAGAATCTGGCTGAGATAATAATATTAAATTTCAATTGGATTACATAAACAATGATTATTAAAAATAATACTGTTCTGACTAGCTCAAGATACATTGCTAAGTTACAATATCTAATAAGAAGCAGTATTTTTCAATAATTAAATTTAAGAAAAATTATTATACTAAAATATCATAGCACTTAGGTTCATAATAAATTATTGGTGTTCCAACTATAATACTCAATCTACTCATTTGCTAATAAATCTGTTTTATTACCAACTCAATATTACAAATAAATAAGGTTCTATCGGAATAACAAATACAACTATAAAAACTCTTAACATGAGACGTTCAGTAAGGTACACTAGCTTAAACATTGAGAAAATACATCCTAAAAAATACATTCCCAATGGCATAAGAATATTACCCCACCAAATTCATATAACAAAAATGCCATGTAATACTCTCATATCTTTAAAACACACATCTAATAATCCTAAGTATGATGTTATAAATTTATTACAGAAATAATAATAAACTAATTAATATTCCTTTAATAAAATATAAACTAATAATTTTACTCATTACTTTCCTATAAGAAATTTACAATAATAATAATAATAATGATGATGATGATGATGATGATGATGATGTTGATGATAATGATGATGATGATGACATACTTGGTTACTTAATCAAATATAATAGAAATAATATCTAAGTAATCTTAAGGATCATATGACAAATAAGTAATATTTTAAATTATTAATTTCTGTGGATCATGCATGTAGAATGAAAAATCAAATAAGCAACACGTAGATAAATCACAACATGACTAAATGTAAATTTCAAAACAATTCACAAATTTATTTACAAATTAACAATAAATTTATAACATAATATAAAAAAAAAAAAATTTACAAAGATAAAATAAGAATTAACATTATTTAACAAAAAAAATATTTGCAATAAATCTTACCAATAAATACATGAAGTAAAGTAAAAATAGCCACAGTAATGATAATATGTAATCGTCATTTAGTAAAATAGTATTCTTGTATTGGGAATAGTTAAAATAAATTTCCCAATTTGTAAAAAAAAAACTTAATATTATACTTACTCTTCTCTAAAAGAAGTTTCTTATGATGTAAACACATCAATACAAGTTTATATTTTAAAATACATTTCATAAAATCCAAATAAAATATTAAAAGAAAATTATTTAAAAAAAAAAAACTTTCTTTGCAATTGGCAAAATATCATCCTGATATTTGAATATCAGAAAATTTTAAAATATATATAAAAAAAAGAATATATTCCTCTATGCAAAAAAAAAAAAAAAAAACGTATGCAAAAATATTTAAGAGGTAATGTTATAAATTTCTATAAGTTGAACTATTAATAATAAAATTTAAAGCACTGACTATAAGTTATATGGCTTGACATTTGTATTACTTTTTGTTTTTATATTCTTACAGTCATTATATCATTCAAAATCATTTTCACTATTCTTCTTCAAGAAGTATAATAACTACTCTTTCTTATATGGTATACATTTTCACTATTCTCACTTTCATTCTATTTGAATATGCATCTGTTTGAGCTAAGTGATCTCTAATATTTTGTATGAGCATTAATTATTCTTTTTTGTGTTATACACTATGGCATTCATCAAACACCTCAACACCATTTGTGAAAGAAGTTTTTATATACTACATCTTGCCATCTCACAAAATTATCTACTTCAAATGGTTTATTCATTACTTTTCCAACTTATAAAACTATATTTTACGATGATACCTATGGTGATAGATAGTGATTAAAGTATAGGGTATGGAATAATAATGAATGTTTTTAAAAGAGTAAGATTATATCATCATGGATACAGTGCAAATCATAAGAGTAGGTCCGTATTCATCAGGCACCTAAAATTCAAGTCATGGCAATAAGGAAATGCAACTGTCCATAAAAAAGATATACAGCCCTATGTTATCTGTATATTTTAATAATAACTTTAAAATATGGAAATATAATTCACATACAACAGTTTTCAATATATCTCTATAATACCTAGGATTTCATAAGAATATTATTACTCTCATGGCCACCATCCTATAACTTCACACTGAATAACTCATCCAACATTGTAAAATATACCGACAATATTTGAAAATAACTTCCAAAACACAATACTAAAGAAAACAACAAAGATCTAAATTCATTTCAAGATGTTTTTAAAAGTTTTCATGCACAAATGATCTTGATAAACATTCATCAATACTATACATTTTATTTATTTGTTATGATATAATTTAGAGATCAATATTATGTCCTTTCTGTATTTCAACAGATAATATTCATAAAATAACATAATAATTTAAGGATGCTTTATAATTTACACATATCCAAGCATTCACATTAAAATAAATATTTAAAAATATTCTTAGATGTTTTCAAACATTCATCTGCATTTATCAACTCTTTCACAAAATAAACATGATAATTTTATCAGTGATTCATTCTTCCACTGTTTTGCATTAAATTCAAGCAATGTGAAATATTGATCTTAAAATATTAATTAGGATATACTTTTTCTTAAATAAAAGAAAGGAAACAAAATTATTAAGCAAAATGTAATCTAAATAACAATAAAAATTACCAGTGATCTCATTATAATGTTAGATCAGTTATGATGACCCACTTCTTAAAGCCATTCATTCAAAGAAAAAAAATTATGGTTGAAATTTGCCTTCTTCAGAAAATTACTTTTTAAATACCCATTTGTTTGTTTTTTAAACTTAATAATAAAGTTAATCTATTTTAAAATTATATAACAACAAGTTAGTTTTAAAATAAATAATTGCAATTTTTTAAATACTAATGTTAAAACTTAACACTAAAAAAAACATAATAAGAAAGATTAAAGTTACGAAAGGTTTTTTTTCCTCCTTGTTTGGAAGTTGAATTGCTTGTCAGGCAGCTTGCTCCATTGCCTAGATACAGTTGAACAGCATTGTGCACAATTATATCTTGGCACCATATGAAGAAATGTACAAATGACAACATTAAAATCCAGTAAAATCAAAGAATATTAATAATCCCGAACAATATTAATAATTCTGAAGAAACAATTGTTCATTCCAGTTTTTTTCCTCTGGGCATTTATTCAGGCATATAATATCTTCTTTAAATAATTTATGGATTTATTTATGAAAATATTTCTTACATATGTTTTTGGCCATTGTATAAGAACAGATGCATTGCAGTAAATATAATATAATAAATATTTGTATTTTTCATCATAAAAAATATTGGTAGCAGACATTATAATATAAATTATTATTTAATATATTTATCAGCAGACATATAATTATGAATTAAAATAAATATTTATTTCTTTTAAGAAAAATACATTTTTTTAATATTTTTTTAAACATCTATCTTATCACTAAATATTTTTCCTTTCCAGGTAAGAAGACAGTTATATCATTCAGGCATTTATTCACAGATATAATTTTAATCTTTTTAAAAGATGAATCTTATTTCATTATTTCCAGATAAATTATGTTAAAACATAATTTATTTATTGATTTTATCAATGGCAAATTCTTTAAAAGGAATAAAAGACATTCTAAATCATTTTCTTCAATTTGTCTCTAAATACATCATTCTTAAAACATAAGTTCATTTTGATTTATTTAAAGACAAATTAAATATGGTTTATTACTATCAATTATATACTAAAACAGAGATTTATCATACCATAAGATATTTTAAGTTCAGTTTTAAAGCACAAGTGCAGAGTCTTAATTTACTTCTCTTTTCAAATTTAATATTACAAATAAGATTTTTAATGAATATCCAGTTCCTCTTAATTACCTTGAATAAACTAGCTGCATTGTAATTTGATAAAGTCATTTGAAGTAAATAGTCACTCATTCCAAACATATCTATAAAAATTACAAAGTTCTTATGTAAATGCACTCCTGTTTTGTTGTAGTAATTTTCCTGATATTTGGTATTCATCTCCACAATATCTAAGTAGCCACTATCATGTTCCATATAGTTATTGAAGCTCTGGGCTAAGTTTCAAGTAGACAAACTGATAGGGAAATTTGGTGTTTAGTGATTCATTATTTAAGTAGTTATCCTAATTATATTCTTCAAAAACACTTTCAAGTAAAGCAATAATAATTTAAAAGAAATTACTACTGTTACAGTATAAAAATAAATATAGTTATAAATTTCAAACTAAATGTGTAAAACACTGAAATTTATGAGAACACAATTAACTAATATGAAAAATTTGTCTAGACTGGCTTCAACCTCTCTTTTTATACTGGTCTTAATCCAATGATTTCATTGATTATGCTTTTACAAATTTGCTAATTTATATAACTACATCAATATGATTTTTAAAATTAAGTTATAAAACTATGAGTCATCAATATTGAATATTATCAAGTTATTTAATGCATTAAATATTAAATACTTTTATAAAAAAAATAATATTCTTGTTTAAACATTTTAAATATTTAAATAACCTAAAATTGATTTAAAAAATAAAATACTACACCTAAATAAAATAATAATAATTTTAAATATTATATTTCTAATATTTTTTCTAAACTGAATATTTTCTACACTTTATTATGTATCAAATTTTTCTTTCTTTAACTTTCTAAAAGCAAAGATATCCATCCAATCACATAATCATGTGATACTTTCAGCATCTTTTAAAATTATATTAAATTAACTTATTCCAAATAATATTTTAAACAAAATTAATTATCTTAAACATATAATATAAAATATTTATAACTATTATTAAGCCATTCTATCGCTGTAGCATTTTATATATAAATTAAAATTAATACTATATTTTAGATAATTTATTGTGTCATTTTATATTTAATTCATTTCAAAATGAGTTCAAATTATCTAATATATCTTTATAAACACCTATCTACTGAGTTAAAACCCTTGCTATCTATAACATTTAAATTATATACTAAAAAATAAACTAAATTTAATTTTTTTTAAATATAACTATTTTTCCAACTCTACCTAACTATCTGTACCTATTGTAAAGGTACAATATATATATATATATATATATATATATATATATATATAGTATTTCCAGGAGCTTTGTGCAATAAAAATATAATAACTAAATAGCTGATATTTCAGTATAATAATTACTTTCCTCAGAGCTCTTGTTATATTGAAACATAAGCTATTTAGCTATTATATTTTTATTACCCAGAAGGTCCCAGAAATAATACTATGAATTTATCATTTATCCATGAGAATATTAGTATATATCTTGTACTGGATGGTTCTTTCTTTCTTTTGATCACAAGATTGCCACCAGGTCCCTGCATACCTGTAAAATTTGTTTACCATAATCAAAAGTTAATGGTGATGATGATTTGGACCAACCAGATCCAGGGAAAGCAAGCACTCATTATTATTGTTCAAACAATTGAGAAAATAAAATGAGGACAAACATTAGCTAATATAATTTAAAAATTTATTAGGTTTATAATCATAATTTCATAGTTTATTAAAATTATAGATAATGCTTTTGTTACAGAGATATATTTACAATGGATGTAGATTTTATTAAATTCTATCAAGGCATGTACGGATAAAATAAAATGTCAAACACTTTTGCAGACAGCCTAATTTTTTCAAAGTTTCAAAAGGGAAGGAATAGATTTTCTTCAGCTGAATGTTCACCTAAGTAACCCTGGTTTCCTTATTCAAAAAGTTTTAAAGCTAATAACAAATGAAAGATTCTTGCATGAATCAACAAAACCAACGTGGGTGAGTGATCACTTGATTACTAACTAATGATGTCATATTGTAGGCAGAACTAGCATGGCCAACAACATTGAAGATTGCTCAGGTTGATTGCAATGCAAGGAGAATAAATATGGTAAGTGAATACAATGGAGTATGAATTGTAGTATGGGAGAAAACTTAAATTTCCAATTTAATGAAAATAGAAATCTTAGAAAATACTCTGGCATATGTAATTTAAAATTTGAGAGAAAATGAAATCTCTGATTTAAGGAAAACAGACAATCAATTGGTGAAGATTCAGTCAAACGAATGACCATAAACTTAATTTGCTATAATTAATTTAAAATGTCTTCAAAGGAGACAGGTAAGAAATTCAGAAAATTATATATGTCTTCCCAAGCATTTATTAAGCAAATAAACTAACAATGATAAATCTAAATAGTTTTAAGAAATAAATCCTTGGTACATACCCAGACCGATAATAGAAAACAATTTTAAATAACAAACATACAACATTACTAAAATATCACACACAAAGAATACAGATAATAAATATTAAAATATGAAATTTTCTAATATAGCTAAAAGTTAGATTGAGTGGAGACTTAGAGATTAAATACCCCCTGTCAAGAAAACAAAAACAGTTACCTTTGGAAACTGGAAAAGTTCTGTGAGTACTCACATTTGGAAATGTTCAAGCGCTTTTCACCTATAATGGTGGCAAGTGTGAAGGTATACTCTGCAATAGTTCAAATTTAGGCTTTATGGCATACTTGAAGGAACAGCAAGAAGGTCAGGATCCATCTTAGGTTGGCTTAGCAAGGCATTCTAAAGTCTTTAATTCACCCAGTGTATAAATCTGCCATTTCGAAAATTAAAGAAATACAAGCAGTTTGTTAGAAGAGTTCGGTTGAAGGTCTCTTCAATAGGTAATAAATAATACTGCTGAATAAACTGAGCTTCTTTGCAATTCACTTGAAGTAAATTTATCAAGACACCAAGAATAATACTAAATCTGAAGGGGATTTTCTTAGAATCAGAATTCCCTCTCAGAGTAATCTAATAATACAATAGAATAGCATAGAATAATCATCCATCCTAAACTCAGGATCTATTTATATGATACTCTTATCTCCTACATAAACTTCATTTTTCTTTTTTTTTTTAAAATTAATTAATCTGCATATGCCCACACCTAATTCAATCCCATGATCAATCTAATTAAAATCTCAGCAAGGTCTTAACTTATTTGTAAACTAATTATAAGAAATTAAATCTTCAATCATTTTAATTAAGATAAATGAAACCAGATTTTAAATTATAGTTTTTTTTCAAAAACAAATCATGAAAAGAACATAATAAGTATGTGTGCTTTTACACATATAAAACTTTTTAAATACTTTTTTTATTAAATCTAAAAAAATATATAAACTAGATTTAGTTTACTGATAGAACTTTTGAAGTGGATAAATTTTCCGGTTCAATATATATATATATTGTTGAATTTTACTTGAAAAGGTCTATTTGTTAATAGATAAAACCATGGTTGTGGAAGAGCTTCTATTGTAATGTTATATTATTTTCTATTTTATTTATCATTACTAGTATATGAGGGGTCGGAATGACTTAAACTCAAGATGGGTATGACAATAATATTTGCATCAACAAGGGCTTTGAACATTCAATCATCAGATTTTCAATGATATGGATGGCTGAAGAGTTAGATGGTGGAGTAGATTGAAGACTGCCCATTAAAGTATGAAGATTTGCTATCTTAATATAAACTGAGCACTATTTATATATATATATATATATATATATATATATATATATATATATATATAGGCGTGGGAGGTGATGATCCAAACTAACTGATGAGTGCAAGTTCAGTTCAAAATACATATATTGGAGATCTTTTTTTTTCACATGTAAGTCATGTGTGTCAGTTATATAAGATGGAATAAATGACTGAAGGGAGTTTCAAAGCTGGATTCAAATTCTATCTAATTACATTATTAGTATAGCAATAGGCACTATTTGATATGTATATATAATTATTAATAAATGCAATACATTTAAATTAAATGCAAAATTGACAAATATGCCTTTACCATAGCATTTCTCTTTGTTTGAATGCTTGCATTTATAAACCAATCTAGATATCATTTATATTTGCAATCTGCCATATTAAAGAAATCTCTAATATCTGAGATAAACCATCAATATCTGAGATTTCAAATAGAAATGCTAGATTATTTTATAGTGAGGGCATTTTGATAAAAGGAGTTAGTATGATGATATTGACAGTGCATGATAAAAAATGGTAATTTATAGTGTTTTATATATACTTGCATACATTCATTAAAAGACTCATGATGGAAGGAATTATCCAACCAACCAAAATGCCTATATTCCAACCTTCAAATCTGATAGAAACTGGAATAATTATTTAAATAGCTGAAAGTTTTTCAATAAGCTTAGAATTTGTATATGTGGATAATTGGTTCTATTAAATTACTGACTAACCAATAGCTGACAAACCTGGTGAATTTTTTCCTTGGCACGTCTATACCAACTATTGTAAGCTTTAGTAACTAATAGATGTCAGATGATTATGCTTAGTAAATCCCTCTTTAGAAATGTCCTATCCAATATCTCCAGACTAGTTTCAAGCTCATGGCTTTTATCAGTGAAAAGATTTGAATCACTGGAACAGACATAACATGCCAGCCTTTCAGCAGCCACCATTTACTTCTTTGTTTAATTATCAGGCTATCAGCCCAAATTGAAAAGCATATAAATGGAATCAATACTAGTCAACTTGCTTATATATTCATGTAGATTTGAAACTAGTGCAGTATCTGCAGTTGTGGTGTTCTTAAGGTCTTTGCCCTGTAATCAATTATTTTATGTTGCCTTTTAACTTTTACACCCATCCGTATTTTATCACATAATTTTATAAATTATTTTTATTCTTTCAGATATACAGTTGTATATATAAGGAAAGCATTTAAATCACTTCTAATATGCATTTAAATCAAGAATGTTTTTCATATTTTTATATTGGACTATTTCCATCATCTAATATGTGTATTGAATGTTTTCAGAAAAATTTAACTTTATTTAAATATTCCAAATACATTCAACTTAGTAATAGTACATCAAACAGGTTAGTATATACACAATGTTTTGAGAAGTATCATTCTCCCCTCTTCTTTGGCTGCTGGCCCAGTGACAGTATTAGCATGGGATTTGAACCTGGACCCTTAGATTCTTGAGTATTGAAATTTTAAGGTAACACTTTAATCAACTGAGCCATCATACCAAAGGCAACAGTCTGTAGAAATTTCATATATTTGTCTATGAAGTTCCTCCTGATTTCTCCACTTTTTCCTAAGAGCAAAATTAATTAGTTGTTTCCATACATTATGTATAGTCACATTAGGTTGGCTTATGGGATTTTCCGCCAATGTCATGTGAGCAGCATCTTAAAATTTTCTTCTTTGTACCTTTTCTTCTCTATCCAATATTTTTGTATTTTCCCAATTGAACATATGTTCATTGGAACATGCATGGTCTACTATCTTAGACACATCTGTTTTCTCTCTTCTAATTATCAGTTCGGGTTCTTGCAAGCATTTTTCAATGGGGCAACTGGTCTCACCAATATATGTTCTTCCACATTCACATGGTATTTTATAGATGCAGTTTTTTCTTTTCAGAATTTTTTTAAAGACATTCAATGCACATATTAGATGAGGGAAATAGTCCATTATAAAAATACAATTAAAACACCATCATCACAACACTTCAGGAAAAGAATGCTTCTCATTTAGGCTTCACCATCCTCATTCTTTCCAAAAGTCATTATATTTTTATCTGTGAAAATTGTAGAAACTTAAATTTATATAGTTTATTTTCAAAATGTGGGTTGAAGTATATGTAGTGATAAAGTGTATGCTTGCATGGTATAAGTTGATAGACAAAAATTAAAGTAACTCTTAGGATTTATAATCATGGACTAATTGCATATAGATTTTTAACTCTTCTAAAGTCAGTATTTGGGTTTAAAAAAATGTAATAAATTCTAGCCACATAAAAATGTTTTAATACCATTTATATATTTATTAGGGATCAAATAACTACATATTGAAATGAGAAGAGTCAGTGTCTGTTGATGGAAAGTCTGAAATATTTGAAATAAAACTTTGGGCTATACAAGGATATGTATTAGCTCAAAAATTCCCATTTTTATGATAGTAATCTTCAAAGCTGTTAATAGACAGCTTCTTGAAGTAGGCATTAAGATGCAATGTAGGTTTGATGCTAGAATTTTTAATTTGTCCAAACTGAAAGCAAAGAATAAGAACTTCATCTTTTTGACCTCTAGATGTTATAATATGCTGATGATTGGGTTACTTTTTTTGACCCAAAAGATTTTCTACAGAATAGTTTATGTTGAGACTCAAGTTATTAGTCATTGATTAAAGTAAATTCTGTTTTACAACATTTTGCACAGATGGTTATCAATTTGAAAATGTGAGTCAACTTAAATAACTCATTAGCTTTTCAAATAGAAAGATGGAGTTAAATGTTAACATGTGGTCCAGCCTTCACACTTCTCAGCTGAACCCTTATTAATATAACATAAGATTTTAAAAATACAATGGTATTATTATAAGATTATTCAGTATATTCTTCAACATCATTTGAAGGGACACTTTAGTCTTTATTGCTGTAAGTTTCACATTGTCATTGGTCTGGGCATGTGACATGAAAGAATAATTACTAAAAAAATATATATTTTTTGAAGCACTTGAACAAGATTTTCATGGCAGAAGTAGATTCCATTTAAGTTATGAAGATTATCTCAAAGTCACTATACAGAAGTATAATAATAATTTGCTTTTCACAGAGGCAAAACTCTCCATACAGTAGCACCACTCGGTGCAAGCCATAGTAATCAGTGGATGCAGGAAGGTTTGTGAATAAAATCCCTGTCTAGTGCCTACTCATCCAATATCCCCAGACTAGTTTCTAGCTTGTGTTTTTCAATTGCTTATATTGGAATGTTATAATTGATAAAGGGAAATCAATGCGGAAGTCCCCCAGCAAGCTATATGTGAACTAACCATCAGCAAATATTTCAAAAAGTAAAGTTTGCCACAGACGAAAGTTAAATTGCAGTATGCAAAATATTAATCAAGCCAATTTTTAACTCATACAGATATATTTGTCATTCACAGATTGGTTTATATAGTCTTTACAAAACCTACTATTATTGTTTGAATACGAACTTAATTTTAAAATTTACGTGTTTGGTTAATATTCTGTAATTCAATACTAGCTCTATAAACGCATAAACACAGAGCTAATATTTAATATCTTTTTAAACCATGGGCTGAGCGCTTTTGAGAGACAAGATTCTCATCATAGCTCTTTGCGTTTGACTTTTTATTTTTGTTTTTTATCTAAAATTGCAATCGTCTTTCTCATTTGCAAATAGCTTTTGCTGCTTCTAATATTTGAAATAAATTTGAAAATTTATATAATTTACTTTTATGTAAGTGAATTAATTATATGATATATACGTGTAATAGACATTGTAATACTCAGAGTCTGTTTATAAGTAGTTTCTAATGATGATAATATCTATATAATTAAATTTATAAATAATGTAAAGGATTGTATAAAGTTCTATAATAGAACAGATTGTTAATGGTATAATAAGTCTTGGGAAATTGACATTTCTGTGGGCGATGGGTATTATGTTATTATTTAAATGTTTTCACTAGTCTGATGGTTAAGTTAACATAGACATTGAGTTCTATATGGTTATTACTATAATGTGACATACAGCACTTTGTTTTAGTTAAATATTTACAATTATGCGGGATTTGAGCACAGACTTTCAAGCTCCCTTTAGCTATCCACTCTCATACAACCGATACACATGACTACACACATGTGAAGACGATAAATTCCAATATACATATTTCATGCTGAACCAGCACTCATCAGTTGGTCCAGATCATCATCTTTCACACATATATATATATATATAACAAGTGCTTGGTAAGATAGCAAATTTTCAAACGTTAATGGACAGGCTTCAATCTACTCCATCCTCCAACTCTTTAGCCATCCAGAGCATTAAAAACATGATGATGGAATACCCAAATCCCTAGTTGATACCATTATTATCGCCATGCCCATGTTGACTTGAAGTCACTCTGACCTCTCACGTATAGGACTTTGTTCATTTAAATACACACAAGAGGGATGGTCAGGATACAGGTTGAAATTGTAATATTTGAATACAAATATAATTTATATACTCGGAGTTTAGATGTAATTATAGGGGATTTGAACACAGACTTTTGTTTTCTTAATTAAATATTTATAGCTTAGGAGTTAAATGTGACGTTTTTAATTTTAATGATTATATCATAAACACATTAAATTGAATCCTATTTTAATCATTTTAAAATGTCTTTTTCCGTCAAAAGAAAAAGCGATGTACAGTATTTTTTAAAAATGTAGTTTATTTTTGGTTTATGATTTAAGGTACGATGTTCTCCCACTAAGAATTTTCATTACACAAAACCATTAAAAAATACTTTGCTTCTACCGTTACTGTTTTTTTTTTTTTTTAGTGTTAAACTAGATTTTAGAGTTTTGAGTGACTAGCGTGGAATCTTTGTAGCTTTCTCTTTTTTAAAGATTAAAACATTTTGCTTCTTTTTTAAAAAAAGAAGAAAAAGAAAGAGCAGTGAGCTAAACAAAAATCACGATTTGAAGAGATCATTATTTCTAAGTTATCACGCAATTCTTTTCGGTTTTTCAAATCAAGAAATCAAAACTTTGTTTACTTATTTGTGTTTGGTAAGAGAAAATAAAAAAGAAAAATTATATATTGACATTGTTTGGAAAAATTAAAATATTTAATTAGATGCATTTAAATTATTATATGCACTTAACATTGTTTTCTTATTGTTAGCTGCCTTCCACGCAGCTGCCCCGGGTTCGCTTTCCGGTCAACGCATTTAACACATGAAAAAAAGTATGTGAGAGTTAATATAATTATTTTTATATTTACTTCTTATGTTAAACTTTTTTTTTTCACGAATAACGTAGTGAACATTCAATACAATTTATCAAAATCGGAAATTGTAGAATTTTCCTCTCATCATTATCATCATTTTCAATCATTATCAGTCCATTGCAGGATGAAGGTCACTTCAAGTTCAGTCCATCTCCTATCTCTAGCTTTTCTTTTCTACATGACTCCAGAACACTTCCCTTATTTCATCCATATATTTCACAATCTTTTGGATTCCAGTTTAAGATTTCAACTGTCCATCTATTATCATCTCTTTTAGCAATATGTAAAACCCAACTCCAGTCTCTTAATAGCAACCATATTTAAACTCATTTTTATAAATCTAAAATTAAATTAAATCTTTTATCCATAATACTTTATATTTTTAAATTATTAAATAGTAATTTAATAATACTAAAATTAGTATTAGCGGTCTTATTCAGAACTGCAATTGACTCTTCACTGTTTCAATTATTTATATATATGCTTATATATATATATAATGAAACAGAAACCAATCATTTTCCCATGAATTACTTATCAATATAAATGCATATACAGTATATGATAACTTTAAAAAAAACAACTGTTTCCGCTTTTTTTTTTTACGTGTTCGTTTAATGCTGTATTTATTTAATAATTGTTTCATATATATGCAGTAATTTCAAACTCATTTTTTTTATTATTACTTGTCTTTTTATCTTTTTTCTTGGGAGTGGGAATGGCTATACTTGTATGAGAATGGCTGTTGCTTATAATGATATATATATATATATAAAGTGGCTGATATGTGCAATGTTAATTTTAACTCTGAAAAGACCTGACAACCAATCAAAATATAAAAAAGAGCAAATAAACGCATTGGAAAAAAGTGAAAAAAGATAAATTGATTTATTAATATAACCAAGAATACTCTTGAATTATCCTCAAATAAACATGTATTATATCAATTAAAAGACCCATATACTATACATAAATTGTACAAATATACCTATCATACTAAATAAAATATATTAACTAACACCATTTACATAGGATATAATCTTTATATATAAGATACTATATAAACAAATAAATAATATTTATGGCAAAATAAGCATAAAATAAATTTATTAATCTTCTGAACCAGACTTTTGATAAGGAGTATCATTGTCAAAGCACAACTAAATATTGGAAACTGAATACTGCATAAACAACATATTTAATATTGTTTACTAAGAGAACAATTTCACTATTGTTCAGTTGTTGTGTATATTAAATTTAAAACTAAAAGTATGTACAAAGAAAGCAGAAAATTAGTACTCAATGTATTTTCATAGTATGAGATAATCTGTTTATTATTACTACTATTACTATTAAGGTTATTGCTATTATTACTATGACTATGATTATTATTATATGAGTAAACAATATGTTCTTCTGTACTTTACACAATACAAATGAAATGCATTATTATATTATTCTTTCAAAATATCTGAGTTTTAACTACTTAACCATCTTCCTCAGAGTTTTTTTCTTTCTTTTTAAATAGAGAGAGTTTTGAAAAAGGCTGCAGAATAGTTGAAACACTGCCAGTTATTTTTGAATAGATGGTATAATAAAAGAAATGCATTTTTATTGTTTAGAGGGTCTTTAAGAATGTGGTATTATTGTTTATTTATATTAATACTAATATAATTAATGCTGAAAAGTTACTAAAAGAAAAATATTTAATATGTACTACTATTATTATTACTACTATTATTATTTAGTCAATTTTTAAAAATATATTTATTGCCTAAGTTACAAAGTTAAATTCATTAACTCTTTTTTATACCATTTCTTCTTCTATACATTTCTTAGGGAAACATGATGCATGCTTAGTTAGTGTAATGAGAATTCAAAGAATAAAATTTCTGTTCATTTGTTAACTGAGAACAAGAAACAAATTCCAGTTTTCAACATACTCCCCTTCCGACTTCATTTTTAGCAGTTTAGGAATATGCTTCTTTTAATTAAAGATTTGAAAGGAAAATTTCTTCTAATGAGCTAATCGGTGGATTTCATGAAAATATTTTTTTTCAGATATCCTACAGCTACATAAGAAAATCTGCTTATATGTAATCACACTTGCCAAGAATCTTTTTTAACATAGCTTCTAACGTTTTATTTTTTAGCTAATTCATAAAGTTTTATCATTTTACCACTTCTATTGGAACTTTTCTTTTCTTGCAAACGCGATAGTTCTCCTCCTTTTAAAGAATAAATGCTATCAAAACTTTGATGGCAGAATCATTTTCCCTAGATCTTAGTAAGGAGAAAAAACAATTCTTTGAATTATAAGAGAAATTTTCATTCACAATTAGGAGAATTTAACATCCTTTCAGTTTGTTCGTTTTCTTTTGTTTTAACAATATTTCAATACAACGTACGTTGTTATTTAACTGTAAGAATATTTAATAAATCTAACGTCAGTTTTTTAATAATTAATATTTATTTCTAAGTTACTCTAAAATCCTACTTTTGGTAATATGTATTTCAAATAACAAGTATAGTCATGTAATATTCTTTTTTTCGTGATTAGCTTTTTAATACCCAATTTTACACCAGTGAAATTAGGATTATGAATCAGCGCATATTTATTTGTCTGTAAAGTATTGTTTTCATACATAATATATATATACATGTGTGTTACATGTAAACTTAATGTGTGTGAATATTTACTGTTATATATTTCGGCATATCCATATATATAAATTATGTAACGGTATATAAATATGCCATTACATTAATTTAAAATAAAATCTTAAAGTCCGCAAATAAAAATAAAATCTATTAAAAAACTAAAAGCTAAAATGTTTGTTAAACGTATAACGTATATATATATTCACACAGATGCCAAACTTTAAAAATATTTTTTTTTTATAAATAAAAAAAAAAGGGGGTATTTGAACGTACTTTTGTATAAAAAAATACAAGATTTAAATATAAAAATATTTTAATAAAGAAATAACGTAAGTAAAAATAAAAACAGATATTAATTAATTCCTGTAATCTGTAAATGGAAATGATTGTTTATTAATTATCCAAAAGCTGTGTAATTAAAAAGTCAGATGAAAAATAGATAAGAGAATAAAGAGATTTTAGCTTGACCAATGGAAGCAAATAAAGGCCCGGACGATAACGAAAAAATGGAACAGTGACGTTTTTTGTTCATGGAATCCATAGGAGGACTATAAAAAGAAAAATATTGAGTTCCAGTCAGTTTCCAACTTGATTTGGTGAGACGAACGATAAGATGCACTTGTCGTTCTCTCTCAATTTATTTTAAAAAAAATGAAAAGACTGTGATACCAGAATAGAACCAGCTAATGCTACCTCCAAAATATCAGACCGGTCTTCCAGGAAAGTCTCCATGGGAATTGCCAGCAGGAACCTGGACTCTTCTACTGTAAGCAATTGAACTGAACAATTGTTAACATCATAAAAGTAATTAAGAACTTTAAAGATTTGATAAGTTTTTTTTAAGTTTAAAAAAAAAAAAAAATTTTTTTTTTCTGACTTATGTGGCAAATCAATTAATAATGTTTAATTTTATATGTTTTGCATTTGATAAAAATCATTTCCATTTGTTATTTTATTTGTATTAATACTTATTGTATAAATTATTTAAATGAGGAAATTTAAGTTGTGTGTAGACGTTGCATAGATTCATTAGCAGTTAATTATGTTGCTGTTTCATAGTCGATTGAGATATATAAGTCATCATGTCACTGCGGCATCTTATGATGAATGCTATTGGGTTTTTTTTTTTTTATTCCCTATGCAATTGACGTTATCGATGATTTTGTATTTTGATCGATTGTGTTTATTTTGAAATGTTTTTAACTGTGGAATCTGTGCAGCCGATCTATACTCAACATTATAAAACAAATTGTATAAAATTTATCCGTGCGAACGTATCTAAAGGTTAAATTTAAGTCAGGCATGAGTGGCTGTATAGATTTGTAAAGTTATATTAAAGGAGTGTAATCTTAG
Source organism: Epiperipatus broadwayi (assembly GCA_028023455.1). Classification (NCBI taxonomy): domain Eukaryota; kingdom Metazoa; phylum Onychophora; class Udeonychophora; order Euonychophora; family Peripatidae; genus Epiperipatus; species Epiperipatus broadwayi. The sequence continues at coordinate 114,379 of JAQFVV010006374.1, forward strand.
GTTATTCGTTTCGTAGTTGTATTAGGTCAATGGATTGGATATATTGGTGTAATTAGTAAATGTAGTATGAGATCCGCTACGGGCAGGATTGCATATATACACCGCACAACCCTTTTGCCTACGGATGGGATTTAAGTCGACAAAAAGGTCCACGGTCTCTTCCTATGGAGTTTTATTTTATTGTTCTTCTTGCCATACAGACGTAACATTCTGTATTAGACAAGATTCAATGTCTTCTCTAACTATGCTGTTCATATGTACATTTCTGACAGTATAGTATATTTGTGCTGTTGTATTTTTAGGCTACATTGAATACATCAATGTATCAGATGGATTGACACCGGTTTGACTGCGAACTTTTGGCCTAAAGTTAAATAAGGGATAGAACATTTTCTTTTCAAATACAATCTATATAGTCTATTCATACTCGACCCTCTAAATAAAATATTAAACTCATTGCAATCTATTTAAATGTAAAATTAAAAGTTAATATAAAAATATAAAATGTTGAATGTATTTCTCAAAATTTATTTATACGTCCGTTAATAAATGTTTGTTTGTTAATTACTGGCAGTGGCTTTTATTTTTTTATATATATTTAAGATGTAGTTAAAACAACTTATTTATTATCTCTGCATCTCCATGAGCTAGTGACTTGGGCTAACGTACTGAATATTTAAATAAAGTGAAATCTTAACAGCACGTATCTGCCTACTTTATAAATTTTTCTAGGCTCAAATGCCTAGATGGTGCCCTTGTAGTGCAGATTGCGGTTAGATTTGATCTTCACTTTCATTCAGATCGTATAATACAAATGAAAGTTAATTAGTAATAGAGCAAAATTGTCTTTAGAAAAAAGATTTCCATTTAATTTTTATAACAAAATAAACAAAACAATAATCTCGTGTGTTGTTCATTTGGGACTGGATTTTTGTGCTATACTTCCATTAAGAACTAAGAAATTTGTATTATTGTTACATTTTATTTATAACTGTCAAACTCACTCCACTCATAACTTTGATACCACCCACCTCAGATAAATACAATAATGATTATTACCAATCATTTACTAAACTAGAGATTATTTCTAGCACAGATATAAACTTTAAACCTCAGTTAAAGTTTAATATATCTGATATTTTTAAATTATTTTTTGAACATACAGACACATGGAGTTATTCAGCTTTCTCTTTCCCATGTGTAATATCTTTATAGATATATTAAACAACCTCCATACTTCCACATTCTTTTTAAATTCATATAAATACAGATACAATAAAAGACAAATGACCCCAAGATGTATTTCATGCTGAACCAGCACTAGAGATATATATGAGAGATAGTGATCTGGGCCAACTGATGAATGCTGAACCAGCATTAGAGATGAGATATATATGAGAGATAGTGACCTGTGCCAACTGATGAGTGCTGGTTCAACATGAAATGCTTGTTGAGGGTCATTTGTCTTTTATTGTATCTTTATTTATATGAATTTAAAAAGAATGTGAAAGTTGTTTAATATATCTATTAAAAAATTTCTACTGTAATTTCCTAGGCTAGATGGCTTACCCAAGAAAAAAATAAAAATACATTACAGTAGTGGGAAGCAGCTAATAGATGGCATCAATAAGATTTAAATCTATAAATGGGTAATCATGGACAAAGTCTTAGCATAAAATTATTTAAATTAAGCATAATGGTTGCCTTTGATAATAGGGTGCTCATTATTGAAAGTGCATTAAGATTGTATTTAATGCTTTTGATATATTTTTTGAGATTACATACATCTATCCTATAAGACTAGATTGCTATACACACCTATATATATATATATATATATATATATATATATCGGACACCCATATATATATATATATATATATATATATATGTATTTAACATTTTTAGAAAAATTATTGTTAATCAATTTACGCATCATATATCTTTTCTGTCCTATCTTTTTTTTTTTTCATTTTGTAAATAAAATAGAAATTGATCTATTATTTATTGTTGGAGAATCTCTAGTCTAATGAATGATTAATAAAAATTATTAATATACTTCCATTAAGTGGTTTGTGTCAAAGTTATGAGGACAGCAAATTTGATACTTATCAACTAAACTATAGCAATTTGTTATCTATATACACTAAACTTTGATATAAGATATGTGAAAGATATTCTGATATAGGCCATCTGATGAGTGCTAGTTCAGCACAAAATGTGTATCTTAAGGTTTATACATCTTTTTTACAGATCTTTGGTCATATGTTTATGATTACATGCCTCCACAAGATATTATAAGAGGGTAGAAAACAGTTCTTACCTTGGGTGAGAGTGGTGTAGTGAAAATTACTCTAGTCTAATGAATGACTAATAAAAATTATTGAACTATCTCATATTTAATTTTAATATTTAAAATAATGGTCTGTGATATAAATGGGCCTCATACTGCATCCATCATGTTTATGATCTGAGATTTGAATGTTGGGGCTACATATATTTTTGACTTTTTGATTTACTATTTTCTTTTAAACCAGGTAATTAACTTATAGAGAAGCTAATAACATTTTCATATTGATTGATAAATTGGTATCTAGCTATTCTCAGTTAAGAGCATAAAACAAAAATGGAAAAATATGGGCAAACTTTTATTATCATGTAATTTTCAAGCCTGGTGAGTAATGTCTTCTCACAACTGGTGTTCTACTAGAAGATAACTATTGGTAAAGACCATTATCTTTTTATTCCTAGTACTCTCAGCCCCCCCCCCACTTGACAAAAGAAAAACAATATTTTTGAAAGAAGAATTTTATAAAGAATATTCTAATTTTAAGTTGACTTTTATTTGATGTAACTAAGTTATAATTCAAATATTAAGAGATTTTTAATAAGTTATATAATGTGTTACTAATACAATAAAAAAAAGGTAGTCAGGTAATTTTGATGATTAATCACAAAAATATCATCTACTGATGCATGGGTTTGATGTCATTTAAAAACTACCCAATTTATTTAGAATGTTTTATACTTGTAAGAAATGGAGTTAAAAATCAGAGAACATTTTATTAATGAGAGTGTGAAAAGAATGGAGGTGGTGATTTGTATGTGGGCAAATATCTCTACATGTTGAACTGGTCAGTGTGTGTAAATGAGTAATGTCAGAGATAGAGTGTGGTATATTTGGAGAGTCATTTCAACTGGAAATATTCTATGATCTCTTAATCTCTATGATTTAGGGCACATATTTATAGGAAAGAAAGATATTGATGGGAAGAGCTTTGACATTGACATTGTTAAGAAGCCTTTTAAATATTTTGGTTCCAGATAGCAATGTTTGAACATCCTTATGATTTACTTGTGGTTGAATAACAGAAAAGATTAGTTGTTATTTGATGTATTATTTTAGTTTTCAGTTTTCTAATTTTAAATGATTTATTTTTGGATTAAATGTAGTTCCATATTTATAGGTTTTTGGGTTTTTTTTATAATTAGAAGCTGCAATAAATAGCTGGCTCTTTGCATTATATACGAATACACTTTTATTTTGTTAAATGTTCCATATCATTTTGCTGTCATCTTCCACTTAAACATATGTTATTTCCTATTTCTCTTTGTTATTTTCAGTCAAATGACTTTTGTTTTTTGTTTTATTATTTTCTAAGCATAAAACAGCATTTTTGTTACAAATATGTTTTGATCTTTCACAACGCAATTTGAGTTTCTGTCTAATTTCACTCTAGACAAGAAATGATGATTTATATTGTGAATAACTCTTAATAGCTCACATTTCTTTTGTTTTTTTGTTTTTGTAAATCACATTTTAATGAGCTTTTTTCAACAATATGTTTTTGCTTATTATATTAGTATGTCATTAAGTATTTTTTTCAGTTTCTGTTAATTATTTGTTAGTTAGCAGTTTGTGAAAATGATCATTACTTTGCTTGATATGTTGTTATTTACAAAAAAATTTAATTTGATTTTTTTTAATGATAATTGTTAAAAGAGTAAAATAAATAAGAAATAGTTTAAAAGACGTTTTTATATTTTTCACATATTTTTATTACAAAATGCCATTTTGTTTTTTTATAGAGCATTATCATAAATTATCTACTAAAGGCAAATCCCACATATCAAATTAAAATATAATCAGAAGAGATGTGAACCCAGATTTTCAAACTCTCTTCAGTCGTCTACTCCATTTTATACAACTGATATACATGATCACATACATGTGAAAAACATAAAGGATCTCCAATATACTTAATTTATGCCAAATCATTTATCTTTTTCACATGCATTTAATCATGTGTATTGGTTGTATAAGATGGAGTGGATAATTGAAGGGAGTTTGAAGGTTTGGGTTCAAATCCCTCTAATTATATCCAGCTTAAATATATATACTGTACTTGGATGTTTATTTAAACTTTGTATCAATAATTTCAATCTGTGTGATCAAGTTGCAGTATTTAATGTCTATATAAATATATTGGACCATAAATAAAGGTGAGATTCCACCTTTATGATTAAAAGGAGTTTGCCTTGACAAACAGTTTGAAATTGTTGATTGTTACTGATATTGAGATTGTCTAAGTATTGACTGGTTTTTAATAAATTAAAATGTATATTTTTTTTCACTTTACTTAAAAAATTTTTTTTTTCTTTATCATCCATCAATCATTTTTTCCCTCTATCTTTTTAAAAAAGTTATTTATTGTCTCTTCCAAAACATCTTTCATAAATCTCTCTAAATATATTGTTATCCAGCTTGCTTCTTTATAATTTCTTCATAAAATACGCTTATTTGATTTATCCATGTTCCACTTCTATATATTATTACTGAAAAGGCTAAAAATCCATAACCCTCTGATAAAAAAAAAAAGATAGACCAGTATTCAATAATGAAAGTTGGAGATTGTATTTGTGATTGTTTCAGGCTTCATCCACTGTGCAATGTGGATTAATAATGAATGGAAATTATTGTAAGTGAAAGAGAAATAGAAAGCTTAAAATGATGGTGTTGTATTTACTAATTACCTTTGCACATGCATACAATTATAATTTTTATATTAATATTATTTTGTTAAGTCTTTGTATGTAAGACTATGCTTATTATATATATATGTATGTATAGACTATTCTTATATATATATGTACGTATTCACTTATGGTGAATTTTACTGAAAATGCACTTAGCATTAGGTTATAAAGAAGAAAGAAATCTTTTTGATAAGTAGACAACAAACATTTGGAAATTTAAATTACAAATACAAATGTAAAGTCAATATTATAGATACATAATGCTTTAAATATTGATTAAGAACAAGCTCACACATTCCTAAGGAAGTTGTTGTTGTGTTTTTTACATTAACTGAAGTTTGAAATTTTATATTCATCTGTGATTTAACCAGTTTAGATTGGTTGATATCAAGTTGGTCTGACTTCTGTTGGCTTGTTTATGACAATCCAGAATGAACAGGTTTGGATTTCAGGTTTACCAAAATTGTACTCTTTACTATAATTGTAGTACTATAGACTTTAAATTGACTTATTTATTTACTCTGTTGTTAAGTGTGGTACATCTGTCAATGCAGCATTTGCAATTATATTTAATTCACTTAATTCCTTTGACTGATGAGGGTTGTTATTTTATTATTTGATATTAAATTCAGTAGATTCCTGTTGATCACATAACTTTCACCGTCAGTTCTAAATATTATACTGTTGATCATGTAACTGTCATTTCCCCAGAATGACTTATCATTTCTTAGTTTTGTCAGACTCTGTAATGACATTGCCATCTTCTTTTGTGTCACCATCAGTTTCAAGCATTAAACTGTTGTTCACGTAATTCCTATTTTCTAGAATGACTTGCCATTTATTAGGTTTGTCAGACTTTTAGTGATATGTTTACTACTGTTATTTTCTTTTTTATTCATCATCAATTTTAATTTTGTCATTCATGTTTTGAGTAAAAGTTCAACTCATGAAATCACTTTTTTTACTGCTCATCCTATCAACCAAGCTCAGCAGTCATTTTTAAATTATACAGTTTCAGGGGTCCCACATGTTTTTATGTTTTTTTCCAATATTTTATCATCTATGTATTGTTAAATTTTATAAATTCCATTTAGAAGATTTATTTTAAAATAACATAAATGTGGACACATTTGAAACATTTTTATAATTTGCTTAAAGTCAGCATCTTTTTTTTTGTTACTACATTGTGGCAAAATACTGAAAATTTAGCATTTTCTTCAAACAGATCAGCATGCAATGGAGTATTGCCAAAGGCATGGGAGCCTTCCTGTTAATTAGTACAATATAACAGTTTATGTGCAATCATCCCTCTAATGGGTATGCAACATCAAAACTTGTTTTAACAGAATATTCATTCAGAAAGGAGCATGGTTATAAAATTCCATTTCTGACTGCCATTAAAGATTTTAGACTGATGACATAAATAATTTTCAATTATCCTTCTTTATAAATAATGAATAAGAGATTTTATATTCTTTTTTATTTAAGTTTCTTATATTTTTTCTATTTTTATAGCAATAAGTTGAGTTAATACACTAAATAAATAAATGGAAATATTATAAATAATTTTTGCATATTTTTTTATTTTTTAAATAATAGTAAAAAAAAAAGCCTGTATATTAAATATGATCACTTCTTTTCAGCCATTTTGTGTTAAAGATTTATTGTGTATAATTATAAAGAATGACTGCAAACCATGGTTGACAGGATAATACACAAATACCATTTTCCAATACCACAGTATAAAGTCTTTTATCCTGCTATTTTATTATCAGTTTAATAAAGTCTAATAAGTTATAAATTTTTTTACATATATGAGTTATTGCATTATGTAGTTGTTGTTTTTTTTTGCATATAATAATACTTCAGAGTTTCACTTAATATCACAAGAGTGACCAGATTAAAACTAAAACATAGGTTTAAAGTTAAATGCATAAAAGAGCAAAATACTGTTCAGTGGCTTTTTAAAAGAGAATAAAATAAAAACTGAGTAATGAATTAGTCAGATTATTAATTAAGGTGGAAAAATCATGAATGAAATCAATCATAGAGTCAAACTTGGATGGTGGGGTGCTAAATAATTTGATATTAAAAGAAAACATGTCTTCCTTTGGATCTGAGACTGAAACCAAATACAAATTATTGCAAATTGTAAGATGAAAGTAAGTGAGAGAGGAATCAAAAATAAAATACATTAATGATAAAGCAAAGACATATCATTCACATCAATGAAAGAATTAAGAGACTCAAATGAAATTAGGCTAGATATACTGATAGAAGAGATGTCAATAGATAAACAGTTGGAAGTCTTAAAATGAATCTGAAGAGATTAGAAAAGACTTACAAGTTTGAAATACTAATGAAAGGCAAAGTTTAAATAAGGATGTTGGCTGAAGTTATAAGAAGAAAAGAAAATACAGTTCAAAGAAAAAAATTGGATTAAACTTAGAAAGTTCTTTGTATGACATTGCATTGATACTAGTTAAAAATGATAAATATAAACCTGTGTATAATTTGTAAAGACATAATAACAAAATGTATATTTTGATACTTATTTTATAAATCTAATGTACATTAAACACATTTGCATTAACATTATAACAAGTTTAATATAGTAGCAACTCTGTAATTATTGTCCATGTGATGTATTAATGGCTTAATTATAACAATTAAATATTTAAAAAAAATCATTGTTTTTTATTTGAATGTTATTAGTTTTTGTTTCTTTTCACTTTTTTGTGTGTGTGTATCTGTGCAGGAAAGTAATGCTTTTATATTTTTTCTTTTTTTAATATTTCTTTCTTTGCAAACCATTTCAAAAAATACCTGGATTGAATCCATACCTATGTTATTTTTTATGATTATAAAATACTGGTGTATTTGTAAAATTAGTTTTTGTTTTTCTGCAAATATAGTTTCTCTACATTATAAGTATATATGAAAAATTTAAACTGATCATACATCATGGTATATATGGCATAAGATTGATTTTAAATGTTTTAACATTGTGAGATACAACCACTTGAAGAACTTATGATGAAAGATAAACTTAAAATATAACATAGCCTTATTTATACACAAAAACAAAAAAAAAAACAACTCTACAGATGTACTCACATATTTTATAGTCATGAAAAAGAACATGAGGATGGATCCTAGGTATTTTTAAAATGATTTGCAAAGAATGAAATGACAGGAAGAGAAAATCAAAGAAGCATTTTTTGTGCACACATAAAACATTTGTTAAAACAGAAAAATATTAACATTCAAACAAATAAACAATGGCTATTTAAAATATTTAATTGTTATAATGTTAATAACTTTAAGTATGATGTTAATGTATTAACAGTGTCCAAGTTTATTAAAAGAAATATTGAAATAATCATTCTCTTATACTTTTTAAGCAGAGGGTCAGTCTATTTTATATATACATAAATGTAATCATATCACAAAACGTTATCATTTTTATTCAGAATTACTTGTAAGCTGACTCATAAGGAATCATTGTAATACATTTGCAAATACAATTTTAGTTTTTATTTATCAATGCTCATCTTATAACATGAGAATTCTTCTTTCAATATTGATATCTGAAAAGGCTAAAACTTATTATTATTAGCGATCTTAGTTCATAAATTAATCCTACCAGCTTAACGTTTCATATATTATTTTAAATTAAATATTACTAATTTCAACAGCTTATAAAAAACTTTTACTACTGCTTAAATATGTACTGTTTATGATTATAACCATATCACATAATATTATTGTTCTAATACATTATTCAGAATTACTTGCAAGCAGACTCATAATGAATCATTTTAATAAACTTGCAAATACAATTTTACTTTTCATTTCTCATTGCCAAGTCATTCAGTCTGATAAGGGGAAGGAATATTATAAATATATCGTCATATTTTTTTTTCATATGTCATGGCATCAGCCGGGAGGTGAACCCACAACCGTCTGCAACCAACTACTTGCTTGCAAGGCGGTTGCGATGACCTCTCGGCTAACAATGCTTGACTAAATATATCATCATTGATATCCAAAAAAGCTGAAACTTATTATGGCATCGATCAATGTTAGCCATTTTGCATATCAATGTTGATTTATTTACATTATATACAGTTTTAGGTCAGATGAAAGAGAAATTCTCCTGTTGTCAGACTGAATGAATGGGCATTAGTTTATTAAAATGATTCATTATGAGTCTACATACAAATAATTCTGAATAACATATTAGAATGGTAATGTTCTGTGATATAATTACGATCTTAAACATTGCATATTTAAGAAGTAGTAAAAAATGTTTTTATGTTGTTGAAATTTATAATGTTTAATATAGAGATGTATATGAAAATTGAGTTTTTGTATTGTGCAAAATGATTTAAACCAATATTTTGAAACATGTGAAATATCAATTGTAACTCTTTGGTTAATTTAGCATAATTATAGGATAGCTGCCTCAAGAGCTAAAAGTTTCTATATTGAAACTCAATTCACACTTTCTATAAATGAAACTCACAGTTTGCACCAAACATGTAAACATTCAGTTACATTTTAATATCAAATTCTTTTTTCTCACCACAATTATGTCACCTAGTGTGAGCTTTAATAATCATTAGATGCCATATGGTAGTCCTTAATAAATCTTTATCCAGTGCTGTCCATCCAATATCACTAGTCTAATTTCTAGTTTATGAATTTCATCAGTCAGGAGCTTTAGATTGTGGTGAACTGTGCCTGCATCTAACAGTCATCTTTTACTTTTTTATTTTACTATCTCAAGTTTCAAATTGATAAACATTTAAAAATGTTCAATCTAAGTCAACTTGCTTGTATAATCATATAGATCTGAAGTCAGTTGGATTTGTATATATTATAATATCCTTATTTTTTTAACAATTATAGTATGGCAAAACAATGAAATTAAATATGGCTATTAGAGGAATGATATATTAGATCCAAAAGATTCAGGTGCACTGTTTCAACATCCAAAGTTCATCACTGACAAATGCCTTTAGCTTAAAACTTGCCTGGGGATAATGAATAAGTCAGTATTGAATAGGGATTTATTAAGCATTACTATCTGGCATTTATTGATTACCAAAGCTTGCACTAGATGGTACAGTCATGGTAAGAAAAAAGATTTTGTTGCTGAATAGCATTATGTAAACAATAGGTGAATTAGAGTCATTTGATGTCTTACTGGTTTTACATTTTAGTAAAAAAAATTATATAGAAATACATATTATTTATTTTATGCAAATGTTTAGCAATACTTGTTATCATTGCTCATTGCTGATATCTGAGAAAAAGATGACATCCTTTTAGTATACTTGTTATCATTGGTCATTGCTGACATCTGAGAAAAGAATGACATCGTTTTAGTATATTTCATTTTCCTGCATGGTTTATAACAATGATAGTGGGACATATTTTGGAATTCCATGTCTATGAATAATAGTTAGTCTATACCACTTCTTAAACTTTTAATGAACTTCCAAGCATTTGATCATTGGTTTATTTTTCATTATAATTACTGCAAGTAACAAAGGAACCTATAATCATATGTAATGTCTTAATTTTGCTTGAAACTGTACATGAACTTACCATTTTTTTACATCCAGAGGATCTGTTATGCCACAAAGTAGTGATTTACATAATATATATATTCTCAGGGATTTATAAAGTTCAGATTCAGAAAATACAGTACATATCAAGTTGCAATTCATGGATTTTGAGTTCCACAGTTCACTACTGTTAATCACACTTATCAATGAAGATAGAATAATGAAAACATTTGTTAACCAGATACTTTGGAAAGGATAAAAAAGCAACATGGATTAAAAGGATTGCAAATTTTTTTGATTGTTTGCTAATGATTTATATATAAAAGTTTAGAAAATAGAATAAAAGAAGAATAGATCATTTGTATGATTGTGATAAATATGATTATAGATAATAAAACAGAGAAAACAATAATAAAGGATGTAAAAATACATTGGAGTATGTAGTGAAAGCAAAAAAAAAAATATGCTAAGACAATAACAATTGGTATCACGTGAATGATGAATGAAAAATGTGAAAACATAAATCCAAGGAAATTTTATATATAGAGAGAGACAATTAATATTTGGTTATTGAAAGCAAAAATTTGATCACTGAGTAAGGTTTCAAGATAGAAAAGATAAACTAATAAAAATCTCAATGATTATGTTAAAGGGGTGGGGGGGAGGTAAAATGATATTATAACATTAATTATTTGGTTGTTTGAAATAATGTAATTTGAGGTGAGTATTCCAGATTTAATTTGTTGATGAAGATATATGTCTTGTTGAAGTCATTTTCATTTTACATGGATTACAAAGATTTTTCTTCACTTTGTAATTTTCTAAATAAAAAAAAACTATACATTGGAGAGTTTTGATAGAAATTCTGAAATTTGTTATATTTTGCTTTACAAGTGTCAAACTTACCCCACCCACAACCTTGACATCATGCACTCTAGATAAATACATAAATGAGTATCACTAATTATTTATTAAACTAGAGACTGTCCCTAGTTCAGATGTAAATTTTAATCCTCCATTAAAAATTAATATATCTGATTTTTTAATGACATTTGTAAATCAAAGTGTAACATTTTACTACTAATATACTATTACATAAAGATATATGAGAGATGGTGACCTGGACTAAGTGACGAGTGCTGGTTCAGCATGAAATGCAACTTGGGGTTCATTTGTCTTTTATTGTATCTTTATTCATGTGTTTTAAGAAGAATGTGAGTTGGTATGGTGGTTACTTAATGCATTTATAAAAATAATACTTGTGGAAAAGTGAAATGTGTATTTAATTAAAAAAATAGATATATTAATATTTAACTGAGGTTTAAAGTTTACATCTATGCTATAGACAATCTTTAGTTTAATAAAGGATTAGTGATAATCATTACTGTATTTATCTAGAATGAATGATGTCAGTGTTATGGTTGGAGTAAGTTTGACACTTATAAATCAAAATGTAACAAATTACTATTGATACATACTGTACATATGATAATGATATATATGAGAGATAAGTGGGTAGGCAAACTAATGAGTACCATTTCAGCATGAAGTGCTTCTTGGGGGTCATTTATTTTTTATTCATGTGTTTTAAAAAGAATGTATGGTGATTTGTGGTGGTTATAATATAGTTCCTTACTGATGAAAAAGTTGGAGTAAAATATTAGACCATGCTGTGCTTCAGCATCCAATAAAATTAGGCTAAGAACTGGATAGCTTTTAACAGAGTCTACCAAGCTTGTATGATCTTAGAAACATAACACAAAAGACAAAGAAAATTTATAATTCCAGCAATGTGGAACAGCATTTGTTAAAAATGAACTGAAGTTTTTATTGATGCATTTTCAGAAATATAAAAGAATGATTACAGATGACATACCATTCTGCTGTGATGTACAAAATAAAAAGGTGGCAACTATGTTACTTTTTATTTTTCCAAATACATCCTTATTTATTGGGTAGAAATATTAACAAAATTCAGTTTTACACAAAGAGTGCAGTTTTCATGAACTCACAATTACTTCAGACATGATGTAGCAACCAAGTTTGTTAACTCATAAATAAATAAATAAAATGGCGCAAGTTGGAAATTAAAGTTACCATGATGTAATGCTATTTATGCAAATAAGTATTTAAAAATAAGTTTGGTTTATAACCAAATTAAAGTTCTTACAGAAAATTAATTATACAAGTTGAAATAATAAAAGAAAAAAGAAAAGGTAATGGTAAACTCGTCTGTTGTAACTTAATAAAATAAACTTATGGTCTTTTGTGTTCCGAAGTTGAAGCTTGCTGATTGCTAACTAAGGATTAAGTTTAATATCAGAAAATGTCATTTTTTAATTGCTAAGTTAATAAGAAATCAAGATTATTATTATTTTTTTTTTTTAAAAAAAGGTGCTGAAATAGAATTCATGAGTATTAATCAGAAGAGGAATTTAAACACTCCTGTTATGCTATTTTCTGTAAGCACCCATGTTGATAAATTCCAAAATGTAAATAATATGATTCAAAGCTGTTAAAACACTCTTATTTAAAGTAATTTTATGTGGGATTCGAACTCAGACTTTCACACGACTCACCACTCTGAGTGCCATCTTATATTGCTGACCCATTTGATCACACATATGTTGAAAAAATAAATAATCACCAATATTCGTATTTCGTGCTAAACCATCACTCATCAGTTGGTCCAGATTACCATCTCCACACATATATACAATCAGTGCTCAGCATTATATTAAGATAGCCAATTCTCATAATTTAATGACGGATGCTGGTTTATAACGAAATATGTCTATTGGTGATTATTTATCTTTTCAATATGCGTGTGATCAGGTGGATCAGCAATATAAGATGGCACTGAGATAAGTGGGTCGTGTGAAAGTCTGAGTTTGAATCCCGCATGTATTACATGTATGAATACAGGGTTAAGCCTGTACAATGTATTAAAGTAATTTTAAAAATGAATAAATTATCAAAAAACAAAAAAAAATGAATAAATGTTCGAGGGGATCCAGAAGTATCAATAGAGGTTCATTCTAAGCCTTCGCAAGCTCTAGGAATCCGAAATCCGTATTCTTTCAAATTTTAGTACGGGTAAGATATTTAATAATTTTAATGCTAAGACTACCTCATGTGACTCTACTCTTCCCGATTATTTTTTGATGAATGTATTTAAGTGTATTATCATGAGAGTATTTAGGGTAGAGTTCTGATGTCTTCAGTTATATTATGTACCTGGTGAATGTGTTTTATTTTGTATTGACAGATAATCTAAATTAAGCATTCTTTATTTTATTTTCAAAGTTGTTAGCTTTTAATATTAAGGTTAAATCAATGAATACAAGTGTAAAACGTGGAGACCAAAGCTGTAGCATTAAAATGTGATAATTTTTCACCCCTTAAATAAATGTCAGAACCATATGGAAATGGTAGCTGTTTTTAAAAATCTTTTCAAGTTTCTTTTCCTTAAGCAAACCTTACATTGAGTTATGACTGTTAAATAAGGCAAAAAACCATAATTTGAAATTGCTGCTACCATCTGTGCAAAAACCGTTATTGTAATAACGTCGTTTCTTATGCAAAACATGTACGGCAATTTTGTGAGTTTATTTGGCTAAAATAGAAAGCGATATTTTACTTTATAATGGCCGATCCTAAAAGACTATAAGCTCTCTTTCTTTTTTTTTAAAAAAAAAAAAAACAACAAATCGTTAGAAGTTAGTAAAAGTAGAATAAAGATTTTCTTGAATGGGATCCGTATTTTTTTTTTTTTTTTTAAGAAAGTCTGATTTTTATTGAAAGCTTTACTTTAATTCTATCGCTGCTACTTAACCAGATTGACTTTTAGAATAAATTTCCAATTTATTTCACATGAAACCTTGATCTTTTAATTAAGTTTTATGTTCATCTATTTCGTTTTTAAAACACTGCATTAGATTAACTAAATCTCTTCTCAGTTTTTTATTCTTCTTCACTTTTTGCTAAACTGTGCTACAAAGTAGGAAACTGGGATTATCAATAAATCGTACATTTATGCTACAGTTTGTGATCATTTACTAAGAATAATGTAATCACTTTTAGATCGTACATAAATGATCATTAATTATATATATAGTACTTTAACTACGGATAGAGAATATAGGTGGATTTTTAAATTTTTATTAAATGGCTTTTTTTTTATTAAATTTTTTTTTTATTTATTGAGTGAGTAATAATAGGCTGTAGTTATTTTTAATACTTTACTTCATAATGCTTGAATAGTTTGTCGTAGTCAAGAGACAGAATCCTAACTGAATGGCATGATATATATATATATATTAGCAATTTAACACCTTTGTTGATTGCTACACTCAAGAAATTACTAAACAATTTTCTAACCAAATGTCATAATATTTTGAATAATATAGTGATCAAATGCTACATTTGAGGGTGCTGAATAGGTTTATCATGCTTTGATTCTAAACAGAAGGCAGTCAACTCTTTACCCATACACTGTACTGTTATATTCAATCAGCATAGTTTTTGTTGAATGTTAGGAATCACTTGATCTTAGGTGCAAGATAAAGTCTTTGAAAAGATAATAGTGTCATCTTATCTTTTGTATCTAAATTCAATTATATAGGCCAATCTTAAATATCTTGGAATAAGAGTGAGATTTTATATCATTCACTTTACTTCTATTTTCTTTATTATGCATAACAACACCAGTGAAATTTTAATATTTACTGCATATTAACATTAGGGGAGATGCTAGAATTAATGTAATATACTAAGAGATTTATGAGCTTAATTTCAAACTGTAATTCTAAACAGAAGGCAATAAACATTTTACACATGTGCTGTACTGCCATATTCAATCAATGTTGTTTTTGTTGGAAGTTAGGAAACTCAATCCTTTGAAAAGATAAGAGAGACAATATTATTTCTTGTATCTACATTCAATTATCTAGGCCAATCTAAAGTATCTTGGAATAAGAGCATGAAGATGTTATATTGACCTATATAATTGAATTTAGATATAATAGATAAGATAACTGTCCTTATCTTTTCAAAGACTATTTTGTATCTTGGATCTAGAGTTTTCTGATATTTAACAATAACAATGTTGATTGCATATAACAGTATAGTGCCTGATTAAAGGGTTGATTACCTTTTATTTAGCATTACAGTTTAAGACTGTGCTAGTAAATATCTTAGTATATTACATTAACTCTAACATCTCTTAATATTAACATACAGTAAATGTTAAAATTTCATGAGTGTTAACATGGAAGTAATGTGAATAATACAAAATGTTCATGCTTTTAATCCAAGATATGTAAAATTAGTCTATATAAATAAATTTAGATACAAAAGATAAGAGTGACAGTCACTCTTATCTTTTCAAAGACTCTATCTTGTACTTGATTGAATAGATCAGTACCATTCACATGTAAAGGTTTAATTACCTTCTGTTTTGAATTACAGTTTGAAAGTGTGCTAGTAAATCTCTTTAGTTTATTGCAAATGCTTTGAGAAAGCCACAGTCAATAGTTTTCAGGATAGATCCTGAGAAAAAAAACACATATTTGTTTGCTCATTGCTTGATTGTCACATGATCTTCCAGATAACATATCTTTTGATTAGTTTTTAATATATATCTTTGAGCAACATTGTTCATATGTAAAACACTCATTTATTTGAATATGGCAAAAGTGATGGTGAAATATTTCTTTTAGTTTGTCCCAGAAATGATCAAAACAAAACACAAATGAGCTGATACGTGCAATAGACTGTGTATTTATGAACAATGTCATAGAGATTAAGACTCTAAGAGAAGAAACGAAGGTCTTATAACAATTATGCATGTTGCAACAAAAGCTTTATTGTATAAGAACTAGATTATACAATTATTTATGCTGTCAGGAACAATCATTTGTAACTAATGTTTTGTTATATGATTTCTTTTTGTTTAAAGGATATTCACATGTATTAGATAGGCTTCTCTATGACCCTTGCTCTTCCAATCATAGCCAATGACTTATGAGGTTTGGAGTAAGTCATATAATTCTGATGTTGTTTAGTATTGTTAGATAAAAGAGAAGTCATTGAAAACTACCAACGCCAGCTTTGCAAGTGTTAAAATATAGTTGACACCTCCTCCAAGATATGAGCTAAATGCTATCTTCTTAGCTTTCAACTTCAGGGAAAATATGCCAGGAAAATCAACTTCACCAACAAACAGGAAGTAAAGCTGACTCTTTCCAATTATAACTATGTTAATCTAACTACACTCCCCCTCCCTTAGTACAAATCTTAGACATTTAATTTTGGCCTGTGATTCATTGATGAGACTTGGCAGCAGCCTATGAGAGAATTAGCTGCTGAAATTTGAAGCAAATTTTAGTGATAGCCCTCAACATGAGAAATATCATTGGACAGTTGCACAAATTGCTGTTGAGACTGTCTCAAAAGAATTGGTACAGCCAAGCATTACTTCTTTGTCAATAACATCATATGAATCAAGGAAGACAAAGGTCAACACTTCATGCTATTACTCAAACAAGACTTTATATCCAAAATAAACACCCAGATCACTAATCTTAAATTCAAACTACTACCCTCTTATAACATAAACAGCAAAAGTGTATAAATTTATTTCCACAATATTACACAAATACTGCAATAGCACCTTTTCTAAAAAGAAATACTATAGCATGTATTCTTCTGCCACCACACCACCTAGATTATTTGCCAATATCAAACTACGCAAGAACGCATACCCACTGCACATAATGATCGATTTTGGTAGTGCATACTACTAAAAACCTCCAAGTAAATAAGCCAATGGTTTCTTGAGTTCCTGCATTTTGGAAAATGCATCATGAAATCATCCTTTGGGTGCATGAATCTAATTAAAAAGTCTTGTCTGGACCAACTTCGCCATTTTGCATCACTCATTATTACCGAACTCTACAGATCAATCCCTCACACAGCTGGTCAAACAAAAATTACAGAACATAGAATACAGCCATCATAGAATAAATTTTATTACAGAATGCATAACATTAATTCACAATGACCCATAATGATATTACCTCCTCATTTAATAACATTCACTACAAAATGAAAGATAGCTGTCCAATGGGACTGCCCATCAGCAGCATTATGTCAATCATCTTTTTTAACCACTCTGAAGATGAATATATATATATATATATATATATATATATCTTCAGAGTGGTTAAATATATATATATATAGAGAGAGAGAGAGAGAGAGAGAGAGATTGCCTTGACAACAGATTAATATTGTTGTTTGTTATTGATGGTATTGTTTAAGCATTGACTGCTATGTATGTTGCAGTATGGTAAAATCCTTTCAGGATGTTCAAAACTTATCCTATTTTTTCTGTATTGCTAATAGATAATTATAATTGTTTTTTTAGATCTGAAGAAGTCTGTTGGTCAGTGAAAAGTGACATATTAAATAAGGCATTATGAAAAGCAATGTTATGAGAATAAAATTGATATGCTACAGTCTGAATATGTGTAGGGGGAGGGGAGTAAAACAGCATTTAAACATTCTACTGCAGATATCTTTTCAATATTTCATCAGAGAATAGTAATAAAAAAAGCATTGGTCATTAGGCTTGTTAATTCTTGATCTTTGAGGATTTGTGTGTTTTTTATTCTCATTTTACTCACTAGTTAATGAGAATAACTAGATATTTTTCTATTAGACTGGGTGGCTATGGTTTATCTATAGGAAAGAAAAATTTTAAACCTGAATTAAATGTTAGAATTTCCAAAACTTACACAGCCTAGATTCAAATCTGAGATCATGGGCTTGGCAACTATGGTTTTAATTCTTTCAAATTTTATATTCAGATCAATGTTTCATTGAGAGTGAATAAAACCTTTTTATTACAGTTCAGGGAACTTCACATAAATGGCTTTAAAGCATTCTCTTGAGTAAATATTGGTATTTAAATTACTTCTAAAAAGTCATTTGCTTACTGCATATATTTGATATATATTTTGAAACAAATCTAAGATTTGGTTTATGCAGTAAACAAGTTCAGAAAAGATACTGTTTATTACACTGATTTTGCAAACAATAGTAGGTGCTGGATGTTTTGATACTCTTGCAAATACATTTTTTAAGGTTATACAAACATATGTGACCTTTTAAATTGCCAGCTACAATTATTATCTTATGGACCAGTGCTATATATTGTTAATAAAAATGTGTGCTAGAAATTTTTGTAGATGTTGTTTCAAAAAAATGCAGCAGAACCCCATGTTACCAAACTGCAAATAATATTGCATAAAATATTTCAGAACTATTTATTAAATTTTCTAACCAAAATGCAGATGTACATGAGTTTATACTTATATGGATAAAGGATTATATAGAAAAAATTGGTAATGTAGGGAGAAAATGTTGCAGTGTTTTAATGTAGATTTTTGTACTTGCTACCAGCCAATATATGGTTTCCCCTACTTTAACATTACATTTGATTTAAATTTCATAAATTTTTATCATTTTTAATTTGGATTATCTTTTCCTATATCTTCTGACATACATATTGATTTTGATTTTAAGATTTCATCTTAGTCAAAAAAAATTTAGATTCAATCTTATTTTTTTTCATTTCTATTCATCCATATTTCTAATGCATCACCAATTATTTTAATATAATTATTAATTTACTTTTACTTTAAGTATAAACTTTATATTTCTTTAGTAAGTAATTTTTTTAATCATAACTGTTGAAAGCATTTAGTTAGATTTGATATAATCATATGCACATTTAACAAACTTCTTCATACAATATTGCCACTTAGTAATATAAGCCAAAGTAATCACTGAATGCAGGAAGGTTTGCACATAAAATTCCCACCTAGTGCTTATTCATCCAATATTCCCAGACTAGTTTCTAGCTTATGTGTTCATCAGTGAAGAGCCTTGGATCTGAAAGCACTGCATTTAGATTCATATATGGATGTAATACAAGCATATTAGCTTGGATTGAAAACATTATTGTGTGTTCAGTTTGGGTTTATAGTTTTATAGTTAACTAAAAAGTAAAAGGTGGCCATTCATTAGAACTAAAATTGTTGAATCAAGGTTTCTCACTGATGAAACTATAAGTTGGAAACTAGTCTGGGGATATTGGATAAATAGGCATTGAATAGGGATTTTGATGCACAAGCCTTTTAGCATTCATTGATTACTATATTTATAGTTAACTAAAAAGGTAAATGGTGGCCACTCATTAGAACCAAAATTCTAGATCTAAGGCTTCTCACTGATGAAACCATAAGCTGGAAACTAGTCTGGAGATATTGGAAGAGTAGGCACTAAATAGAAATTTTGATGCACAGATTTTTGGTATCCATTGATTATTATAAGTTGCACTAGGTGGCAATGTTATATGGAGAAATTTGTTATTGTTGTAACAGATTGTGTAAGCATAAAAATTCTGACTATGCTACTTTGTAGTGGTTTAATACATATGTACATTTGCATATGTGTCTGCATTTGTGATTAAAAAAATTCTTAAAATAATTGTTAACTGGACTTTTTGTAAGAAGCATGTTAGTTATGTTTAATCCATAATTATATAATAGTATATATGTCTCAGAACACACTTATGGATGAGTTTTGTTTATTTTATTTATTTTTTTCAAATGTATTTTTTAAGAAAAATTTATTCACCATGAAATCTTTCTGTTTTAATTAAATTTTGTTAAAAGCATATATCCAAATAATGAATTTAATCTTAGAAATAAATTATCATCTTTGCAAATATAAAATGTAGCAATAATGTTACCAACACAGAATTTCATTTTCATCATTAATTTAAAATAGGTATCTATATTCAAAACAAACTTTTTAATTAGAAAAAAAAAGAAACAATAATGAGGCTTCTGACCAGTATCACATATATTTTTCACAGAGTAATTTTTTGTAAAAGTAAATATATTCAAATACAAGCTATGTATAAACATTTAAATAATTATTAAGAAATAAATATGTGATAATTTTACAAAAAAAAAGCTCATAAACAAATAAAACCATATTTTTTTGAAAGCATTGGGAGGCAAAAGTTGGGCAACTGCAGAAACATATTTTATTCTAATGACAATTTGCTTGTCTTTTAATATACTCAATGGTACTGACGTTTAGGTACAAGTGTCATAACTAAAATATTAACTGTTGCATGATTTTCAACTCTGAAACTTTCAAAAAGGTTAGATTTTTTAGAAAGTTTTTGTTGTTAATAATCTAAACCTCTGTAATGTGGATTGCAGCACTGTCTGGAGTTTTTCAGGATTCTAAAGCTTAATGTTGGTACAATCTCTCTATGCATATAAAAGTTAGTATGGTGTGATGAAGATTTTGCATCATTGCTAAGATCAGTTGAAAATAAAATGCACATTATAGATTATAGTTGATGTCAACTTTCTACTACTTGTTCAATTTTTTATACTAACATACTTATATATATATATGTGTGTGTGTGCGCGCGCGCGCGTGTGTGTGTAATTAACCTATTCATTCAGTATACTGAATGTTTAATATAGTAAATAGAAAGAACTGAATTTAGGATTTTCTATATTCATCCTCCACTTCAACTCAAACAACTGATATGCATAACCACAGATATGAAAAAGATATTGGGATCATTTATCTTTTTTACATGTATGTGATCATGATCTGTTGTTTGAGATGGAGCTGAGGATGAAAATAGTCTGAAAATCCTAAGTTCAAAGTTTTTTATTTAATATATATATATTCATTAAAAACAGTCAGCATATAGACAATCCCAATATCAATAACATTCGACAATCTGAATCTGTTGTCAAGGCAACCTCCTATTAACAATATTGAGATTGTTTAAGTATTAACTGTTTTTAATGAATGTTTATAAACCCATTTAGCTTTGAGCATTTATATATATATGTACTATATATCTATTTAAAATATAATACACAAATATTCCTGTTATTACGTAATTTTTATAACAAATATGAACTATATAAGCTTATCATTATTCATCTAATGTAACAATAGATATATAGATTATAATTTCAAAAGAACAATTTTTAATATTTGTCTGTATTTCAAATTGAGAATAGACGTTTTCAAAATGATATCTAAAACAAATTCCATAGGATAAAAAAAATAATAAGATACGTTGTAAAATATAAACTAATGTACTTCATAAATATTTTCTGTTATGGATCTAATTTGAAAGTAGAATTCCATTTAGTTATAACTTTATTTTTGATTTACTAATTAAAACTACTGTTAATTAGATTTTAAATGAGATATTCTGCTTTAATTAGCAAGAAATGTGAATTTTATCACTACCATTAAGAACGGAATGGTTAATATTAAAAATATGTTTTTTTAACATATGACATGATAGGATTGATCGTTTTCTAAATGAATTTTTTGGCAACCTTACAGAATAAAACAATTTTTTTTAGCAATTTATGTACTTGCACATATATATATATATACACGCTTGTACAAATCTCATATAATCTTAAATAGCCCATTTCCAAAACAAAAGCTTTTTTTGGCAATTTATCACAAGTCTTAAAAAGACCAGAGGAGTAAACACCATAAGAATCGATTATTGGTTAGTACGATTTTTTAGACCAAACATTTGAAAAAGCATCCTAATCTTGGGAATTTTTTTATTTACCTAAAAAATTTGCAATTCCATTTTAAAATTGAAAGTCAGGTTATAAAAGTGCAAACTAACTCATTAATCAACATCTTGTGAAATATTTACACACACACATATATATATATTGTAACACTGTGTTTTAATTCTTTAATAGATTTTGAATTATTTCAGTTTACAGTAGCTAATTTTAATAAGCAACATAGTTAAAATTATAAGATATGTATTTAATTAAAATTGCATTTCTATTTATTTTTAATACAATATTTGAATGAGTGGTGTATAGTTGCTTGTCTATATATGTGATTATTTGTAAACACACTAAAGAGGAAAGTTCATTTTAAAGGATTATATTTTGTATATTTTATTATTGATTTAAGCAATTGAATTTTATGGTGAATCATTACTACTATTATTACTGCTACTGTTACTATTATTTTTTTAAAACAATTCATTATTATAAAAATCATATGGTAGTGTTCAATGAAATAGTTAGTTAGAATTGTTGAGTTATAGGGATTTTGGAAAAATATATTTTTATAGTGAGTAATCTTTATTTAACAGTCTGAGTAAACACCACAGTGTCTTCACATAGATTTTTATATTTTAAGCATTATGATGATGCTGTGATTACTATCTTCTCTGTGTTTTTTGAAACCTACCTATAACCTTATAGTATGGTTTGCATTTTCTCTTTTCCACAGCAACAAATTTAACATAGTTGAAAAATCTGAAGATGTCAGCATTTACATAAATGACAGTACCCTATTAATGTGACAATGCCATGAGAGAGGTGGCCTAGAAATCAACAGAAATAAATTTATGATTGGTTAAGTGTTCTAGCATGAGGGGATAACTGAATTTTAAAGCAAAATTGTAATTTTCAGTAATTTGCTTGCTAAAGGTTATGTTGCAATATTTTTGTAAAAGACTTATTTTTAAACCAAAAACTACATTTTACTAATAGGGAATTGTCTTTGACAACATTTATTTAAAAAAACAACTCTTAAAAAGTTTGTTATGACTTAGTTGAAGCAGTTTCTACTTGCCAAATGTAGAACTATCTTTGAAAAACAGTAAAATAATATTTTTAAAAAATATTTAATAAGTAATATTTTTAGTTAATATTTTTTTCTTTCTTTGATGATAATTATCTTTAAAATTATTATAGTTTTCATAATGTAGAATTAAAATATCTAATATTTTTGTTCTACCAGCATTTTGAATAGGAAAATTTGTCCAATGACTATTTAAGTTTTTGAATAGGTAAATTTATCCCATGATGACAAGCTCCATTACTGTAGATAAGAACTCTGTTTTAAAATTTATTTTCATATTTTTAAAACATAAAATATTAACTTTTAAATTACATATTACTTGAAAGCTTACATTTGTAATACATAATGTTAAGATTATCTGTGTATTATGTGTATAAAAAGGATTTAATTGTAAAAATAAAATGTTCAAATGTGAAGTAATATTTAACATTATAGTCAATAGGTCCCATTCAAAATAGTCGGGAGGAGTTTTCAGCTAAACAAATGAATATTTTATTTAAATGTTAAAAATTTACAAACAAGTGTAATGGAGTATAAAATTAGCTCAGTGTGCTAATTTTCTAAAAGAGATATATCTATGTTTTCTAGCTAAGCAAATGTTGAACCATTTTAAAATTATCCCAAAATAAGAGTTTAATATTTGTTATTTTATTAATTTAAACCATAATCATTTACTGGTGAAATTCAAACTTAACATTAATCTAATAACTTTAATAATTCTATCTATTTAATAATATTGTGTAATATAAATGTTATTCATCAAAAAATTAAAATAAAATTAAGGACTGATTAAATATTTAAATCCTGTTCCTATGCTGCTACCATACATTTAACATAATACTGCAACTAATTGAACAATAGAAGTTAATGATGTAATAATGTCAAATAAAGATCAAATAAGCAGTTAAAAAACAAATATTTGAAGAATTTTTTAAGCTATAATATTTGCAAAAAATAATAAACGTAATATATTTGAAAGTAAACCAATCTTCACACATGTACTGTTTTAATATAAATTGACACACACTCACCTGTAAGCAACGATTTTAAAGAATGAGTGAATCATAGTTCACTAGAGGGAGCCAAGGATTCCAGTTAACACTGTTTCTGGCTCCCTGTTTCATTCCCTTTTTTCTAGTTTAGGGAATTAAATTTCCATAAAACTATCCCTATTAAAAAGGGGAGTTTTTTAGCTCTCTTTTCATATACAATCTATATCAACAATGTAATCACAAGTAAAAATAATTTCAACTTTTATAAAAATGCTATGTAAATATATGGCAACCACTGAAATTACAAATGATTTCTACACAGATTTTACCTTTTAATGAAAATTTTTGTTGAATGAACGAAAGTCCACTTGTTGGAAGGACCCCCAGGGGCCTATATCCTAGTTCTTTTGAGGGAGGGGGATGGGATGAGGGTGCTATGGTTATCATTACCAACATTGGTTTTTCTCATTCACAAGATAGAAAAATAATGTTATTTATGGCGAGTCTTTAATGTTATCATTATGAGTAATTTTATCCATGTATTATTGCAAAATAAGTTGCAGTTTGGCCTCATAATTCTAATTGCAAGTGATCCACCTTATTTAATTTTATTACTTCCAATGTTGTTATTGATAGGGCTGGCCTTTTGCTGTTCATGTGATTTTCATGATGGATTAGAATGGTTTTCAGCAGAGACATTTTGAAGCTTGGATTTTTTCCCCTTGTTCTCCATAGTTTTTCCATAATTTTTTAAAAAGTATTTGGGATTGCTCTCTTGTGAAGATTTTCAAGGCCATTTGGAAGAATTGAACAGTAGATTGATTTAATCTGTATTTTATGTTATTTCCAAGTGTTTTCCTATTTCTCAACTTATCTACCACAAATTGGATTTCCCAATATTGTACTCCTAAAATACTATTCATATTTGATTTCTAGACTTTACAAATAATTCCTATTTGTAACATTCATTTGTCTTTAACAGTTAATGCACACCCTTTCCACATCTCTTTTCCTTTTCATATGTATCCTTCCCCTTTCACCATGTTGCTCCTGAATTTCATTTTACCATTCCTCCTATTTAACTGTATTTGTACCTTTTTTTGATGAATAAACTCTCATCACTGAGGAAAAAAAAAGAATGAGTGAATCATTTGTTCTTTCAAGCTTATCGATATATAAGCCAACCTTTGCTTACCATTCAGGACCCGAGTTAATTACATGCCTAATTTTTTAAACAAAGTTCAAATTATACAAATGTAATTCAAATATTACAGGGAGAGAATTCATCTCATTGTTAACCATCTGCAATTAACATAATAATTTAGAATCTAAATACATTGATAACTATTTTTTAATTTATTTTTATATAGCACAGTATTTATTGTAATATATTCGAAAGAATTACTTTATTTCTAAAAGTGAAATAATAAGGAAAAAAGAAGAAATGTCTATAATTGTAAATATATATATATATATATATATATATATATATATATATATATATATATATATATATATATATATATATATATATATATATATACTTAAATATAATAAGAATAATATGAAATGAGGATAGAATTGATGTGTGACATTTATGTCAGATTGTACTTCAAATACTTATGGTGATGTGGCCAGCTAATCATACAACAAACTTTAATTAAGCTATCACATAATTGCTTTACCATTTAAAAGTAAGAGCATAAGACTAATAGATTCTAAATATAAAAAGTTACTTTTAAATAGCAGTGTCTAGGAAGCACAGAAAAATATATTGTATGTTAGATGCTGATAAGAAATCACTATTCACATTTAAATACTAATCATGATAGATAACACATAAACAAATCTGACCTAACTTATAATAAATAACAATAATGATCTATTAAGGAGAAATACATTATCTCCATCAAATTCAAAGCATTAAGCAAAAAAAGACCATAATTCATTCATAAATGACAAATCAACTATCCTTATTCCAAATATATAAAAGGAGTATGTTACAATCATATTTTTTATTATGTTGTAAAATCTCATCTTTGTTAAAAATTGTTGAAAGTTTTCTCAGAACAAGTGTTGGTGTTCTATAACTTTAGATTACAGTATTAATGTTATCGTAAGTAATAATAACCCATAGTTTTTTTAAGTAGATTTTAATGTAATACTTTTAATAATGTTAAAGTTGAATAAAAAATCTGAAGAGGCCAGCATCTTACAAACTGCAATTAAGATCAATGATTTCTCCTTTGTTGTTTTGACAGAAGAAAATGCTCAGGGAATTTGGTCTAGTTTTCACATGAAAATTTTAAAGTATAATTTTAAATGATTTTTTGCTTGGTTTTAGAGTATTTTTGATTATTTTTACATTTGTTGATTATTATAAAGAAATACACAGGTAAACTTTCAATTTATTCATTTATGAGTTATTTTTAAAATAACTTCATCATATTATAAAGAAAAAAGTGACACTGTCTATCAGTCATTATGTCAAAATTGACTTGATGATAAAATCTTTAAAAATGAATTTGATAGTGGTTTCATAAATTTATCTTTGTTTATTCACATTAAGAAAAAACAAAATAAAAATGAGTTTATTAATTTTTAATGTGATTGTTTACATATATATATATATGATGACATTTGTGGTACATATATTTATGGGACAGTTTTTAAATCAGTTTTTAAATTTTTAAAACAATCAAATGTGATTTCTTTTTAGAATATTATTCACTTATAAAATTAAATTAAAATAGGCAAAACTCACTATACGTATTGCCACACACAACAAGCTCTATAGAGTAATCAATGGATGCCAGAAGGCTTATACATAAAATCATCTAGTGCCTACTCATCCAATATCCCCAGACTAGTTTCTGGCTTGTGGCCTTTGTCAGTGAGGATTTTTGGATCTGAGAGCACTGCATCTAGATCTTAGGATCTAATGCAATCCTCCAGCAACCACCTTTTATCTCCACTTAACTACAAAACTATGAGCCTTAAACTGAAAACACCTTAATGTTTTCAATCCAAGCCCATTAGCTTATATAGATATATGGATCTGAACTCAGTTTAGTACCCTAAATTTTGGTGTCTTTGGTTCTTTAATAAACATAGCCACCACTATCCTATTAGGCAGAATTGGTTTTAAGCCAATAAACATCACATGACCACCACTTCTTATGCTTGTGTATAATTGTTTTAAAACAGGCAAAACTCACTATACGTATTGCCACACACAGCAAGCCTTCTGTCATCCATTGATTAATCTAGCTTGCTGTGTGTGGCAATATGTATAGTGAGTTTTGCCTGTTTTAAAACAGTTATACACAAGCATAAGAAGTGGTGGTCATGTGATGATTAAATTAAAATGAAATCAAATTATTGATCATTTCCTAAAACTTTTACCAAATCGAACAATGAAAAGTATCATGCAAAAGAATTGACAACCAAAGACAAACCCCACATTATAGTAAATTTTGAAGATGCATTCCATCAAACACCTAAATATTTATTAATTAATTTCTACCTATTCCTAAATTTAATAATTAATTCTCAAAGATAATATCATTAAGATTTACAAATATTCATTAAAAGTCGAAATTCTAACATATCATGCATTAAGTTGTAGTTACTTATCTCACGAACTTAAAAAATAGTTTGTTTTATTATGGCTTGACTTACAAATGCCAAAATCAAATAATCTCTTGATTTAAATATTTAAATTAGTGGCATGTTAATGAAATAATAGTAATAAGTCTAAATGCATGACTGTATATCTGTTGCTAATATGTATAAAAATTATGAATAATGGTTTTTTTCAGTCCATCCAGAAATGCAAATCATATTCATAAAAAAATATTACAGTAATAATACCCTGCATAGATTAGCACAGTTGAAAGAGTATCCAACTTGGGATCAGTTAGTAGAGTTTATGACTTGAGAAGTCCCAGGATCGTTTCTGGCACTGCTATTAAAACTGGCAAAACTCACTATATGTATTGACACTTACTGCAAGCTAGAGTAATCAATGGATGCCAGAAGGCTTGTGCATAAAAGCCCCATCTAGCACCTACTCATACAATATCCCCAGACTAGTTTCTGGCTTGTGGCATTCATCAATGAGGAGTCTTGGATCTGAGAGCAAGCATAAGAAATAGTGATTATGTGATGTTCTGGCACTGTTATGAACTCCAGAGTAATAAAGTCATACACCCTTTTTTATAGTAATAATGAAAAAAAAAATTAATTGAATATCATTTAAGTTACAATAGGCCTTTTCTAAGTTCATATATCCAAAAGCATAACATTTGTAGTACAATAATATTGATAGACCAAACACACATATATACATCTAGAACTATATAATATATTAAACTATTTTGGATGTCTAAAATACCAAAGGTATTTAATTTTTTCCTATTGGGATTTTAGATAAAACTAATTTCAAATAATAATACACATACATAAATGACAGTACATTAATTAATATTTTTAGCTACATCACTTCTAGTCCATGGTAGTGTCAAATGGCAAACATTATTTTAAAGATGAAAAATAATTTTAAAATACGTTTTAACATAAGTCCAAAGTAATAGACTTCATAGTTCATTTGATTAAATCCATGGATATTTGTGGTCTTCATAGACTGAGATATAATAGTGGAGAATTTGGCATGGTAACTAATGGGAATGGTGAAGAATAATTAAAACATAAGTAGAAGTTTAGATATTGTCAATGGAACAAATAATTAATAAAAAAGAAAAAATAAGATTGAGATGAATTATGCAAACATAAATATAAAGTACTTGTGAATGTCTTATAATAAATTATTATTGCCCTATATGGTTTTAGTGCAATGGTAGAGGTTGGATTCTGGAACATAAGATCTTTGAATCTGTTCTAGTTCTGGCATTTAGTACTAAAAAAATTTTAAATATATATTTTTTATTTAATAGAATTAATTGAGCTGAGTATACTTTTGACACTTTTGCATCACATTCATAGTTATTCTGTTGGGAAGACCCATTTTCTGCTAATTTGAATATTGTTTGATCTTTGGTTCATTATGTATTCATTTTGCACGATGAACCACGCCTCCTTAATCTCATGCTTTCTGTCATTTTTGTCCTCATACATTATTTTAATAATATTTGGATAAAAGTTTTATTTGTGTTCTCTTTCATGATGGTAAAAATACTGATGTATTGTTAGAATCAGACATTGCTGTTGCATTTTTTTTACATGAAAGTGTGTTATGTGATTCTTGCTTTTAGTTAGCATTTGTTACATCATAGTATTATGCTGTTGGATGGAGCCAAAAGGGTTGTCCGTATACATATTATGATGGAATAAAGGCTATTGTAAAATTAAGAATTATACAATATGTATGCAACAAACCACACCCAAATTTCTTTATAAATCTTGATTTGTTATAATACGACTATTACAACCTACAAAAATATATTCCAACATTTCAACTATATTATTTATGAAGGAATAACTAAAAAATACACGAAAAACAATTAATACAAATATTTCATAATGCATATAACAAATGCAAATACTTCTCATCTTAAAACTCTTCTAATAAACAATCTTTAACTTTTCATTATAATTGTTTCTTAAATACCTTTCTTAAAATAATCTATAATTATTTAATTAAATCAACCTATTATCCTCTTTTTTTTCACTTGATATCCTATTCATTACAGGTTTCATTTCATTAATTCCTTTATTTATAATTCTTTCATAATACAGTCTAATCTTAATAAAGATTATAAAATAATATAGTCGAAACATTGGAGTATATTATTGTACATTATAATAGTCAATATTATAATAATTCTCAATTTATAAAGAAGTTTGCATGTGATTTGTTGTATACATATTAAAATTAATAGGATATTTTTAAATTAGAAAATTGTGTTTGCTATTTTTTAATTTATAAGAATTGTCCAACATGGTTAATGTATAAAAAGTAAAAGCCAATTCTGATTCGACCAACGTATCAGTTTTTTACAATCATGAAAGGGGTAAACAGCTTTGATCCAAGTATTATTAAAATTGTGAGGAAAGAAATGACAGCAAATGAAAGATTAAAGGAATGTGGTTCATTGCACAAAATGAATGAATATTAATGAACCAAATATCGAACAATATGTAAATTAGCAAAAACTGGGTCTTTCCAGCAGAATAACAATGAATATGACACAAAAGCATCGAAAGTGTATTCAGCTCAAGTAATTTTATTAAATGAAAAAATATATATCTAAATTCTGTTTTTGCCACTTTATATTACATATATATTAGAATATAATGCAGATTTGAATACAGACTTTCAAGCTTCCTTCAGCCATCCGCTCTATCTCATCAACCGATACACATGACCACCCAGTGAAATGATCTTCAATATACATATTTTGTGCTAAACCAGCACTCATCAGTTGATCCAGATCATCATCTGCCACACACACATATATATATATATATATATATATATATATACATATATATATTAATATAGCAAATTTTCACACTTTAATGGACAGCCCTCAATCTACTCCACTCTCCAACTCTTAAGCCATCCATACCATTAGGTTAATGCTAATATTATTGTCATACCCATGTTGACCTTAAGTCACCCCTCATGTATAGAACCTTATCCATTTAAATACACATACAAGGGATGGGCATGATATAACTGAATTTGCAATATTTTAAATACAAGTATATTTTACATACCTGGAGTCTAGCTGTAATATAAGGGATTTGAACACAGACTTTCAAGCTCCCTTCAACCATCTACTCTATCTTATATAATCGATATGCATGGCCACATGCATATGAAAAATATAAATGATCTCTAATATAAAAAATTCATGCTGAACCAGCACTCATCAGTTTACCAGATCATCTCCCACATGTGTGGTATGGATGGCTGAAGAATTGGAGGGTAGAGTAGATTGAAGCCTGTCTATTAAGGCATGAAAATTTGCTATCTAATATAAACTGAGCACTGATTATAAATATGTGAGAGATGATCATCTGGATGAACTGATGAGTGTTGGTTCAGCACAAAATATGTATATTGGAGATCATTTATTTTTTTCATATGTATATGGTTATGTGCATCATTTGTATGAGATAAAGTGGATGGCTGAAGAAAGCTTGAAAGTCTGGTTTTAAATCCCCTATATTACAGCTAGTCTCCAGGTATGTAAAACATTAGTATTTAAAATATATATTAAAATATGTAAAATCAGCTAAAATAAATATAATTATCAAAATGCTATGTAATAAATTCTACAATATTCAGTATACCAATATAAAAAAATAATTAGGAGCTATAGCCAATTTATAGTGGTGTAACCCATCGTGAGTGGCATTAATATTTAAATCAAAAAATATTAATGGTTAAATGCTTGACAGGATGGCTTACATTAATGTAAGCTGGCTATAGCTTTTGTGTATTTTTTTTATATAAGTATATTAAATATTGTAGAGTTTATCCCAGAGTATTTTGATTATATATTAAAATGATAGTCAATACTTGTATTGATATTTTATTTTCTGGGTTTTTAAATTTACAATTTTCTTTATTATTCAAGATCTACTCTACATCTTCTGCATGACAAACTATACTGAAACTTTTTTTGCAATGTTTCTTTTTCTTTTTTGTTGTTTGTGGTCCATTTCCAGCATCTAATTTAGAGTTGGTGTATTATCATGATTTATTTTCATGATTTTATTTTATAGTTCTTTAATACATCTCTCACCCATCTTACACAAAGATATCTATCTGTTGATAACTGATTGTATAGCTTTATCTTAATGCCACCTATTCAACATAAAAAGAATGAAGAAAAAGAAACTAAAGTAATTTTGAATATCATTGTTGTTAATATAAAAAAGCATAAACAGTGTCTTCAAGTAATAAATAATCAATTTCAATCTAATATACACAGTCATGTATCTGCACATATATTAAAAATGAAAGTATAGCCTTCAAGCATATGGATTCTTTTTTAATCTTTTCTTTGATGATTAACATAAAACTAGCTTCATATATCATAGTAAGAATGTCATATAAATCTGTTGCATACAACAAAAATACTCTTTATTAATAGGTAAATATGTATCCAACTAATGCTTTTTATCATGTTTTTATTAAATTAATATGCTGTACAGGCTTACACTTGCGCATACAGATATATATGTAATATATAAGGGATTCAAACTCAGACTTTCACACAACCCTCAACTCTCCAAGCCATCTCTTATTGCTGACCCACCTGATTACACACATGTTGAAAAGATCTTTTCAACATGTGAGTGATCAGGTGGGTCAGCAATGTTGAAAAGATCTTTTCAACATGTGTGTGATCAGGTGGGTCAGCAATATGAGATGGCTTGGAGAGTTGAGGGTTGTGTGAAAGTCTGAGTTTGAATCCTTTATATATTACATGTTTTTATTATAAAATTTGATGATGTAGATATTTTGAAATCAATACATTACTGGTTTAGAAATAAGCAATGTATAATATTACTAATAACAAATAGCTTACACACCATGTGATAAAACAAATATAGGTATCGACTATAGCTCCACCTGTAAGTCTGTTATCATTTCAATCTCCAGTCCCAGATCAGTTTTTGATTTTTGCTTGCATCTATGAGGCCTGAGATTTAAAGCATCAAGTAATGAAGTTATGCATCTATCAGTTATCTTTAAATTCATATCTCAAAGTCTGAAGAAAAATACTATAGCTTGAAAAGTAAAGTAAAATTAAAAGTGGTTACTAGTTGCAAAACTGTATTATTCCCAGCTTTGAAACCCAAACCCTATAGATAAAGACAAAAACTAGAAACTAATCTCAAATGTGCTATAGGTGGCATTAGAGTAGATATCAAATACTGTATTGTACAAGACAAAAAAAAAAAAAGATTCGTTGTTAACATTCCTAACTATGGATAAGATGTGAGTATAATAAAACATATAATTACTTATTTGGAGTCAGATTTATATAACTGTCCAAACGGGTTGACTTGGGTTCAAAACCTTAGGGTGTTTTGAATTTTTAGGCTTTTAACTTAAACCATTAATTAAAGGTGGGTGCTAATTGCACAACTGCATATCGTACAGCTTTGAATCACACGCCTTACTGATAAAGGCAAAAATGATAAACTAATCTGGGAATGAGAATTGCTGTTCACTATCATCTGGTAATTAATGGTTATCTAACTTTATAATAAGTGGTGTAAGAGTGAGAGTTAACTGCTCTTGTTTATACAAAAATGTAAACACACTGAATGCAAATAATATAAATACATAAAGCGTTTTGGACATTTGTATTCTAGATGTAATTAAAATAAGATTTATCTATATATACATGCTTTTAGTGTAATTTTTATTTGTGATCACGGATTTATTCTCTTTCTCGTTTTTGATTATATTTGCAATAGAATCATTATTCTTTATCATTGTGAGATCTTATCTTCTTTAAGTTTATTAATTTTATTTTAAACTTTTATTATTTCAGAGGTTTTAGCTGTGATCTAATTCAATAAAGGCGAGTCATCCAATAAATGATATTAAAAAAAAAATCTAGACTTTTGTCAATATTTGGCAATTTCTCATGACGGAACATTTCTATTTCCCTAGTTTATTCTGACAATTCTTTTTAATAAGCTTCTTTTAAGTTCACTTTTATCTTTTGTGAGATTTTGCAAATACAGTAATGCTAGTTTTCAGGATCGTATTAGTCAATGTTTGGAATACACGTTATACTGACCTAACTTAAAAAGACTTTTTGAATCGTATTCAGAAATTCATTTCCTTCCAGCGAACGTATGTCGTAGTTTGTTTAATAAAAAAAAAGAAACTTTTTAATTTAAAAAGGAATATTTAAAACATAATTTATTACTGGGATAAAAAAAATTATTTGGTAATAGTCGAATTGTAATATATTATATATAGTTCCATGTTTTTTTCCTTTTTTATTTGTGCACCTCTCACCTCAACCCCACCATATTGCAACTATTGACCAATGCAGAAAATCATATCACCGTTCTTACTATATATGCGTTTCATGAAGGATCTTCACTCCCAAGTAATTATATAACTTCACATGAGCACCATTTTTTATGCTTCCGCAATCTGTTAACACAGTAGTAACTTTCTCCATACAATATTGCCACATAGTACTTGCCATAGAAATCAATACACTAAATGACATTATTGTATAGATACTGTGTTAATAGATTGTGTAAGCATGAGAAATGGTGGTCAAGTGACATTACAGTGGTTTAATAGGCAACCCTAGCCAAAGAATGTTGGTTACTATGGTTACTAAAAACAGTCATCAAAATATATAGATACTGATTCTGGGTTCAGATCTGTATAACAATACAAGCAAATTAGCTTGGATTGAAAAACATTATGTTTTCAGTTTTGGGTTCATAGTTTTATAGTTAACTAAAAAGGTAAAAGGTGGTTGCTGAAAGGATGCATTAGATTCAAAGATCTAGATACAGTCAATTCTGATAAAAGCCACAAACTAAAAACTAATCTAAAGATATTGGATGAGTAATCACTAGATAAGGATTTTAATGCACTAAGCTTTATCCATTGATCACTTTGGCTTTCATTAAGTAGCAATATTGTATGGAGAAAGTTGCTACTATTCCCATCAAATGAGGTGATGTCATGTTCCATTATGTAATCAATTCAATATTTTTCATTACACCTCTCTCATACATTTGAGGAAGTGATATAGAAAAATGTCATACTGTAAATATGGCCATGGAGATTCAGGTGTTTGATCTGTGTACTTAAACACAGAAGTGTCAGATTTTGGAATGTGAGATCCTGGGATCAATTTCAGTATTGGTACTTTCAGCATTCAAGTTTCCTAAAAACTCTCAAGCAATAAAACCTTTTAAATATTATTTTTATACCTTTAGCTTATCTGACATATAAAGTTTTTACTGATGTGCATGCATAATGAGAATAGTTCTGATTTACTAGTAGATAACTGTGATAAGGTGGAGTTGATATGAGAAAAACATGAAATAGTCATGACATTATTCTTTTTAATACTATTTTGTTATGTATCTTAGGTGATGTAAAGAATTTACAATAATTTATGATTCAGATTCAAAGTGCAATCTATATTAAATTGTGCTAATATAAAATGTTGTTCAGCTGCTATGCTAAATATGGCTATGAGACAGTTTTGTGAGATTTTTTCCTAGAAAAGGTTAAAAATTATATTTATGATTGCTTCAGTATAAAGATGAATTATATTCCTTTTTTGCAATGAAATAGTCTGAATCTATATGTTGTTTGCTGCATGAAATAAACTAAAATAACTTCAATAGAGCACTGGATCTCCTATTTATTTTTATTCAGTGGCAGATTGGAGTTTATGGGAAAAATTATGTTGCTATTTTATTCTACAATCATTAAATTTTTTCATAGCACTAAATAAATACCAGTGTATATATGAAAGTGTTTTCCATTTTAATCATTTAAAAAAATAGTATCATATTAGATTCGGTATTTTTGAATATAAATAATTTAAAAATCTAATAAATATTAAGTGATTGAAGTCGAATTGCTCTGAACATATTGCTAGGAGAAATGATAATAGATCTTGGATTCCAAGAGATTATAAAAGATCTAGAAAAAGACCATATGTGAGGTGGATGGATGAAATAAAGAAGTGTGATGAGGTGGTGTACAGAAAAGAGGCTAGAGATTGGAGAAATGGATTGAACTTGCAGAGACCTACATCCTGATTTCTACATTATTTGATATTGCTTATTCAATTTACATCAGAAAATATAAAATTTTTGTATTTTATATCTAATAGAAGTGAAATAGTTATATTTAAATAATTATAAAGTATTTAGAAATGTTTTTTTAAGTTATCAAGTATATATTACTTAAGTATTTGACTATTCTGTTATTATGTAATTTTATTTCTACTTTCTTAAAAATGCTAAGATTCCAAAATAAACTAAGAGAAATGTCATTCATATCTAGCTTAAGTAATAACTATCTTTTTTTTAAAGAAGTTAAAGTATTATCATTATTATTTTGTTCCAAGTGCATTTTATTCTGAATTTGAACCCTGAGATCAAGATATTTTAAGAACTGAGATAAGATATTTTGAATCATAAAAGAACCTTATATTTTAATAATTATATTTAGCCATGGTATTGTCTACAAGAGAACTCGTACTCTGGTATTTTAAAAATCCATGTTATATGATGTCTGTTCGTATAACCTCTGATTGCTAGCCATAGATGCTTTGTTCGGGTTACAATATATATATATATATTAAATTTAATTCTGTTATTTATTGGATGCTTCCATATTCATTTCCATTAATATTTTTGTCAAAGAAGGGAGTCATAATGTACAGGGTTTTTTTTTTCTGTAAATTTCATAAATCTGAATCCTCTACCAATTTATCAACAATTTTCATTTATTAGTTATTTTTCAATTTTACAATTAAAGTCGCCTATAAAAATTTCAAAATATTGTTTAGTCTAAATAAAGCATTTTGTATATCTAGAGGGGATACCTTGTAATAAAAAATTATGTATTTATTTTTAGGGGTTATAAACTGAATCTTTTTCAAAGCACTGTCCATTTGATGCATTGCACTGGTCTAAATGAGTTTTCCACTTTTTAAAGTAATCCTCAAATATGAGTGAAGGGATGCCCTTTAACACCTCTATCATTTTTTTCTTCACTTTTTAGTACACAAACCTTTTTTTTTTTTGAACATTTTTTCATTCAGAGTAATGAAAAGAAGTTGCAAAGAGTGATATTGGATAAGTATAGCTGATAAACTGTTTCACGCTGTTTTTAATTAAAAATTTTAACATATTTAATGTTTGTT
This sequence comes from Epiperipatus broadwayi, assembly GCA_028023455.1. Lineage (NCBI taxonomy): Eukaryota > Metazoa > Onychophora > Udeonychophora > Euonychophora > Peripatidae > Epiperipatus > Epiperipatus broadwayi. Next base: position 151,639 of record JAQFVV010006374.1, read on the forward strand.
TGATGATGTGTTATTGTGGTAAAGCTTGCATTTGCTGCTTTGCCACAAATTAGGACATTTCATTTTACTGCACCAGACAAATTTTTCTGAATTTGTTAGTCATCTGATCATTACAAATGAATTATTAGTGAACTATGCTCTTTATGTACCAAAAAACCAGGATTGTCTTAATATTAGACTTTATTCTTTGTGCTTTATTTGGAATATGGTAAATTTGGCACTTTGATTAAGCTACTTGTAAACTTGCACTTTCCCCAGAGCAGCTTTCTTGTAAGCTGTTTCATGCATTGTAACTGATTTCCCTGCCATATTCCCTAACATGAAACAGAATTTCAGACTGTTCCAACTTTTCAGCCATTACAAAGATCAATAAATAAGATACAATTAAGAAAAACATTTACTATGCCACAACACAATTTTTCTCATTGACAACTTGCAGACTAGTGCAGGGTGGTACCACAAGAGGCACTAGTGGAGAAGCATATACTACAATGTATTTGCCCTTCAGAAAGTGTTCCAGTTATTTTTGGGTATCCCCTCATATATAAAAACCATCTGCTTCTCCATCATAATGAGAGCTCGTTAGAACATAAGCCTGAATTATCTGTATTTGATATCTTCCTTTAAGTTGAATGACTAATCTTGTATACAATTTAAACTCCTCAATGTTGTTTTTCCAATTTTTTATTCATCTTACTCTTTTCTTTTTTATTAAAAATGAAATTGTGAAAAAGATGCTTCTATATGCAATGTATGTGAAAAAGATGTATTTTAAAACAGATTATCAAAAGAAAAAGAATTTAACTAATGTTAAAAGTATATAATTCTATATATACTTCTTCCTTCTTCTTCTTCAGTAATTTTGCTTATTCATATACAACAATATATTTTATTAAATAATCACAATCTTCTTACACCTTTAAGCAAATAATTTTTATTAATGTAATAACAGTTTCAACTGTCCCTAGCAGTCTTCTTTAGATCTCAATCTTTTGCTCTACCTCTCCTTTTCCACCATTTTGGTAGAGCAAAAGATTGAGATCTGAAGAAGACTGCCAGGGACAGTCAAAACTGATATTACATTGATAAAAAGTATGTGCTTAAAGGTGTAAGAAGATTGTGATTATTTAATAAGATATATTAATATTAATCCTAGTTATATGCTCTATAACATTGAGATGTATAAATATCAAAATGTTTTAGCATAATAACAGCTAAACACTCATGACTTAATGAGCATTAAATCCTTTATTATTTGACATTATAGAGTTTTATAAAAAAACAAAAATAATATATGACATTTTAAGCACAAATAGGTCTAGTAATTCTTTTCACAGAATCATATTATCATGTCATGTTCTTATTACCTTCTTAAGGTTTTATTATTAAAAGAAAGAAATAGTATGCCAGTATTTTTATTTCTGTGTAGCATAATCTTGTGTACAGTATCAAATTTGAGGTACTGCAATAAACTATTTTAAAAGATGCAAGTAATGGCTAATTAGTATTGCAAATGTTGCAACCTATTATTGATACAAACATATCTTTGAACAGAAAACTTTAGACATGAAAAAATATATAGTCTTAATAATAGGCATTTTTCTATTATTACTATAGCATTTTTTTAAATCCAACTTGTAAGAATGTTAGGTAAAGAATAATATAGTATTTGAAGGATTATTTTGATTGTAAGTTAGATGAATTTTAAAAGGTCTTTATGGTGTAGGAATAATTTTGATTTTATCAGATGTTTGCATGATGCACTAGTAATAAGTCTGTCATTCCTATCAAATGGATTTTCTAATCTAGAATGGAGCTGGTAAATTTTGAGTTGATAAAATAATTACCAAAAAGGCTCAGGATTTTATTCACATCCAACATTGCTAAGTATTTGGTAGATAAAACATAAGCAACTTCAATGGGGCCACTTTTCTTCACTCACCTTTCTCCAAGAAATGAAAAACAGGAAGATATAATTTATGAAATTAATCGATTGTTGGTTAAGTGGTGGTTTTTATGGGTTTTTTTCCTTGTTGTTTTATTTTCTAAATAAGTATATATATATACTCATTTGCTGATTAATAATTGTAATGGTTAACTGTGGAAGAATTATCTGGAAAAAAAATCTAAGTTGCATTAAAATTCTTGACTGTCTGAAGGTGATCCATGTTCTACTAGGGTTTAATGGTGAACATGAAATCTAATATTCTAACTATTATACTATAAGACTTTTTAACGAGATGGCTTTGACTAGCTTTATAGGAATCATAGTGGACGATTAGCCATCCTAACAGATAATGAATATCAGTGTCATTTATTTGGACAAATCATCAGGACTGAGGGGAGATAGCACAGCACTCAAATCATGTTCTTCGATTAACCAGAACAGGATGTGGAAGAAGGTAATTTCTTAAGGTGTATTCATTTGCTCTTAAACCATCTATCTGTAAAGATTGATAAAGATACTACATATATTATTGTTCGTTTGCAAGAACACTGTATCTTTTAAGATTCAACTATATACTCATGTAATATACCGTTCTTGTATTGTAAACGTTCGTTATCATTAATGAATCGAAAGTTTGCCCTGTGTGGTTTGGTGCAATGATAGGGTGAAGAATCTCAGTCGTCTTTCCAGTTCTCCCGTTTTTGAACTCCCTAGCAAATGATTATTATGAATAAAAAAGTTTGAAACATCATTTTCTAAAATAAATTGTACTGCAATAAAATTATTATTATCAAAATCAATATTTTAAAACTTTGATCAAGTGTTATAATTTAGTTATATGTTCTTTTTGAAATCTTTTGTTTGTGTATTTACAGTATTGTTATATTGAAAATGGACATTATTATTATTTTTAATTTGTTCTTTACGTTTAATGTTCGTTTTCAAAGCGCTTTTGTTTTGAAATGAGTAAGTAGCGTGTGTGAGTGGGAAAAAAAAAGTTTGTTTTTGCGAAAGCAATTAAAATATTCTTACAAATTTTTTTTTTTTAAACCTGAGTGAAAAAGAAAATAACTAAAACAACTTTTAAAAATTTTAATGTGAAAATGAGAATTCTTTTTCCAAATCGTTTCCGACACTATCTTTTATTTTTTTTTGGAGCATTTAGTGTACTACTGTATTTTATTCCAAAATTTAAACCGATCTTCAATTTAATTTGAATGAGTTTGGTTAAAGCATTCTCCCGGCCATGTTTTGACATCTTGCCAATCTTACTACCCAAAAATGATTTAACTTGTATGAGTAGGAGGCACTTCTAAAGTTGCCTTAATATTGACGTAATTAACTAGTAGGGAGATGAAACAAAATATACGGTAAGTAAATTTAAATGTAGTGATAAGTTTACTTTATAATTTATTTATATCGAATGTCAGCAAATTATTAGGATTCTGGCTGAACTCACACGTTTATACACACGCACATACTTATAACTCGTCTTAGGTATGGAAACATTTGCTTAGGTCTCTTCAAAGGAGGTCTCATATAAAGCGGTTTTCATATATCCACGTGAACGATTCTGTTTGTTTGCTTTTTGATTTATTTATATAGTACATAGTTTTTACATTGCTAATTAAATACCGCTTAGTAGCTGTTAAAATTACTGCTTTAAGACAGTCCAAACACATTTGCCTACTTTCATAATAATGATTTTTCATATACTATAGCAGTGAATGAAATACTAGTGATATTCTTTTTGGTTTTGCATTAACTTATCTTCTCTTCACTAAATATTCTTTTGTAAGTAAAATCTCACTGTTTTTTTTTTTTTTAAATCTTGATCATCTTCTGTTTTATTTATTTATTTTTAAAGATTTGTATTAATTTTTATATTTGATAGTCGTAATCAAGTTTTGATAATTAATCATTTTGTAACAACAGCCAACAACAATTTAATCTGTTATATGAAAGCAATCTTAGATAACTGTATATCATAATGAAAATTGTATGTAGCTGAATTGATCCAAATTGCTAATAAAAGCATCACAGTTTGTCCATCTGATTTGCTGGACTCAGCCAGCTGCTTTAATACTAGAACATTATTTGATTCTATCAAACATATGGACTATCTGATACTTTATAATAATTTATTACAATATTTAAATTCAAATTTGGATACGTTTGTTCATTTGCATAATGTAGTTGCTTCTTTATTATTTAAAACTTAGTACACTTTCGGTGAAGTTCACCACAGTCAACTTTATCAAAAATGCACTTAGCATTAGGTTATAAAGAAGAAAGAAACCAATTCATTATGCATATTAACAAATGTATGCAAATTTAAATTACAAATAGAAACAAAGGGAGCAATCATTGAATATTTTATTGTGGATCAGTTTTTAAAATTTTTTAATTACTGAGATATTTTTTTTCTTAAGCACCTAATTGACCAATTTCAAAAAATTTGGTGATCTACACAGTTTAATGCACTGATGAAAAAAGTGAATGGAATACTAAATCCTCAATCTGCCATTAGGACAACCAGACATCATATGACTTCTTGAGTTCTTAACCATATGAGTATTACTAATACACATTACTGTCCAAATTCCACTTTTTTATTCACTAAACTATGAAAACTTTTCTTTCAGAATGTTTTTATTCTTCTTCTAAGAGATCAATTGAGAACTTTAAACTTTTGTAAACATATGAGCATATAAATTCCAAAAATTACATGTTAAACTAATGCTATTATGATTGATAGGTTTTTCTAGATCATGAGATTTTTGTAGTGCAGTTTTCATTCAAAATTTAGTAATTTTAAAAATATATTTAACATTATTCCTATTGTGGTAACCAGTTAATTCTATGATCAGATAGCATATTGATGAGAAAACGTTTTTGATTTAATTTTCAATTGAATAAAGAAAAAAAAGCTTTATACTTCACTGAACTAAAACTCATATTCCACAGGAATCCAAGACCTATCTGATCAGTAGCCTAATAGTGCTCCCTATGCTGACCACATTTAATTACTCATTTTATTCCTATGAAGTAATACTTTTTAAACCATAATAGTAAACAGAAGCTATACCATCAACAAATGGTATCATCCTATGCCAATATAATAGTCGCACCACATTTTATTCCTCTAATTCCCAACCAAACACAGCCATCACTCATTTTGTAAGGAAATATTTTAAAGATGAAGCATCTGTAAGTTGAGAACTTCGAAAATCTTCAGCTGGTCAGTTATTCACTTTAGTGCTACAGGGTAAAAAATAATGGTTAGTTGCTTAGGAAGTTTTGCAATATTTGAGCGGGGGGGGTGTCATGGAATGACTGTTAATGAAAAAATTTTAATTCATGAGATCATCATTTGACTATTGCGCTGAATACAATTTAAACTTTCACTTCCATTTATATTTAAACAAAACTGTTACTGAAGAAGATAATGACTCTTTTATAAATATTCTAAATATTTATACATTCTTGATATTATTAAATTACCATGTATACCAGAGAAAAATTATTCAGTTCAATAATAGTTTTATTTAAATATTGTTAGAAATAAAAAAATCATTTAACCTGTTAACATTTTCTGTTATTAAATCTGGTGGTAGTGTTAGTCAATACTCAATTTTTCATTTCCATGTAAAATCTTTATTTTATACTAAAACCCAGTAAATTGCACTTCAGTTTCTTTGTAATTTAATTTTACAAATGAAAATCATCCATAAAAATTATTTTTGAACTTTGCAAATACTGATAAAGTAAATTAAAATAAGCATAAAGGATGTAAAACATTATTCAGCATTCTGGAGAAAAAACATTTTCAGAAAACCAACAAATTCTTTTTTATTTTAAATTTATTTTTAAAGCATGGACAAATAAATATTAATATTTGATAAATCTATCAAATTCTCTTTTAAAATCTTAAAAATTGCTTTAAAATCTAATGTAATGTTAATTTTAACAGGTAATAATATTACACAATCAATTTTATATAGGTGTCATCATCTTATGCCATAATTTTTTTTGTTAACTTATAGTCAAATTTATTAATTATTGTTTTTAAAAATAAAACATATAACAACTAAACCAAATAGTAAACAACCAATCAGAGTGAAGGCAGATTTTTATCTCATTGTATTGATTTATTAGTTGTAAAAAAATCTAAAGATTATTCAGTACCATTTTCTCAATATAATAACAGTAAAATGGGCAAAATAATGTTAAAAGTTTCTAAAACATACATTTTCACATTGAAAATCAAAATGAAAATATTGAAAGTGTCAAAATTATTGACAGATGGTCTCTTGTATAGAGAACAAAAATAAACAATAAGAGTGAAGACAGGTTTTTATCTCATTGTATTCATTTAATAGGTGTAAAAAAATTCTAAAGGTTATTCACTATAGTTTTCTCCATAAAATACCAATAAGATCAGCAAAATTATGTTAAAAGTATAGCAGTTTGAGAGAGAGAGAGAGAGAGAGTTAAAGTTGTTTACAAAATTAATCCCAAAACTATTGACATTTAATATTAAAACTTTTTCTTTTCATTAAAAAAAAATTAGCATGTTATTCTTCACAGGAATATCAATGATAGTGATCATAATACTATGTACATGTATAGCATAAAGCAAAGATCCACAGAAATAAGATGTTAAAAATATTAGGTTCAAATTTACAATGCACCCCTCTTTTATGGGCCTAAAATTTGAAAAAGAAAGCATCTTTTATTCAAAGTAATATGGTATTTTTTAAAGAAAAAAATCAAAATATCATCTAGATTTGAAATTTGGATCATGGATAGACAGATGCTCTAACTATTTTATTATGTGGCTCTTTGTATACATTATTTACTCATACAGACATCTTTTAAAAGATATGTTATGAAGTTTTGTTTTTTTAAATTAAAAAGTTAGCAATTCAAAAATATCCTGATATAAATGAATAAAAATATTGATAGCTTAATGTTTTGATTGTGACATATATTATCAATATTTTTCAGTTCAAAATGGCATTTTTGTCATTCTTTGTCTTTGAACGTTTTCTTTAAGTGATTTAAATAACCCTTGTGTGGTTTTTCTCTGCTTTCTTGATATTTATTTATATTTTTTTCTCAATTTTGTTTTACACCTTAAATTTAAAAAGGAAAAAAATAATATAATGATTAACTATTCTGTTGGGGATTAAACTCGGTTTTATTAGCAGAATAACATATTAAACTTAATAGAGCTTGTTTTAAAACTGTAAGGTAAATTGATTTTATTGTTTTGTCGTATTGCCAGAACTTTTCCTTTTGGGAATTATTTTTTTATTTTATTAGTAGTAGTTTTTTTTTTTTTTTTGTAATGTGATATATATTTTTTTTTGTTTGTATATATAGATAAACTTGTTTTATATAATGAAGTATTTATTTTAAAGAATACTTGTCATATTAATATCTTATTTTATTTGTTATTTATATATCAATTTCATTTTAACGTGCTTTATCATAAATTGTTTTTTAATATAGATGCTTCTTTCAGTATTTCTCAAAATTCTTCAGTAATTTTAATTCAGAAATATACCAATTAGTATTTTATGAAGCGTAATGAAATGAATAATTTATAATTGGTAAAATATTTCATATATATATATCATCATTAACAATCTTTAATTCACTCTAAGAAAATTCTCTCTCCTTGGCTTTAAGTTTTACATTTCTTTTTTAATTAGATTAATATTTCATGTTATCATCAACTTATCGCTGCAGATATTGTGTTTGTCCCTTTTCTGATTTATTGGTAGTTTTTCTTTTAGCTTTAATTTTTTCCTTCTCATCTATAAGAACGCAAAGTCATTTATTTTGTCATTTTACTCGAGTAGAGTATTCACGTTGTTTAATACTTATATTTTAGTAATTTACAAAATATTTAGTATCTGTTGTGTGTGTGGTTATTATAATGAAAAAATAAAATAAGTACTGTGTACTGATTGATAGATTTAGCCCAATGTGTTCTTCAAGTTAGTTTGCTAATATATACAATTAAAACAAAAAAGAGATAACGTGTGAATCTTTGATCAAACTTGAAAATTAGTGTTGTTATTATATAAAGTGTGTATTCAACAAACTATATGTTGATATTTATATAATAAAATACTATTAATGTGCTGTACTGATGATGATGATGATATTTCACATTGGGAATCAATTTATATAATAGGAAATATTTTTGGAGATCCTAGTGTTAAATTAAAGAATCGTCATCCATCTTATAATCCTGAAAAAAGATGCTTCAATCTTGAGAATTTTTTAACACACACACACATAGATAATTAATGTATTAGCGATATATATGTGTGTGTGCAAATCATGTGGGAGGAAATCAATCTTTTAGATATGTGCTATTGGTATTAATGTACTTGCACTCACCTGTCAATAAATGTTTTAAAAACATAGGTAAAATACCTATGATTAGAGCTTATTTTTATATAAACCAACACCTATTGACTATGTTCAAAAGATTGTTTTTCTTTTATGTGATTTACATATATATGTATATTTCACTTTTATTGTTAAAAGGTTGCCTTGACAACAGTTTGATATTGGAATTGTGTAAGTGTTGATTGGTTTTTAATGATATATATATATATATCATGAATCCGCAAAATATGTATTTTATATATATATATAAACATTACAAGCATAAAGCTAAACTAGTCAATATAAAATCAAAACTACCCCAAATCTAAAATTAAACCAGACCAGAATAAAAATAATATTAAAACACAACCTAAGGTTTCACTGCTACAAGCAGACTTCTCAAGTGTAAAGAAATAAAAAAAAACACCACACATTATATATACTATTAAAAACTACCCACAAATCCATTCACTTCCCATCCACCCTTAATATTAAAAGAACTCTTAAATAAGTTAATTGCTTCAGAATAATAAATTTTCAATAATAAAGACTCTTTAATTCTTCTTTTGATTTCATTTCTCTCAAAGAAGACAACCTTAGCTTCATCAAAATCAATAGTGTGGCCTGTATCTTTTTCTTGGACATACAAAGCAGAACTAAGATATCTATTTTTAACTCTACTTTTATGAACCTTTACTCTTTCATTTAAACTCAAACTACTCTGACCTATGTAAACCTTCTTACAAAATAAACAAGGAATAAAATATGCCACACCAGGAATAGTCTTTCTATCAAAAACTTCTTTTGTATTATTTAATAAATTATTCAATGTAACACCCCTTTTCCAAGCAATTTTCTTATTTCCAAACAATTTACTATTTCTACACACAATTTTATAAGAAGACAATTTAAATGGCAAAGAAATAAAATCATATTTTTCTTTAACCTTTACATCCTTACAAATATTACTATTAAATAAAATACTTTTAACAAATTTATCAGAGTATCCAACACTCAAATAATCTTTATAAAATTGATATTTCTGAAACAAAGCTACCAGAATTATTTAATTTAATATTCCTATGACAGTCTGCTTGTAGCAGTGAAACCTTAGGTTGTGTTTTAATATTATTTTTATTCTGGTCTGGTTTAATTTTAGATTTGGGGTAGTTTTGATTATATATATATATATATTGTTAATACATTAATTACAGATTTTCAAAATTAATATAATTCAAAATTATGAATAGTTAAAAATGAGATACTGTCTTTTCTCCCTACAATATATAGAATTAAATTTTTACAAATTATTTCTCATTTTAAATATCAGTTCACAATTGGGTAAAGTCCTGAGTTAATCACTCTTAATAGATATTTGTTTATATGAAAATAAGTTCTAAGAATAGGTGAGTCACCCTATGCTTTTAAAATATTTATTGATGGATGACTGCAAGCAAATAATACCAATAGCATGTCTGAAAGATTTATTTCATCTAGCCAAAGAAAATCAACTCTAAAACATAACCATTGTTTTCACTGCTACAAACACAAGACTAAAACAAATTAACAATTATATACTAAATATTACCCACAATTTCTACTTACACCTCATACACTCTTAATATTAAAAAAACTCTTAAATAAGTCAATTGCTTCAGAATTATAAAATTTTAATAATACAGATTTTTTAAAAATTCTTTATTTTATTTCTTTCAAAAAAGATAACATTAGCCTCATCAAAACCATTCTTGGAGTAGTGTCTATTATCTTTTGTTTTTGTAAGAAATTATATATAGGTCAGAGTAGTTTGAGTTTAAATGAAAGAATAAAAGTAAGGTTAGAAATAAATGTTTTAGTTTTGCTTTATATATCCATGAAAGAGATACAGGCCACACTATTAGTTTTGATAAGACTAATGTTGTCTTCTTTGACAGAAATGAAATAAAAAGAAAAATTAAACAATCTTTAATATTAAAAATTTATGATTTTAAAGCATGTTTAGGAGTTTTTTTAATATTAAGAGTGGATGGGATATAATTAGTAATTGGGGGTAATATTTAGTATGTATTTGTTGATTTGTTTTAATCCTTTGCACTTGAGAATGTTTTAAAGTTTATTTCTTTGACTAATCTGGTTTAGTTTTGAATTTGTTATAATTTTGGCTATTTTATTGGCTAATCTAGCTTTAGGCTTTTAATGTTTATATATATATATATATATATATATATATAAACATTTAAAAGCTATATATATATATATATATATATATAACAGAAACAAGTCAACACTTAGACAATCCCAATATAGATAACAATCAACAATTTCAAATTGTTGTTAAGGTAGCCTTTTAACAATAAAGATGGAATTCCACCTTTATGTATGGTCCCATATATTTAGACATTAAAGATTGCAACTTGACCACAGAGATTGCAATTATTGATACAAAGAAGTTTAAATATAAGTTTACATCTGTGCTAGAGATAATCTCTAGTTTCGAAAATGATTAGTAATAATCATTATTGTATTTATTTGAAATGGATGGTGTCAAAGTTATGAGTGGAGGGAGTTTGACAATGGTAAAAGAAAATGTAACAACTCCTTAAACAGGTAAATATAACCTATTCTAAATGAAGACTAATAAATAGTCAATTATAACATCACAAATTACAATTACAATTTTCAAATTGCACCCAAAGTATTACTTAAATATAAGTGTAATAATACTCAAAGCTAAATAGGTTTATAAGTAACCATTAGAAAACAGTCAACACTTAGACAATCCCAACATAAATAATAATCAATAATTTCAAACTGTTGTCAAGGCAACCTCCTTTTAACATGACCGCACCTGTGAAACAAATAAATGATCTCCCAGTATACATAATTTATGCTGAACCAGCACTTATCAGTTCATCCAGATCACCATCTTCCACATATTTATATAATCGTGCTTGGTTTATATTAAAATAGCAAATCTTCATACTTTAATGGACAGCTTCAATTTACTCCACCCTCCAATTCTTCAGCCCTCTGTACCATTGAAAACTGAAGTTCATTAAAGTGTGAAGATTTTTTTATCTTAATATAAACTATGCACTGATTATATATGTGTAGAAAATTGTGATCTGTGTGGTCATGTGTATCAGTTGTATGAAAGTGGATGGCTAAAGGGGGCTTAAAAGTCTGTGTTCAAATCCCCTATTTTATATATGTATTATCAGTCTATATTTTCCATTTCAAGCAATTGATACCCATAACCACACTCATGTGAAAAAGATACATGATGACAATATATGTATTTTGTGCAGAACCAGCACTCATCAATTGGCCAGATCATAATCTTCCACACATATATACATTCAGTGCTTGGCCTATTTTAAGATGCATTTCCTTAAATTTTAATGGACAGGCTTCAATTTTTTCACCCTTCCAAAAATTCAATTATCATTTTCATTGAAAACTAATGATTGAACAATCAAAGCCATTGGTGGATTTTGGTGTTTTTTGTAATCATATCCATATAGACATTATGTTAATCTTACTTCTTATATTATTGGACCATAATGTACTTATTTATATTAATAGGAAAGGAATGGACTGGACTTATATATGGGTATGACTACAATATGAAAATCACCAAGTACTCTGAGCATTCCATCACTGAATTTCGATGAAGTGGATGGTTGAATTGTTGGAAGGGTGAGAAGATTGAAGCCTGTCCATTAAAGTTTAAGGAATTGCTATCTTAATATAAGCCAAGCACTGTTTGTATATATATATATATATGTGTGGAAGATTAAGATCTGGCCCAAGTGATGAGTGCTGGTTCTAAATGAAATACATATATTGGGGATAGTCTACCTTTTTCACATGTATGTGGTCATGTGTGTTGATGCTTGTTTGACAGGGAGTGGAGAATGAATACAGACAGAAAATTTTAAGTTTAAATCCTATTTACCATAGAAAATATTGAATATACTGAATAAATAGGTTAATTATATATCTTGTAACAGTCAGATTTGTACATTCATGTAACAAAATCCAGAGTCCAGGCAAAATACACCAAAGCTGAGTAAAATGAAATGGTGAGATCCCGAATCTGACCAAGCTTCAACTCATTAACCAGTACTCCATGATTTAACACCTTACGAATGACATTTCTGAGGCTACATTCAGTCTCAATTTCTTCTGCGAGCTGGATCCAAACAGGCAGGAACATGAGACTCTAGGAGAATCAACAATTTAACAATAACTTAAGAATTTAATAGGCTACTTAACACTCTAATTACTTAACTAAAACAATGCATATCTAACATATAAAAATCATTAAGTAATCGAGCAAACAGACATGAAACAAGTTTATAATTTTAATAGCTTTATTAAAACATTTAAATAATTCACCCAAAAATAAAATGACATTAATTATATCTGAATTAATGCGTGCAGGTGTTACATAATGGATAAGACTATTATTAATATGGCACCCTCATCTTACCATATAAAATAGATACATGTATAGGTTTGTGCAATTATTAAAATCATGCCTATAATATTCTAATATGCCAAATCTATTTTGCAGTGGTTTTCCTATGTTACAAGTCAATACTTTAGCCCAGATGATTATTAAATGCAGCACTAAGGTGGCTGATATTAACACATGAATGACTAAATAAGCTCAAGATAATGCAAATTCAACCTGGTAATCAAGATTAGGATTTCAGTCTAATGCTGAGAAGTTACTAATCAAGGATGAAAGAACTGGTTACTTTTAGACTTGCATATATAAACACTATGGTGCTAAATAAAACTAAGAAATAATGTCACAGTGTGAATAATTATTTTTGGGTTTCAGCCTCAAATGCTTCGTGCTGTAAGACCAAATGTCTTGCTAGCATTAATGATCATATCTAGTTCAGAAACTTGATTAGGCTTTAAACATGGTCTGGACCTTCATGTTCCAGTTCTAAAGGTATCCATATCTGATCTGTGGATGGGAGTGACCACCACAGCAAACCTGTCAGAAAAAATAGCAAGATGTTATGTACAAGTGTACTTAGTAAACAGACACTCATAGTATGTAAGCAAATACAAATACGTATCTATATAATTAATTAATTAATTGCACCTAAAACAAATAGCTTCAATCTGTAACTAACTCAACCCAGTTCTTAGACTAACATATTATAATGATGCTAACTGAAAAGCTAAACATTGAATCTGCATATATATATATATATATATTGTAATGGTCAGATTCGTCTATCTCACTAACACACTGCAGAATTCAAACCCCAAACACAAAAGTGAACACTCTAGAAGGGGTTGCCTTCTAGATATACTAAGTTCGAATCTAAAGTCCAAATTCCACAATGCCACCTACGTGATAATGCATCTCATGCTACTAATAATATATCCCTTTACCAGTGCCTGGTCATCAGGGAGAAACAAAGAGACTCTATACTATGAGATAAGTTGGGTTGCTAATCATTGTCTATGGATGATAGAAAAGAAATGTATAAAATAGATATATAGACCAAGACAGTGATAGGGATCAATAAAATAAAAGATCAAAATTAGTTTATAAGATTTAAAAGATTTATTTATATAGCAAGAAATATATATATATAATGCCACTGTCTGCTTATATGAGACAGGGACACTTACTAAAATTGTTGTTAGCATAACATTCCATAAAAATTACATAAAAGGTTGTTAAGTATATAGTCTATCTCTCTGGCTAATATAGTATTACGATAATGTGCTTAAAAGAGATGGGAAGATGTGTGAGGAGCTTTGAGTAAATTATAAAAGTTTAATAAAACATTTGGACATTAATGTTTAATAGAATATTTCTTGATTTCGAGAATAGCACAGACCAAGGCTTATTAAGCGATAAAGTGGGGATGTGATCAAGGCATTTATTTTATAATTATAATTAAAGTTATATTGGGAGGTCGGTATTGCCAATAATGAATTTATTAAAGGATGGAGGGTGTGATACGTTTAAATCATGGATGCTTTGTAAAATATAAATAAGTAAAATTATAGCGAATATGTGAAACGATTATGGAGGGCATCTCGCCATTGATCCATAGGAATGTGTTGTCATAGACAGCCAAAGTCTGGACTCATCCAAAACTTAGCAACTGGGTGACAGCTGCTTCTAACTCCCAGGTGTCATATTCGAGTACACACTCTGCCTGGGAACTGCAGAAAGTGAAATGGTAAATGGTCTTGTCCATTTAAAGTCCTTGGAGAGAAACAAAGTGGTCTCAACAACCAATTCATTTACCAGCAATACTCGACTAATGTATATAAAGCATACAAAATGGATTTACAAAATTGAGAAAATACCTAATCAATTCCCCAAAAATTATTTAAAGAGAGTCCATCCATTCTTGACCTCAATTACGAACTTTGAAATTAAAGCAGAATATATTTTACAAGAGGAAAATGCATGCTTGTGGGTTTGAAAAGAAAGCATAGATTTATTTACACAATCATGCATTTGTGACACATTTAATCATTGACCTTGCACATACTCTCATATTAGGTTAAAATCGATAAAATGTAGATTTTAAACTATATAATTATTACACATATTGACTAAGATTAGAATAGCCCTCGAACGAGTGATTCACAAGATAATAAAAATGGGAACTATTTATAATTTTAAAATGCCTTAATATCAGCATCTTGCTTTCAACAAAGGGAATAAATTCACTCAGTCAAAGACTATTCTGGCACACTATCATATTAAAATAAAGAGAAAAATTAATAAATATAAAAATATTAACCAAGGATAGAGAGCAACATTATTGATTATATTAGAACATTTTAAAAGAATACATGATAAAGTAAAGTAAAATGGAAAAACAATTTAAATAGCTATAGCGTATTAATTATAGGAGAGAATCACAAAAGCTCTTGGGTTAATTTTGTGGTTACCTCTGGAGAAGCATTTGTAGGTAGATTGATTGTCGGCAGGTTTTATACGACTCAGCAGCAAAATCTGGTATTGTTCGTATTCCAGCAGCAGCAGCAGTTTCAGGGTTTCCTATGTGACAGCATTAGATGATATAGAGCAGTGGCCGGCCATTCCTGAGGGGAAAATAGCCTTCTTGCCAGCTCTACTCTGTCATTTCAAAGCTAGCAATTTTAAAAGTTGGGTTATTCATAGATATTTCAAGTAGTATAGTTGAACATGGTAAAATTTCTTTGAAGATGAAAACTCGGCTTCAAATACTTAAGTTTGCAGGCACGAAGCTAGAAAATCTCAGAACAAATATATATTAGAAATCTTGCTAGAATAGAATAATTGCTAGAATAATACAAGAATATTTTCTGGAATATTACTCAAATCTCAGAATAATCTTAAAATATTACTAGAATGCTAGAACAAAAGAAAACCCTCCTATGTATAGTGAAATTGCACAATACAACTGCCCTGGAGCATTACAAAAATATTCCAAACTTTGCTTACTTATCAGCTGTAATCAATCCTATCTGAATGTCTAAAGGAATTCAACAAAATTTTAATTAATTTCTATTGTTAATTTCCTTGTCGACATTCAGACTACAATTTTGATTTAATTAAACAAACTTTTACTAATTGAAAGAAAAGACTTTAAATGGACATCTGCTGTATTTTTAAATAAGCACTTATAACATTAAATAATTAAAACTATTGTTCCTACCAACCCTCATTTATTTTTAACAGAAAATATATGGCATGATTTTTATTAAATCTAAAAGAAAATTATTTTACTTTTTAATTTTCAATATTTGAATCTATTTACGAAACGAATATACATTTTATTTTAAATCAAAAACAAATATTATGACTGTAATATATTTTTGTAAACAGATTCAAACAAAATAATTTTAAATAACAATATATTACTTTTAACATAAGTTTTAAAATAAATATCACAGTGTGTGTGCAATTAATTACGACCTGTATAACCTACTTTTTAAATATATATAAATTATGTGAACATACACACAATTTATAACATTTTATTTATTGGGCATGAGTTATACAATCTATATATAACACGAGTGTTGTACTCGTGGTTTAAAATTGGGCGGGATTTTCGGCATGTAAGTGCATTGCAGACACACTACGATACATTGGGTTTAATCTAAGATATGAGGGTAGGAGGAGAAAGTATATTTCACAAGCTTTAATAAACATTAACAATATACTTTTAATATCATCTCTAACCAGCATATTACTTCTAACTAGCAGATAAAAAGTCATAAAAACTGATTATGCAAACCATGATGAAATATAATGCAATTATAAAATAATGATCGGTTATTACCTATCCTAATAGGATTTAAAAACAATGATTCAATATGCTAAGTAGCATTCCTAAAATATTAAGATGGAGGTTTTAATAATTATCTTTCTTTTAAAGTTTACTAAAATGCAATATTCCCTGTCTCAAAATATCAGCATACTATGACATAAAATAAAGAAAATAATTAGAACAATAAAACATAGGCATAACTGCAGTTTCAAAGAATTTTAGATAATAGCTGGTTACAGTTATTATAGTTTAGAGAAATAAAATTACATTTACAGAGATGACTTCAGGCAAGTTTATGTCATGTTAATTTATAAATGATTTTATTTTAACAGGGTTTTAAGAAATAAGAAAGAATGTTCCACTATATTAAATGAGCTAGCTTAATATTAAATTTACAGGTTTAAAAGATTAATTTAAGAGATCTGAAGTTTTTGGAGAAATATTACCGATCTTTTCTACTGCAGCTGGGACTTCAGACACTTTGGACAGTAGACATATTTTTCTTCGAATAGGTTGCATCTTCCAAGATGTCTTCTTTCGACCGCAGGTTGCAGCTGGAAATCTCCCATTTCAGTAATGATGGTTACACACCATTGTGGCATGTAGGATGAAGTTTGAAACCACCAATTTTCCACAAGAAAAATAGCAAATCTATGGCCCCTAAAATGGATGTGGATTCTGGTGGCAACATGTGTTAAATATACAGAATAAGCTTTAGAGGACAGTAGACATAGTGGCACTTTTTTCCGAATAGGTTGCATCTTCTGAAGTGTATTCTTTCGACAGCAGGTTGTGGCTGGTAATCTCCCATTGCAGTGATGATGGTTACACACCATTGTGGTGTGTAGGATGGAGTTTGAAAGCATCATTTTCCCACAAGAAAAATAGCAAATCTATGGCCCCTATTCCAATATTTCTAAATTCAAATGGATGTGGATTCTGGCAGCAACATGTGTTAAATATACAGAGTGAGCTTTAGAGTGTCAAAAGTATAGGGTATTTGTGTGATTTTCAATTCCTGAGCTATGGGAAAATAGATAAAATGTATATCAAGTCAGGAATATACCATTTCAATATATAAATACATATATAACAATTATATATAAATTATGCCCACATAAGACGTCAACAAAAATAACAAAAATAATGTAGTTGTAGGAAAAACTGTGCAATAATAGACTTTATTTACATATGAACATACGTAATTCTAATTAAATCTATTCACAGAGCAAGCAAAGTCTGAATAGGTTACTATGATAAGTCACAAGCTAGTTCCTCAATGAATCCTTTAAATGAACTTGTAAATAATGCCAATCTTCTTTAGCATAGATATAACAAAATATAGGCATTATTTACATATACATTTAAATGATTTTTTGAGGATCTAGCTTATGAATTAACTTTTTTGTTTATGAATAGGTTTATATTCTTAGTGTTATGTATTTGATAAGCTATAAAATTATTTTCATGTGCATTAAAGTCATTAGAATTGATCCCATTTGATTGTATATTTATGGGAATGTGTTTATTGACAACTTTTTATTTTATTTTTTTATTAAATCAGTTGTTTTTATTTTATCTAATAGAATTGCCTATCATCATTAATTTCATCATTTGGAGCCACTCTAAACAAAATTGTTATTCAATAATATTAACAATAACCATATGGTTTAGCACATACTCCATTCATACTGAGTGCATGGAATAAAGAAATAGGAGTCTGAGATATGATTTATCACATTGTTTATGTAGGCTGATACAAGTGATAAATTTATAAATTCAAATTATTGAATTTTTTAATTTTTTTATTTTAACAATTTTTTCACACCAGGAGTTACTGAAATTGTGAATAGTTTTAGCTTATGGGTATAAGAAATAAATGGGAGAGCAGTAATATTGAGTTTCATGCTTTGTTTGAACATTCTGTTAACATTTTTGTTTCTGCAGACAATGATTATTTTTGAATAATAATCAAAAAATCCACATCAAAAGGGAAAAACCCGCAACATGACTCATTTTTATAAAATATTGTAAGCACAAATTATTTGTGAAGCATTAAATTTACAATGGTTATATCTAGCTATTAAAACAGAAAGAGATTATTAATAGCTAGATTAAATTGAGTTATGTGATATGTTATTGGCTAAAACAGAAAGGACTAACTGACTCAATCCAATTTATCAGCCAGCTATCTCAAAACAAGAAGTGAGTTTAAGGTATTATTAATAAAAATATATATAATGCTGATTATTAGTAAGAGAGCAATATCCTTTTTTGTATTTACTTTGATAGAAAGAGTAAAATGGGCAATACACAATAACACATCAATAAATGGATGTTTAGCTAAATAATTAATACCTTCTTTCATATTACTTCTATAAACAATATATTTTTCTTACAGTTTCGATTGCCTAGCAGTCTTCATCACAATTACAACATATTTAAATACATATATTTTGTAGTCTGTGCTGTAGAAACTGTAAGAAAAGAAAATTCAAAATTATTTGTAGAAATAATATGTTTGCAATGAAGATAAGTGAGGCATTTGTGGAGTTCATTATACAGGTCATCTCAGTTTATTGTTTTATAAAGTATATGGGTTTTAAGCAATTATCATTGTTTATTATCATTTCAGTAGCAATTGATATGTTAGCATTATTCATTATCATCATTTTCAACCATTATCAATCCACTGCAGGATGAAGGTCTCTTTAAGTTCAATCTATCTTCTCTGATCTCTAACCTTCCCCATATCAATCTTGCACATTTCCTTATTTTATCATCCATCTTACGTATGATTGCTGTCTAGGTATTTTACAATTTTTTGGTCATCCATTTAATTGTCCACCTATTATCATCTCTTCTAGTAATATGTCCAGCCCAACTCCACTTCAGTCTTAATTTTTCAATAAAACACTTGTTTGTTCTCTTACTAAAACTATTATTAAAACAGGCAAAACTCTTCATATAGTATTGTCACTCAGTGCAAACCAGAGTAATCAATGGATGCCAGAAGGCTCGTGCATAAAATCCCTATCTAGTGTCTACTCATCCAATATCCCCAGACTAGTTTCTAGCTTGTGGCCTTCATCAGTGAGAAGCCTTGGATATGAGAGCACTGCACTTAGAAATAAGAAATGGTGATCATGTGATTGTTCTCACCCATGTATTTCATTTTCAACCTCTTCTTGTTACTCATAATATTCATCTCTCCATACTTCTTTGAGTGATCGGAAGTATCTTTATTGGTCTTTTGTTAACGGTCCATTTTTTGCATCTATAAGTAAGAATTGGTGAAACAGTTACTATAAAATATTAATTTCATATCAAGTAATTTATATATTTTTCTTTATACTAAATATTCGAATATTAGTATTGCTATAATCGTCAAAATAGAATAATGTAATTCCTTGTTTCAAGTAAGTATATCTTTAACCTAGTCTATTTGTATTTATTTAACAAATCTACAAACATAGTAAATTATTTTATTAGTTGTCCTTTTTCTTTGTGTTTTGTTTTGTTGTTTTTTTTCTGAGTGAAATGGCTTTTTTTGCCTAACTATTTTATTTATGTATTGTAAAAAGACAAATGTAGTTGCAAGGATAATAAGATTTAATTCTTTAAAGAGAAAAAACAATTTAACAACGAGATTCAAATTGGGCAGTTGGGTCTATCTGTTTCTTCAAATGCAATTTATTTTTAGAGAACTATTGAAAAAAAAAAAACAGACTTAAAATATGACATAATCTGTATATAGAAAACCTTAAATTTTAGGTTTTAAAAAACGGCATAAAGCTAGTAAAAATGTAAACTGTTAAAAAAAAAATTTCTATTTTTACTTGCAGGGAAGATACTTTTTTGGATGAAATAAATAATAAAAAAATAGGTTTTAAAGGTGTAGGTAAAATATCAGATGTACTGCTACTCAGGTGAAATATCAGATATGAAGAATTGAAAGTGAGATAGCAGATAAAATAATGAAAAATTCATGATGAAAAAATGATATGCTATTGTTTGCAATCAAGATATTGTAAAAGACCTAGAAATAGACCACATCTGAGATGAATGGATAAAATAAGGAAATGTGTGAGAGTGATGTGGAGAAGAGCAGCTGGAGATTGGTAAGATGGATTGATCTTGGAGAGACCTTCATTCTACAATGGATTGATAATGGTTGAAAATGATCATAATTGTTTGCAAATTACTTAATGAGAATAAAGCTGTTGAATATGAAAAAAAAAAAAAGAGTGATAATTAAAATTTATAAAATTATATATATATTGGATTGTTCATCCTCTAAAAAGTTTTCATATTTGTTTTTTATAAAATAATAAAAGAAGGGTGGGATTTTTCTCACCAAAAAAACATACAATTTAGAAGTGTATAAGCATGTATAAGTTGTAAATAAAATACTGAAATTGAATTTCCAATATTACCTGATTTTATTAATTATTATAAACTCTTTATAATCAATTATTAAGAAAAGTTTAAGTTAATATTCAAAACTTTTATGTTGCTTTAAGCATGCTTTTGGCAGACCACTGCCAGAATCATAGAGCTGTTTTATTTAATAGTTGAAAATTATGCGTATATATGGATATAATTTATTGTGCAAATGAGGCATTTAAAATATTCCATTTGCTGACCCACCTGATCACACACATGTTAATTAAAATAGAAAAAAATGAAAAAAATGAAACGTCTAAATTATCCTTGGATTATTTTAAGTTTTGTTAATCAATATTTATTATATTTTGGCTTATAGTTGGGACATTCAGTTTATTAAATTATAAAATGCAATAAAATTTCAATAAAAGTAATATTTTGGGATTAACTCTGAGAGATACAATAAGCAAAGAATAACTTCTATCGTAGACTTCCCCCAAAATAGCTTGGGTGGGAAAATCGGAATCTGGTTATCTTATAAAGATTATTTATGGTATTCATTGTTTTCATTGAGAAAATATAGTTGAGGATAGAAAAGTAAAATTGGGCAAGATATTGCAGTCATCCTAAAAGAAACTTTGCTACAGAAAAGTTTCAAAGACAATCTTACAAGATGTCAAATAAACAGACTCAATGTTTTCCTGAAGGTTTTTGATGATGGTGTTCTAGTTGTATTTTTATATTGGATTATTTCCACCATCTAATATGAGTATTGAATGTCTTTAGAAAAAATTAACTTTATTTAAATATTCTAAATACATTCAATTGTTAGTAATAGCACATCAAACAGGTTAGTATATGCACAACGTTTCGAGAGGTATTACTCTCCCCTCTTCTTCAGGTGTTGCTGGGTTGACCAGTGATAGTACTAGCATGGGATTCGAAAGGGTCCAGGTTCGAATCCCATGCTAATACTGACACTGGTCAGGCCAGCAACACCCAAAGACGAGGGCAGAATAATATTTCTGGAAACGTTGTGCATATACTAATCTATTTGATGTGTTATTACTAACTGCTGAATGTATTTGGAATATTTAAATAAAGTTAATTTTTTCTAAGAACATTCAATACACATTTTAGATTATGGAAATAGTCTAATATAAAAATATAAACAGACTCAATGTCGTTGTGCATGCGATGTGTGTATATATGTTTGTACAGTTATTGCAATATTTATTTTTATTTTTTTATCAGATTTTTTACCTTCTAGAGATATTTTTTTCAGTTTTTCTATTGGCTTGCATAAATTCTTTTTCAACTGCAGTTAAATAAATTATATTTTTTTTATCTAATTAAAATGCACTGAAAAACGTGAAAATATATATTTAAAAAAATTTTTTTATACTTTATTTAAAGAACACTTGGAAAATTTTAATCAAAAAATTATTTGCATATTTTTATTCCCATATTGCATAATTATAAGTAATTAAAATTATATATATGAAAAGAAAGTTAAATCACAGTTCTGAGAAAATAACAAATTGCTGTTAAAATATAAAAATAAGCTATAAAATTAAATTCAACTGTATTAATTAATAGATACACATATTTGACGTGTGTTTTATGAATACATGCCTGTTTAAAATAATTTTATTTGCATATTAACATTTATCAACCTAGTTTCACTGCCTTTATCAGAGTCGAATACTGCATCAAAACACCACTCACATTTTTCTTTTACTTCAGCACTCTTCGATGACTTTGATTACTCTTGAACCTTGACACCTTCTTTTGAAAATACTTGCTATTTTCAGATCTTGAAAAATTCACAACGAGTGAAGTTTACACATTCCTTTTTATATATATATATGTCTAAGCATTGACCGGGAAGCGAACCCGGGCCTGCTGCTTGGAAGGCAGCTATGCTAATCACTAGGTCACCAATGCTTGACAAGTTTACACATTCCTTTAATTTATATTTGGAAAATTAAAGTAGTTATTTTATTACTATCACTACCTCATTTTTTATTTTATCACTTACTATCACTACATCATTTTTTTCACTACTATCATTATTGATATTACAATTGTTTTTATGACTTTAATGAGCAATTGACCAGATTTTAAAAGACTGGTTATATTTGGACCATCAATTGGACAACATTTTTCCCAACTCCAATGTCATTATTTATTGTACTGCCTTATGCCGAATCACAATTTATTATTTATAATACTGCCTTGTGATAGATTTCAAATTATTATTTATTATACTATCTCATGGTATAACTCATTTATTCATTGCCTCATGATAGATCACAATTTATTATTTATTATTCCACTGCTTCATGATTTACATCTCACTATTTATTGTATTACATTGTCATAGATTACAACTCATTATTTAGAGATTACAACTCATTATGAAAATACTGCCTCATGATATATCTTAATTCATTTATTGTATATGCCTAACAATGTTTATTATTAATTGTAATGCCTCATTTTAGATCACAAATTATTTTTTATTACCCTACCTTATGACAGATCACATCTCATTATTTATAGTACAGCTTCATGATGTCTCACAATTCATTTATTGTTCTGCCTACTAAAAGATCACAACTCATCTTTGTATTGCCTTATTCCATCTCATGGCAAATAACAATTAAGGATTCCTAATTATTGATCTTGTTTTCACAATTGCTTTTCCAACACCAAGAGCTCTTCCATAAAAAGAACACTGATATCAGATGCACGTATAACTAAAATTTGTGCTGTGACTCCACAAGCACACAATAGTATGTATTTCCATGGTTATAGTTTATGCAAAAAAATGACCAATTGATAGAAGATAGTCAGATAAAAAAAATTGAGAGAGAATGAAAAAAAGATACTTTGGATTGAGCATTATTCATTTGTCCCTCATATCTAAAGATGTTATGCTCTTTGTCAGTTATGGATTTTGTCAGTCGGCTGAGTTAGTCATATGCAAAATAGATGATCGTTTTCAAATCTTGGAAGCATTTCCACTAATAATAAAGATTGCCTCATGATGTCACTTGTTTATAAAACCCAATTAATATTGGGTGTCTAATTGGATTTGTTAAAGGTTGAATACTTGAAAAAAAAAGCTGAACTTCTTTAGAGATCTATTCACAGACTTTAAAATCCATCACAGTTTTGTCAAAACCGTTATATATAAGATAGTTGTTTTAATTTACAGAATTAATTTTATTATGCCTTATTTAGTATTTCAAATTAGAACTTAATAAACTCTTATATCTTGAATAATTTCATTGAATAGTTAGAGGTTTGTGAAGAATTTCAACAATGTTTTTTAAAAAAAGTCTCAATTTGATCATGGATTCATTAGTATCAATTATATAATTTATTAATTTTACTATCTCCAATATTTATCAAACAGTATTGTTTTTTAAATAATTAAAATATGCAAAGATGGTTTATAATAAGAAAAAAATGAAAATGCCTATTATAAACTTATAATATTTTCTAATGAGAAAATATATAGATGATTTTACTTTTAGGAATAAATGTATACAAATTTATACGTGTATGAAATCAACCACAAACATGTATAATAGAAAGGCTAGAATGAGTATAAGTTTATTTAATATATGTATTATCTGTAATTGATACTAATATGCAACATAATACAATAATTGAGAAATAAAAGAGAAATCTGGAGAATAAGTTAACTGTGACATGTTACATGTTTAGCAGATATTAGTTAATGATATATGTAAATGAATGTTTCGGTCATTTTGCACGATACTTTTCTTTTTACTATAGATACCATACTACATGAAAATATTGATGTATTGTTTTACAGCATATGTGTTTTTCAGCAATAATTTTTTTTAACAGTTTCTTTAGAGTATTGCCAATAATACATGAAGATGTAAAAGCCACATGATTTATATTATACTATAATAGGAATCAACTAGATGCCAAAGCATGAATATTTAGTTATAATCACTTATTATAAGTTAGTTTACTTTAACATGGCTATATACTAACACAACCAGAGATTTATATTTTTAAAAGCCTTAATTAAGAAATCCAATATCAAAATATATAATAAATAAATTAGTGCTCTTCAAATTAGATGTAATAAATTACAAGAGACCTCAACTTCTAACCAATTTATTTACATTTAATTTAAGATGCATTGATATATTTATTGCATATTTGAATATTGGGTTTCATAACATTTTTAATAAATATGAATCTGATTTTTACTTGTTTAGCATTTAGTCCTGTTGAATTAGCCTAATTTGTAGTAAGATGGTTGATGCTAAAATATTAATGCCAATCATGTGACTTATGTGATGTTCAAGATATCTGATGATGGAAATTATTTCTGAAATGTATATGTGCTGCAAAATGATTTATCAAATGTATCATAGAATATGGCAGCTATAATTTTTAAAAAAAATCCATATTATTATTGGATTCTATATTTCTTCAAATTTGTTTACATCTAAATCAAAGTGTGCTAATCTTTATATTAATGATGTATGTAATTAATTTAATCAGCAGATATATTTAATTAAATGAAAATTATGATGCATTAAAATTGTAGTTACACACAAATGGTGATATAATTTTTGAGTTTTACAAAGACAATTTATTATTTTATATTTGATTATACAAGTAAAATAGATTTTACATAATCTGATACTAAGAAAAAAGCCTTTATAGTAGATCTCATTAAAAAAAGATAAATAAGGTATTTATTAAAACACTTTGTAACTGCCATGTAATAGATACTTTAGTAAATTCTATTTTTATACTACCATCTAACTAAGAACACTTAATCAGTAATGGATGACTTTATGGCTTATCTATGTGCTGATTATCCAAATAAAAATATTAAAAGTTTAACTGAACCTGCAAAAAATTTCAAATTTTACTTGGACTTATTCAAATCTCACCCATGGTATGGCAGATAGATGTAATAATCATTAAACTATAAAAAGTAACTGTTAATTGATTATCACACATAATTCATCACAGTGCTCATATTTAAAAAAAAAACCAATAGAATATCAACCATCTTTCATCAGATCAAGTTTATAGTTTATCAATAAAGGATTCCATGTTTTTTTTTATTTAATTAGAAGGTTGCCTTGACAACATATTACTGGTATTATATTGGTTTGATTAAATATAAGAACTACAATGACAACAATTTTATTATTTTCAGCCATTATTAATCCACAGCAGGATGATGGTCTCTGCAAATTTTTCCACAATATTGTTCTTACACTTTATTTGTAAAGAATTTCAACTCCATTTGTGATTTGTGCCATTGTAATAAAATATATGTCCATTTTTAAAATCAATTGCCTTTTTATTTTTTCTTCTAACTTCAGAAATGGCTTTGAATATTAAACAGTCCTTGCAAATTCAGGAAATTTTCCTTCACTTAAAGGCTAGGTCTGCAAACAGGGAATTCTTAGCATCACCACCCACATTTCATCATCAACCATTATCAATCCACTGCAAGATGAAAGTCTCTCCAAGTTCAATCCATCTTCTCTGATCTTTAGCTTCTGTTCTCCACAGCACCCCTGCACACTTTCTTATTTCATCCATCTCACAATGTGATCTCTTTTTGGATCTTTTACAAAATCTTGGAATCCTGTTTAAGATTTCAATTGTCCATCTATTATCATCTCTTCTAGCAATATGTCCAGCCTAACTCCATTCTTTTAATTTTTTCAATGAGGTCAGTAACACCCGTTTGTTTTTTCACCCATGAATTTCGTTTTTGATCTCCTCTTGTTATTCCCAACATGCATCTCTCTATCTTCAATGGTCTGAAGTCTCTGTATTGCTCTTCTCTTAAGTGTCCTAGTCACAGATCCAAAAGTAAGAAAATGGTGAAACACATTTATTAAAAATCTTTCTTTTCAAACACATAGGCATATTTCCTTTTAGTATCAAGTTATTTCTGCCAAAAGCACTCCAACCACGTTTAATTCTATAATTAATTTCACCCACATTTATTCTGCCTTAAGACAGTTCAGTTGACATTTCATTTAAAAGTTATCAGACTTAAATGAGAAGAAAAATCATGATGGTTCTTGATCATAATATCAGAGGTAAAACCCAGTAAACTTAACATGCTGGTTCTTGCATGCATGCTGATATCCACACATTTTCATTAATCATATGAATAATTATATAATAGTGAAAGCTGTAATGACAAGAAGATATGGATTAGGATATATCAGATTTGTGCTTGGTCCTTTTAAAGCCTCGATGAGTAATTAAAAAATTTCCTTATGCTTAATAGCAAACTTCATTTTGCAGTCAATATAATTTTTATCTATTTTGAGTGCTTTGCATATATATTTAATAAAAATGTTTGATCATTTTACTTCAAATAGCTATCCACACTTTTTCATATTTTAACATCATTTCAATGGGGATGGAATTATAATTTGCATTTTAACTTAGTTTTGACTCTGGATTAAATGATTACTGCTTTTTTTCATTTCATTTTATCACAAATAAAACAGATACGGAAGTACTGAAAGCCTCCAGCGAGCTATATGCAAACTAACTTTCAGTAAACATAAAATATAGAATGAGCCCACCTACATTCTCAGTTAGTTTGCATAATACTCGCTGGGCGTTTTCAGTACTTCCGCCTTATTTTATCAATCTTAATAATAATATGTAGGGTATATGAACACAGACGTTTACACGCCCCACCGCTCACCATTCTATCTCATAAATGAGGGGTCAGATTGACTTTAGGTCAACGTGGATGTGACAAGAATCTTGACCTCAGAGTGGCCTTTGAGCGTTCCATCATCAGATTTTCAATTGGATGGACGGTTGAAAAGTTGGAGTGTGGAGTGGATTGAAGCCTGTCCATTAAAGTATGAAGATTGGCTATCTTAATATATATCTGAGCACTTACTGCATATATGTGTGGAGATGATAATTTGGACCAACTGATGATTGTTGGTTTAGCGTGAAATACGTATATTGGCGATTACTTATCTTTTCAAAATATATGTGTTCAAGTGTATCAGTGATATGAGATAGAATGGTGAGCGGTGGCTCGTGTGAAAATCTGAGCTCATATACACTATATATTACATATATTGCTACAGGTATATAATAAGCCTGTATTTCAGCAATCTTAATAATGTAAAGGTTTCATCAAAGTTTTTTGATTAAGCTCTAAGCATTGAAACGATAAAGTAAGCAATGTTTAAAAAAGCGGTAATCAAAAGCAAAGTATTCTTGATGATTACCAAGTGTTATTGTATGTTTAATATCTTATTGTCTGTCCTGTGTGAATTTAGTGCAGTGATATAGTGGCGGAATTCTATGCATGCGGTCTGGTTCTGTCAATATTTCTGAACTCCCAAGCAATTATTTTCAATTGCCAAATTAATTCACCTGTTTCTGGTCGGTTACTGAACACATACATAATAATTTTGCGATTTTATAATTTTTATCTGTGATAAAAAATGATTTTAGAAATATAAATACATAACTTCTCTACAATAGAAGTCTGATTTAATGCAATGAATCAAATCAGTCAGCATTAGACAATATTCATATGCGGGAAATATATTATTATAACCATTTTTTATATATGCCAGTTTATATACTGCTTCTTGCTTAAAGCTTTTAGGAAATTTGATCAATCTATTTTAGAATGTTGAAAAACCCAAGACATTTGGAAGGATTCTTCTTCCCTTTATAAATGACCTTCAATAGCATATTGAAAAGAACTATTTCTGATTGTAGTTTACAGAAAAGAATTTGTTTTCTTTTAAATAATTTTCATCGAAGATGAAACAGTTTCTGAATAGCCTAAATCTCAGCCTTTTCCTTTGATCCACGACTGCTTATCTCCTCTTAAGCACACTCTTGACATTTATTTTATTGATTTACGCTTTTTTTTTTTGTCATTTGTATTAAGAAATAAGAATATTTATAAATGAATGTATGCATTTGCCTTTGTAGTATGATAATAATTGAATGCATTATTGCTCGGAGTTCATAGGAATTTCTAATACCGGAAGTGACCGAACTCCCAACACTGCCATTTTACCACTGCGCCAACGCACATTACTTTATTAAAATGTAATATCTGGCAATCTCTACTGAATATATTATGTTATGTATTACATAATAAAAAGTAGTTATTTTGTGAAATATTTAAACTTATTTTTTTAAATATAAGATTAGACTCTACATAACTTTTTTTTTTACTTTGTAAACCTTTGATAACTAACTTCTCAATTGAAAGAAGTTTTTTGCAGGGGTAGATGGAGTGAGGATGGGGGGATATCTCGCTGTTCATTCGCTGCAGCCTCTGTCCGTTTTTTCTTATTGTTTGCTTTGTGAAATATTCATATAATATAAGGTAACATTTCTTATTATCCCACTTTTAATAGGTTTAAAAAATAAATGATTAACTGAGGAGTCAATTGGATAACTGGGATTTTAGTATCTTGGATATTGAAATAGTTAAGATTTTACTTCATTAACGCTTAAAATAAATTAATATATATGTGCTCTGCGCACAGATAATGAAGCTATTAATTGTCAGTGAATTATTAAAATTTATCACCAAGCGCTTTCGGGACAGTTTACAGTCCCATATTCATGGCGACTTATTCTATTATTAACTGTAAAATTATGCAAATTTTATGCGAGTTTATGTGCAGATGTTACATGGACCAATAGACTGATCCTGTCTTTGGTATTATTTATAACCTGAACTCACCCTTCAAGTTGTGTACAAAATCACCTGCCCCCAAAGAAATTGTATGGCAACATATTATGGAGAGACCAAAACTAACATTGCCACCAGAGTAGCTCAACACCGATACCTTTATAATAGAACCAAAACAAAGTTTGAAGATAATTCGATTTTTGTCAAGCATGAGAGAAACACTAGACATGTTTTTCTACCTACCACAGCCAGTGTCATTTGCTCTGAAACAAATGACACCAAACGTAAAGTTAGGGAAGCTTACTTCATTGCGGGTCCCCCATTGGCAATCAACAGAAGAGAAGCCTGCTATTCCCTATCTCGTAGAGGTCCACATAACATCTGCACATAAATTTGCATAAAATTTGCATAATTTTACAGTTAATAATAGAATAAGTCGCCATGAATATGGAGCTGTAAACTGTCCCAAAAGCACTTGGCAGTAAATTTTAATAATTCACTGGCAATTAATAGGTTCATTATCTGTGCGCAGAGCACATATATATTAATTTATCTTAGATATTGTAAAGATACAAATATTTGGAGTAAATTACTGGTATTACTGTTTGTAAAAGTGTGCGTTAATAAACAGCAAAATAAAAATAATCAAATGTTTTATGGTTGTTGATCATTCTTCATCAGTACTTCAAAGACTTAAGCTGAGCCATGATCCATAGATAATTAATTCTGGAGTGTCACATTACATCACTGCATCAAACAATACAGGGCAAAATAATCAAATAGTTTATTACTCAGGAGTTCAAGCTCTGGAAATGACAGAGCTGGGCAACAATTTGTGGATCTTGAACTTTTTCCTATTAATCTTCCATTGCACAAAATCCAAAGAAATTTGCCCATGCACAAAGCAGAGCTATGATTTATGTATCTTAAAGTTTAGAGTCTGACACTTTATGACTGCACTGAATCATGCGGAGTAATAAAGAATTATACTGGATAAGACATTTTATCCTATGTTTAGATGGTGGAGTGTATCCTGGCTAGCAAAGAAAATGCATTCAATGTATTCCATAATATGGTCCAATATTATTCAATATGTCAAAATCTGATCATTATAGAACAGGCGAAGAGATGCTTCTAGTATGGAACTGCTTTCATGTTTTTGCATTTATAATATCAAAATATTCATAGTAATCTTTATCACTAGAGTTTGCATCCAGTATTCACTGTGAGATTTTACTTTCTGTGAAATGGCCTGGAAGATTATAACACAAATGGATTTGTTATGATTAAGTCACATATTACTCTGATTTCTATCCTGAAGAACTATATGCTTACAGAGTAATATTATAGCTCATTGAGTTGGTTGAGAGTCAGTTATGTACAAAACAATTCTGATTGAAACCTAAACAATGTTCACTTTTTCTTAGTTCATATTTGAACCCTTATTATGTCCACTGTAGATGGATGTGACAATATTATTTAAGTTTAATGATATAGCACACTTATCACAGTTATTACGATGGGATTGTTTAATGAAACCTTTATCATCATTTTGCTCTTCAATTGTTTAGAAGATTTGGAACATTTAGTTTACATTTTGCCTACAGATGAAGCTTTATTAATCTGTTATAATTCTGTACCTTAATTCTGTCATTGAAATATAATAAAATAAAAGCATAGCAGAGAAAACATTAAATACAGTTTCAATGCTGAACATCATTGTCAAATGTAAACATTATATTTGGAATAGGTAGCAATATTAATTGGGCATAGTGATAGGAAGTGTAAAATTAAAAATGCCCCATTTATTTGTAATGTAAACTTGGTGATGAGTATATAAATGCATTTTGAAAAATGGTCAATTTCTTATTTTCATTTGTTGTTTTGAATACAACTGTTACATTTGATAGAGATATTCAGCACCAAAAATGTATTAAAGGTGTATTCTGTGAATATACAATATTAGTAGTGATGTGTTTTTATTTTACTTATTTATTAAGCTCATATATGTAATGGTAATTTCAAATTTGGGTACATTTGTTCATTTGCTTAATGAAGTAGTTTCTGTCTTATTTATAACAAAGCTGAGTGCACTTTTGGTGAAGTTCACCATATTCATAACTCTTTAAAATTAATTATCATTGCTGTTTTATTTATACTGTAATGAAATTATGCATGCATTTTTATTTAAATTAATTTATTTAAATATTCTGTTTGTTAGATAATTGGATATTGTTATTGTCTTTTGTTTATAATATTTCTGTGAATGTAAATGAACCATGCTTCTTGACCTTTCTTTTTTAATCATTATGCTCCTTCCACACTATATTGACAGTCCGTGAGTCCAAGCTATGATGAAGTTATTTTCATGGTTCAAAAAAGCAGACATATTCTGACTTAGACCAATAAAAAATAGAGTCATGGATCACATGACCCCATTCTCTTAAGCTTGTAAGATATAAACAATGAGCATTGTCAATTGCTCAATAAGCTTTGTGATAAATGCTTAACCAGAGAAAGCATTTAAAATATCTCTGTCAAGAACCCCTCCCCCCAATCTCTGATCATGGGTTCATGCTTTGTCTGAACCTACCCTAGCACCTCTCTGAGGAGTGCCAAAGCATGAAACCATGGTCAGAGATTAAGGGGGGGGGATTCTTGACAGAGATATTTTAAATGCTTTCTCTGGCTAAGCATTTATCACAAAGCTTGTTGAGCAATTGGAAATGTTCATTGCTTCTGACTTGCTTTTAGCACACCTATATAAGTATTTGTCAACCATAGAAATTTAATATCAAAAGAGAAAACTGTGTATAGTTATCTAATAAATGGAATATTTAAATGAACTAATTTAAATAAAAATGCATGCATAATTACATTGCAACATAAATAAAACAGCAACAATAATTAATCTAAGAGTGTTATGAATATGGCAAACTTCACTGAGAGTGCATTAAGCTTTATGTCATAAAGAAGAAACTTCCATTATGCAAATAAACAGACATATGCAAATTTGAGTTACAAATGCAAAGAGAAATTATATAAATCATATATATGAGAAATAGACCCAATACATATTTGTAACTGAAAATTTAAATATAAAATGTCAAATCAATGACCCCTCACACACACACACACACACAAACCATAATTTTTCAGCAACACTGCCTTCAGAAAAAAGATAGAAGTCTGAATTTCAAACAGTATGGTCAAGATATATATATATTTTTTCACAGATGGAAATGTGGATTTTAACAATA
Organism: Epiperipatus broadwayi; assembly: GCA_028023455.1. Lineage (NCBI taxonomy): Eukaryota > Metazoa > Onychophora > Udeonychophora > Euonychophora > Peripatidae > Epiperipatus > Epiperipatus broadwayi. Next base: position 184,687 of record JAQFVV010006374.1, read on the forward strand.
ATATTCTATGCATTTTTATAAATAATTTTCTAGCTATGGTATAATGAATCAAGAACCAATTAAAAATATACATTGCTAGCTGAAATTAAATGATCTAATAATCATTTTTGACTAAAATATTTAAAGCTAAAAAGTAAATTTTGTTTTAAATTGTATCTAAATATAATCCGTATAAAACCTTAACTAATATTAAGATAAAAGCAGAATTTATATTTAGCTTAACTCTTTAATAGTAAAATCCCTATTGGCAGATTCCATTGAAGTTCCAAACTTTTGATTGGTCAATTACCATATCAGCAGTAAACATATTTATCTATTAAAACTATATTTGTTTTAGTTGAATTTCTAAAATGTAAATTAATAATTCATTAGATTATTAAAGTGAATGAAAGTTTTTTAAAAAATATTTTTTTTTATAATTGAAGAAAATAATCTATAATGGTAAACATAAAACTATTTGTTATCCAATTATAAATTGAAGTTACACTTTGCTGATCTTTCTTTGTCAATTTGCCTTCATGTAAAAGTAAACATTTTCTATTAAAATCAGAATTCTTCTTCTAAAATAATTTATATTTCACTCATTTTGTGAAAAATTTCATAAATGTATAAAAATAAGATTCTAAAACATTTTTTGCTTGAAAAATCAAAACAAAAATTGAACTGTCAAAATTTATTGGCACAGGTAATCTTTGGTGGAGAACAGAAGAAACAACCATTCAGCACCTTGCAAGGCAGTGCTTACATCATTGTTATACCATTAAATTTAAATATTATTGATTTATTAGTTGTAGATAAGTTCTAAAGATGGCAGTATCATTCAGTAAAATTTTCTCAATAAAATAACCATAAAATCAACAAAATAACATTAAATAGCCGAGAGGTCATCACAGCTGCCTTGCAAGTAAGTAGTTGGTTGCAGACGGTTGTGGGTTCATGTCCCAGCTGATGCTATGACATATGAAAAATAAAAATAACAGTTTGAGAGTGAGGTAAAGCCATATAAAAAATGACCATATAGTGCACTTCACAAGTTACATCATTTCAGACAAAAATACAATTACCTGGGTGACATAAGTTTAACTTGTAATACCTGTTTTTAATTTGTAATTTGCATTTTTATATCACAGCTGAAAACTTGTAGGGAATAAGACAATTTTCTATAATATATACATAAGTAAAAAAATGTCCATGTTAGTGTAAGGATTTTTAAACATTGTTACTACTAACAAAACATTATAAATTAACTTATAGAAATTCCAGTCAGGAAATAGATTCATCAGTAGTTTTATTAAGTTCTTCAATTCTACCACTATAGTCATATATTTGACTATTAACTATGTAGTTCATAGTTTGTATTTGCCTACATTTACACAGATCAGTAGCTGATAAATTCTACATATGAACTAGATGAGGATAACAAAAGACTGGAATCTATTGATGAAGCTCTAATTGCTTATAAGAAGATCAAATCCACCTGGCTTTATTGTTGAATCTGGGGGAAAAAAATTGTTTGGGGTAACATAACGCAGTATCTTGATTTGAGACAAATCTTTAAATAGTGAAATGATATTTTGGTTTATTGGAAAATCTGACTTGGTCTATAGTTCTTTATACATTTTCTGTGAAGCAGCTTTTGATATCTGGTGGAATACTATGTGAAAGAACAGGAAGCCATTGTGAATGAATAGATTTGAGTTATTGATAATATTTAATTGAATATTCACAAGTTTAGTAACTTTTAACAGCAGATTAATGCTAAAGAAAGCTGTTTTTTAAAGTATTTGTATCACAATCTTAAAGTAATGCCAGTTAACTTTCGATGCAGTTACTCTAAAATTAATTTTAATCTAACATGGCTAAATAAATAACTTAAGTTAGACTATGATCCAAGTTGCTAAATAGCATTGAGTAGATATATTTCAGTTTATTATTGCAAAGGAGCATATTCGGTTTATAAAATGATCCCTTGTTGATCAGAAGAAAAGTTAACTATAATGTATGCATGGATTAAGATTGATACCCAGGCTTTGAAAAAGATTTTTAATCCTTATATTTTTATTGATTTTTCTATTTCAGGAAAGAATATCTTTTGGGAAGTCAAAGCAATATTATCATTATAAATTAATTTTTTGCATTCTGTTTGGAAAGATAACTGATGGTTATATTAGGCAAAATAGATGAGAGAACACAGCCCCATGGAAGATCACATGGTTTGTTTTGTTGAAGAGCATTTTGTCAAATGAATTTATGGTTTTGCTGCATTTAAGAATTTTAGAAACATCTAGAAAAGGTTTATTTTTCCAAACAGAATCAAATGTCGAGGTTAGTTAATGAGAGTCATATCAATTTTTAATTTATTTTAAAAACCTTTTCCAATATATTTTTTTCTAAAAATAAAACTTGTTCATAGCAACATTTCCTGAACTAAACTCGGTCTGCTTTATAGGGAGAGATAGCTTTCAACTATTGACAAAATTACTGTTAACATGATTTTTTTTCAAAAAGCACTTAGGGAACATATAATAATGTTCTTGGGCAATCTTTTTTTTTAATCATTGCTAGCTTTATTTGGTTTTAAAAGTTCTACTGTTCTGCTTTTATGCTAAATTTCTGGAATACTTTCTGTACAAATAATGTTACTGAATAATTTTGCCAACTATTCTTTCATTTCATGTCCAATTTTTTTTTAGATATTCTAAAAATATACTACATGCTCTTGAGGCCTTTTCTTATTTATAATACTGTAGAGCACATTAAGTTTCATCATATACATATTTTGTCAGATAGATATTAGTGGAACACTGGGGGGAAAAGTTTCCATTCCTGTTCTAATGATACTTTTTCTTGTTATGCTAATCTTGGATTTAGAAGTCTGCTAGAAAGAATTGGCAACCTGGTGGTTTCTTTGAAAGTGGTTTTACATCAGCCAAGTTTTTGCAACAGTGATAAGGCTTATAACTAAAGCTTGTAAACATTAGCTTTTCCGTGTTTTTTTTTTCTGGCATCATCTGGTTTGACAGCAATTTCTGAACTGTTGGTAGGCAAAAATGATTGAGTGGATTACACTTGGTTTATGTGATTATTGGGAAATGATCTTAATGTCAATATAACTCAGCAGGTAAACCTTTTTGTCAAAACAAAACATAAAACATGAGTTATTTCTGTTCCTATTACTTAGATGGAAAGTGGCATTCTAATGTAAGTGCATATGTTGTTTAAATCCATTCATTTTAAAAATTAATAATCTACCTGATCCTCATTTATATATTTCCAAAGACTACTATGAGAATTGAAATATTCTAAAAATACAGAAGATGAAGGAAGATCTAAAAGAGGAAAGTAGGGAAAATTTATACTGGGAGGTTTGTAAAAGTTGTGTACATACAAATTATCTCTGAATTGTGATAGCAATATTATTTTAATTACCAGATTCACCCGATCTTGGAAAGATCATCTCTTTTTTCATTAGTTGCTTTAACAAAAAAATTTTAAGATTTAATGTAAATTAAACAAAAGATATTAATATTATAGAAATACATGTGAAAAATTAGCAATTAAAAATGAAAATGTTTGGAACAATCCACCCTGTTTGGTACAGGTCATAAATATATCCGGCAAAGTATTAATAAAGTTAATTTAAAGTATTGAATTTATACCTGTTATATTTGATATGTGACAGTTATGGGCAACTCTTATGGTCCTTAATGGTTGTGAATTTAACATGTGACACCTTATGGAGAAACATGCATTAACCAATCAGATGACAGAGAAAATAGAAACTTTATATATAAAATCCTCACTAGAAATAGATTGTTTTATAAAATGGTTTGAAACAAAAATATCCATTGAATTATCAATCTAAGTAAATCCAGAAACTTTAAGAAAATATACATTATTAGAAGAAAGATGAGTCAACATCATGGTCAACAAGCAATTTGTAAAGAATTTCCATTCTTGATTTTAATATACTCTCAATATTAAGTTGAAAGAATGCTGTTGTGTTTCCTAGGGGAGGGAAGTCATTTTGTAGAAATATACTTGACACTGGGGTATTCCATGATTGCATTGTATAGTTAATTTTATTTATTTTGAGAGCCTGTGACCCATTTCTCTATAGTCCTGCTAAAGTTATCCCCCATAATACTGTTAGAGTTCATGTCAATAATTTTATGTTATAAGTTTATAAATTTCTGTCTTTAATTAAATCTCATTGAGGTAAAGTCTGATTACCAAGTATTTGTTTTATATGCTAATGCATTCTATTTGCAGTATGAGTCAGGAGAATACTGTCTTGTACCCACTCCATTGTGCACCTTTATTTGAGTTCAATATAATACTTATCTTCAAAGTTAAAATAAAATTTTCGTCATCCAAAATAAATTATATTTTAATTTAATGATATAAATATTTAAAAAACGGTGCAGTAAATTTTTTTTTTCTATAAATATCTTAATTTAAAATTCTGAATGCAAAATAGTTTTAAATAAAACAAGTTCACCGATAATTTAATCGAAAAGTAAATTAGTTAATAAACTTTATTAGAAAGATGTTCTATTTTATCATAACTAATATTTCTCCTACTTATCGCCTTATGTAAAATCATTATTCCAAAAATATATATATATTTTATTTAAACTTATCTTGGATTCTGTAAAAAAAAGTAAAATACAAAGAATTTATGAGCAGTTTTTGAAACTAACGATTCTATTCATTTTTCTCCTATTAAAAAATAAAGTGGATGTAAAATGCATCTATGTGTGTGGGTTTTTTTTTTTTTACATAATGTAAAACTCTGTTGTGGAGCACTAGCTTTAGATAATTTAAAATATTAAATGTACTTATTATTGTTTTTTTTTTTACAATCGTTATGTATTTAATAGTTAATAGTAAAACAAATACGCGACGATTTTAACGTAGACAATAAAAGTAGGTCATATGTTTGTGATAATTGTTTCCTTATCTCAACGTCCTACTACCTTTTTGTTTGCTAAAAAATGGCATGTAGAATTTACTAATGAAAAAATAAAATGCCAAAGAAAAAATGTATCATAATGAGGTAATATATAGAGTATATGAGCACAGACTTTCACACGACCCACAACTTACCACTCTATCTCATAACACTGAAGCACTTGGACACATATATGTCGAAAAGATAAACAATCACTAATATACGTATTTTATGCTAAACCAGCAATCATCAGTTGGTCCAGATGGTCATCTCCATACATATATGCAATAAGTGCTCAGATATATATTAAGATAGTCAATTTTCATACTTTAATGAACAGGCTTCAATCTATTCCACACTCCATCTCTTCAACTGTCCATCCAATTTAATTATTTTTACATATATTAATACAGGTATACAGTAAGCCTGTATTTCAGTTATTACATTGTAGAGATGTCTGCCATCCCTCATATAGATATTAAATGGATTATGTCCTGTACATGAGGAGTCAGATCGACTTTAGATCAACATGGGTGTGATGAGAATCTTGGCCTCAGGGTGGCCTTTGAGCGTTTCATCAACAGATTTTCAATTGGACGGACAGTTGAAGAGATGGAGTGTGGAATGGATTGAAGCCTGTTCATTAAAGTATGAATATTGACTATCTTAATATATATCTGAGCACTTATTGCATATATGTGTGGAGATGACAATCAGGACCATTGCTGGTTTAGCATGAAATACGTATATTGGTGATTGTTTATCTTTTCAACATATATGTGTTTAAGTGTATCAAGGGAGTGGTGAGTTGTGGTTCATGTGAAAGTCTGTGCTCATATACCCTATATATTACATATATTAATACAAGTATATAATAAGCCTGAATTTCAGTTATTACATAATGAGGTAAAGAAATTGAGAGGAATCCCATTGATTCTCCTCCGAGGTCTTAAATAAACAGGACAAAATCCTAATTTTATCTCCATATACACACACTTGGTTGTGATAATTCAAAATTTTCAAGTATCTGGTAAGATTGTTAAGCATTTTTCAAGCATTTTAATAGTAAATTAACTTTTTTGTAGGTTAATAAGTTAATTTATGAAGAAACTGAAATTAGATATATTTTTTAGGGTTATTGTTATAGAACTAAAAATTAAAGTCTTTCTTTAATTGTAAAAAATTGACTACCTTCAAAAATGTGATAACTTTTATTTTTAAAATGTTGCATTTTTTTAAATTGGTAGTATTTACTAAAGAGCTGCCTTCTGATAAAAGTAAAGTTGCTGATCTTCTTAGTCAAATCAGGCACTTGATCTTGAAATTTCTTTCACTCTATACTTATAATCTCTCATGCATGGTTGTCAGTTGAGATCTTATCTTTTAATAAGTGTAAATTAATATATTTTGGTGCTGATTTGTCTTTTATAACATCTATCAGATGGAAAAGAAAGGGTCTACCAAAAATTTTAGTGAAAACTAGGGAGAGATCACTCCAAAACTGACTCCTAAAACCAGTACTAGATGACAAAAACTTAAGATGCTACTTTTTTAAAAAGGTGCTGAAAACCAAAGCAAATATGGAATTGTTTTGTTTTTCGTTGCTAAGCACACCCTCCCCACACTATAAATTATATAATTATGTAAAATGTAAAGAAGTAGTAGATACATACTAAATATTATTCATTGTGCTAGAAATTAGAATTATTGCATTATTTAAACCATTTTACCATAAGTGACTTAACCCTTTTATGAGTATATCTATCCACACTTTTTTAAAATCCCTGTAAATAATATCAAAAGTTGTGTGTGTGTATATATATAGAGAGAGTCTCTATTGTTCTTATTGGCATTCATCACAATTTTGCACAGTAAGATTGAATAACTATGGATCAATGTAATAAAAAGTTTGGTGGCTTCAAAAAATGAAATACTTCATGAACTGGAAGACTATGAAATAAACTATTTCTCCAATTAGAAAGCTTACAAGAAAATGAATATGATCTCATTATTGTGCTATAATTACTCTTTAATTGTATGATGTCAGTTGTAAAATCTTAAACTTATATGCTTAAATATATTTAACAACCCACTGTTCATCATTATTGATTTCACCTATTATCGATCCACTGTAAGATGATTTCTTCAAGTTTAATCGAGTTTCTCTGATATCTAGCCTCTATTCTTCACACCACACATATTCATCCATTCACTCACATATAGTCTTTCTCTTTTACAATCTTTTGAGATCCGGTTTAAGATTTCAAATGCCCATATATTATTATCTCTTTTAGAAATATGTCTAGCCCAATTCTATTTTAGCTTCTTAATTTCATTAATCATTTCAGTAATTTCTATTTGTTCTCTCAGAATTTTAATTACCAGGTCTTACATATGGTTCTAAGACCTAACAAAAGAGCAATATCCAGACTTCAAACTACTCAACAAAGTATGTAAAAATCTATGTTGGAAGCAATCAGAAGGAATCAAAATTCATTGTTATTGGATTTATATCCATATATTATACTACATATTTTTTTCTATATTTTCTGTAATATTTATTATTTAAAAAGGTGTCTTGCAATATAAACATAAATTGCTTCAAGAAAAGTTACTATTGAGCATTGGAAATACAGTATTATTACATTAGTTATTTGTATACCATTATAAGAAGTATCACATTTAATACTTTCTATATTAAATGTTATATTTAAAGCTTAAATAGAAAACTAGAAATTAAAATTACATGCATGTAAAATTATCAATAGAACTTACAAAAAGAAATAGTTGGTAATTAGCTGAAAGATATAAATTAAATTTCAAAACTTAAAAAGTATATTGGGAATAAAAATTTAACAAATGTTTATCCAGATGAAATAAATGTTTGATTGCTGATGAATTGTATTCTGAAATAATTTTCTTATATTGTTGGTGAGTAAAAAATAGTTTCCTATTTTTAAAATGAATTCTGAAGTTTTGCTCATGGGATAAAAAATAGAATTTATTTTTAATTTATTAAAATCCTGAAACATATTGTAAAATCTGTCTTTCCAATCTATTTAGAGATCTAACATGGCTATATAATTTTGACAGTTTTAATGCATCACTAATATTTTAGCTTTTTTGGTAGGTGTTGAACTTTTGCCATTAAATTGCTCTATTTTTTTATGAACTTCTACATTCACTTTATTATTTTAACAAGGAAAAAGGATAACATGTTTTCTATTAGCCCAGTTCCTAATAAATATTCTTAAAATAAGTCCATACTTTGTTAATGTGACAGTTTTGAGAATTCAAATTGACAGTTTTAGTTTTCAATGGCTGTTAAAATTTGATTTAAGTAGTAGATGCTTCTAAAGAATGAATATTGGATTTTTGTGTGAATATGATAGGAATAGGACTTATTTTTTAATGCAATTATTATTTTAACTTTGAAACATATTAATCTCTGATGTGTCAAATAATCTAAACATATAAGTGGTTATGTAATATGAACTTCTTTGGGATTTTATCTCTTAATTTTAAGAGAATCCATTAAATTCCACTATTTCATGTGCAGATGCATCAACATTTTTATAGAGATTTTTTAAATTTTAATTAGATTTTAAAATTCGTTAATCTATATGTTGTGCAAAAAGTTCAATAACACCAGATCATTTGAGTTTGCAGTTTCAGTATCATTGTTTCAAGTAGCTTTGTACCAAAGTTTATTGCTTCTACCAACACATATGCAATAAAATAAAACAAATAATAAACCAATAAAATTATGATACAGATATTCGATAAAAGTTGAATTAATTAACTGTATAATATAAAAATATACACAATAAATAAAAAATATAGACCCTATACAACTTTATATATATTATCTTAATATTCTAAAAATAAAAAAATAAAAACTCTTTTCCTGCACTTATTGTAGTATTTATGATCACATTACAAACAGGAATCAAGAAAAGGTATAGTATTAATTTATATTATTCTCTGAGCACATTTCCAATTTAATCAGTTAGATTCATAGTGCTCAACTATTCTACAGTTCATAAAACATCTTTAAAAACCTATTATGTATTATATAAATTTGATATTAACATATTCATTTTTTGCTATTTGTATGCTTGATTCTTTTTTATTGATTGCATAGGGGTCTCTAGTAATGGCTCATACCTCCTTAATTTTATGCTTTCTGACATCTCTTTCTGTGCAAAATGTTTTTACATAACGCATGACCAGGTGTGCACTCGTGTTCCAGAAATATTAATTTGTATTTAGAGCTCTTTTTTGATCTCCGATACAAATTTGTATGCTGGGATATCTTTGAAGTATTAAAATGGGTCAATAAAAATATACTAGATGCAGCTAATGATAAGTTTTATAAAGTGGATTATGGTTGGGCCATGGGACTGCCACTTAGTGAAATAATCTGCAGCTATATGATATCAAAATTTGAAGATATTATTATCCCCAAATATTTAGCTCTTTCATGTAAAGAAATTTATATGAGATACTCTGATGATACATTCATTTGTGTCCCAGAACAACATATAAGAAGTATGCACCATGATTTTGAACAAATCTCACCATTACAACTGATTATAGAAACTGAAGAGAATTTAAAGGCATTAATTTTCTTGGTCTTTATATACAAAAAAAATCACAATATTCTGAATTATAAAATATTGAAACCTTTCAATTTAAGAGGAGCCATCTACCTGGAATCTAAGAGCCCCATGCAGCATATACTAGCTGGTTTAAAAAGCTTCTTGCATAGAAACATCAAACTGCATAAATATGCAGCTGACCACAAAATTAACATAGATATGCATATCAATGACCCGTTAACCCTAGGATATAATGATAAAGTAATTAGAACCATCAGGAGATTTTTTGCAAACTTAAATGAACAACAACCCCCTTCACAAAATGAATCTAAATCTTGGATAAGCCTTCCATACCTTCCCAGACTATCATATAAACTAAAAAACATTCACACTGATACTTACAATGTTAGCTTTAGAACTCTCTTCCCCTTCATTAAATAGACTGCTTAATAATGTAAAGGCAGAATACCACCTGAGCAGGCACCTCAGGTTTTTAAAATTGCATGCAGTACCCTATGTGCAAAATAGAATATTTTGGTAATAGCCCAGAAGAAGTATCTGTAAAGCAGAGCAAAAAAAAAGCTCTGAATACAAGTCAATATTTCCGGAACATGAACACATCTGATCATGCATTTGATCCTACTAATATAAAAACATTTTGTGTGGAAAGAGATAACAGAAGTGTAAATTTAAGGTGGCATGTGCTATTGCTAGAGGCTCCTGTGCAATCAATAAAAAAAGAATCAATCATACCATTATTAATGAAAAAGGAATATATAAATATCTAATTTACATAGTGCACAATAGGTTTTTAAAGATGTTTTACAATCTGCAGAATAGTTGAGTGCTATGAATCAGACTGATTAAGCGGAAACCATGCTCTGTGAATAATATAAAATTAATATGACTACATCTTTTTTTGATTCATGTTTATAACATGAGCATAAATATTATCTTATTATATAATTTTTCATTTATTTTTAATTGACTAGTTATTAACTAAATTTATTGAAGTTTTATAAAACAGTTATGTTTAATATATTATTTTATATATTTGTCCTTTTTTGTTTTATCTTTAATGTAATTTAAAGATTTAATATTTTTATAGAATCTGTTGTATATGGTATGTCAAGTAATAAATGTATAAAGCAGATTTATTATCTCACCTATTAATTGCATTGTTATGTTCTTTAGCTCTTACATCTGTTTCCCTGTATTGTGACAGTCACAATTCTATATATAATTCCTTTTTTGTAATCGATATCTTCTTTTATTTTATAAATACCTATTAATTTTTCTAGATTTTTACTATTTGACAATCCAATATCTATATGTTTATTAATATAATCTTTGTTTTTTTTTTTTATTAATGTTTGTGAGTAATATGAAAGTTTAGTCCATATTTTTATTTGAACTACAATATTGTTACTATCTTCATTATAATCATTTTACATAGCAATGCTATTAATTAATGTAGATTTTTTACAATTAAAAAGTATACTTTTAATATTTTTAAGTTTATATCTATAATCTTTATATAATTTAATAAACTGGGGTTTTTTTTTTGTTAAATTAGTTATATTTTTATCTGTATTATATTTATCATTTCTGTAAAAAAATTACTGACTAACATCTTTTGCACTCATGTTTATCATGAATCTATTGGAATATTTTTTCTTAATTTTTTCTTCTTTAATAAAATTAATGATATTGATGTAATAACACTAGCTAGTAAAAGAATAAAAGCTTTTTCCTAAATTTCCAATCTGGTTTTTTTCCCTCTAGAGGATAAGTTTGAACTTAGAAATCAGTCATACCACCTTTATATTTTGTCTGTTCTTAACTACAAGAGTTGTTTATCATTTATATCTTGAAGAGTTCACACCAGGAAATGTTTACACTTACTCCATGACTATATTTTTATTATTACTACTGTTAATGTTACTGATTTTTCAGCTATGTTTAAAAAAGGTATTACAAAATCATATTTTGTGGAGCAAATTTTAACATATTAGGATTAAAAATATATAATGTAAAAAAAAAAAAAAAAGTTTTTTGGCTGATTTATTGTTAGATCATTATTTGCTTTAATTTGAAAATGGAAAAAAAATACTTTGGGAAAATTCTAAAGCAAGTATTTATTATCTCCATCCATGTATGTATCTAACTAGAATCACATCACAGAACATTCTTGTTCAAATATATTATTCAGAATTATTAATAAACAGACTCATAATAAGTCATTTTAATAAACTTACAAATACAATTTTACATTTTATTTATCAATACAGTACACACAGCCAATTTTCTAGTCATTTTGAAATAAGCTGAAAAACTGTTTTTATTTTCTCTTAAAAACAATTATAAGAAATACAGAATTATTGTTTTTACTATGTTTATCTTATTTAAAAACTTTTAGACAAAGAATTTCCTCAGTTCTGTTGATATTATAAAGTTCTGTCTTCATAAAATTATATGATTGTTTTTTGTGTGTGCGTGTATGTGAGATTTACATGATTTTAAAACATAAAAATCTATTAGAGATAAGATCTTTCCTCGGGTAGATCATTTTTCTGTTTATCGCTGAGAGAATTTAGTTGAAGACAGAGAGCATGCAATGGTATTTTTTTGATTTAATCCGTGGCTGTGGTTATTTGAAAATCCTAGATTCTGAAAGTTAATTGATTTTTTTGTTTATTTATTTGTTTACGTGCTTTGGTTTTGTTTATTCTTGCAGAATTTTCTTTAAATATGTATGCAGCTTATATTTAATTTTTATGTATACCTCTGTGGACAAATTATATACATATATATTATTTATTTGTATGTGTATATATAATTAATAAACAAATCATTATATGTTCAGATATCTGAGAGGTCAGATGATATTTAGGTACCAAAGTCTTTTGTTTTTCAGCTTCTGAGTGCCAAATTGTCCGAAGATGCATGATAAATATTTGTTATTAAATAAAAATCAGATTAATAACATATTCCTCCAAGCAAAGGAAATCAATCTATTGTTATAAGATTTAGGCAATAGTAGATTGGCAAATTCTGTAGCACAAGATTTATGGTTCAGAGCTCCAACTGTCTTGTATCCTTGCTCTAACTTCTTACGAATTTCTGTCCAATAAACTATTTGGTTATCTGTTTTGCTCTGTATGGTTTAGAACAGTGATAGAGTGACAGTTCTGAAGGCAAGATCCATGGATTAAGGGTCAATTCTATCATTTTTAATGATGAAATGTTGTTATGAAAAATAATCTATTTGATTTTTTAACTCTCACTCAAACTGCATATATTATAGCATTTCAGACATCATTTCTAATCTGCACTTACAAGCCTTTTACCCACGCATTAAAATAGAAATACAATGAGATCAACTCAACATATTAATTGATAATCTCCACTACCCATTAGCAGTGGTTGCAGTGGTTATTAAAACTGACCTTAAGAAAAAGGCAAAATTATATGGTTAATAAGTTTTAAAAGGAAATTGGAAGGAGAGTCTATCTATCCCATGTATGATCATAAAGTCTTTTAAAGATCCACGTTTTAAACAAAAGTACCTAGGTCGGAATTATTTTTATTATTGTAAAAGTTGCAAGTCTTATTTCTTTCATTTTCCATTCATGTAAGCAAAATATATATATACTTTTAAAGAAAAAAGAGAAAGAATTAATTTATTTATTTTTTGTACTTTGCTGATCGAAAGCAACGAGAGAAAAAGTAGGTAATCTATTTACTTAGATAAGTTAATGAAGTTTTATGATATATCTAATACCAATTAAAAATTTATGTAGTAAATATATATAAATTAGATTTGAAAACATGTTAATCAATGAAATTAAAGATAAAAAGAATATTTATTTATTTATTTTTTTGTAGAGCCAAAAAAAATGTTTTTTTTAGTATGCAAAAAAAAAAAAAAACGGAAAAAATGTAATTAATTTAAAAACTGATTAATTTGTAACAATAAATAAAGGTACCCAGATTTGTTGTGTTTGTTAGCATTGGGATATAAAGATGTTGGATTTCAGTTTACTTTTTTTTTTTTTGAGTTGTTGAATTTTTCTGGTTTTAAGAGAACTTGTAATACCGACTCAGTCAAGGATTTGTCACTCATCTCAACCAGCTAAGAAGGTTTTTAACAGCATTCCCCAAAATTAAGCTGATTAGAATGAATTTCCAGTCCATTTTTTTAAAAAAAAAAAAACGTTTTAAACCCCTTTTTTTTTGTTGTAAAGTTGACTAATGGTAAAATCTAAATTCTGATAATATAAGATCTATGTGATTTACAGTGAAAGGCTTTCAAAACTAACCATAACATTATTATAAAATTCATTGTAATTTTTATCCATTAATATTTAAACTTTTTCAAAAATATTTACATTTTTCTTAATATTTGAAAGATATTAAACAAAATTTATAATTTATTCCTTGTTCGATGATTAATAATTAACAAATTATAACTTCATAAGTTTATTGATTCATCTATGTTTTTTTTAGTGTTATGAATTGGTGATAATTTAAAAATAGTAATTGTGTGATTATTCTAGACTATATAATCTTACTGAATTTCTAAAGTAAATTCATTCAAATTAAATGACTGAAAAATTTTCTGATATGGATACATTTCCTATCTATATATTGCAATTTTATGGTAGGGCTTGATGCTTGTCAAGCCCTATTTAAATGGTCAATTATATAAAATTTTAAATTTTAATTGGTAATAATTAAAAAATAACTATTCAATATTAAATAGGTGTATTATATCAGTGGTGTGTTATCATGGTTGCTAAATTATATTCTAAAAATAAGTAAATTTCATCTATAAATCTCTTGAGAGTGATAAAGAATTGAACTGTTCAAGAGATGTGCTAGGTCCTCTGCCAGATTGTATATGAGACTTTTTATATGCAGTCTGTCAAATGGACTAATTTTCAATAATATCAGAATAATAATTTATTAGTATCGTTATTAAATAAAAGTGTAGAAATATTTTTTTGGTTTTATTATTATTATTAAATAAGTCAAAAAGACTTAAAATTATAGTTATTCTAAATCAATCTTTATATTTAATTCTCAAGCATATTTTTGCTGCAATTTAAAATAGTTTAGAACAGTTTAATTAGTCATCATTTATGTTTATAGATGGAGAATTATTAATTGTATGTTCATGTATGCAATACAATAATAATTCAATGGGTCTGTTAGTTTGTACAATCATCCTCTCTGATAAAAAGTTTATAAATAGACTAACATAGATTTTTATAAGGGAAAATAGCAAAAAGGGAGAAGAGGAGAACTTGAGACCAAAATGAAAGAAATGAATTAAGAAATGAAAATTAAGGGGAAGCTGGAAATTATTAAAAATAAAATTGAATTGAATTAAAATTGGAATTGAATTGGAATTTAACTTGCAACTAATGGAGTTGGTACTACATTTGACCTACATGCATGAAACACATCACTACTGTCAATTGATAAATATAAAAAGTTCACATGAACCAACTCAGAAGTTCATAAGCTTGAAATTGTACTCTTTATTTTATAACTGTTTTAATTATTATATTTACAGTGTGCATTTATAAAAATAATTATGACTTACTTGGGATTGCAAGAGAAAAGAGAAGAAAATTATTTTATACTTTCAGAGTAAATTCAAAAATACCAGAACTATGATAGGAGATACTTAATGTCTTTTATTGCAGTTTTAAATTTATAAGGCACTCATGACATGTTTAAACTAATATGAAATATTATATTAAAGCTAACCCCAACTATTGCAGTTTTATTATGCTATATTAATATCATTACATGGAGAAAATAAATTTAACAAAAATTGCAATTAAACAAAAGTACAGTAATAATCCAGACTTGCATAACTAAACAACATAAATGAAGATAATAAAATTATAAAAGCTTATAAAATATTTATTAAGACTTTTAAAATGAAATATTCTCAGCATTATCTTTAAAACTTATGTTACAGCAAAGCTGAATATGCCATCTTGTAACTTCGAGTAACAAGTGGAATTGATATGATTATTAAACCGAGTTGTAGAATCTCATTAAAACTGAATCAAATGTCAACTTAGATTTTGATATATTAATTATTGTGTTAATCATATTGTGAATCAGATTTATAATGTGTTAATTCTTAAATAGTGCCATTAGTCAATAAGAAATGCATATAAGTGATGAAAATGAGAATCAATGTTTATCCAAATTTTGTTTTTTTAATTTCCAGAATAACAAAGTGTTGAAGTTAATGGATGAAAACTACAATTGTTCATAGATCAAGCAATATACTAGAAATATAATTTAAACTATTAAATAAATATGAAATATGCTCCATGTGGGAAAGAACATTTATCAATCATATAAAGCTGCAGATTTTAAATGTTTGCAATCAAGATTTTGTACTTCTAGTTTCACAAAAAGAAATGTGAAACAAGTTTATGTAGTAATCGATCATTATTAATATTATATGTATTGTCTTGCAATAAAACTGGTTTATGTAAAAAATAAAACTTGTCATAAATATAAACTTGTTCTAAATATGAAAATTTTAAAAAAAGGTAAAGTAATCTTATTTGTTATAAATTTCATTCATATTTAAAATATGAACACAGGTAAAAAGGTTAAAATCTCTTACAATTAATTATTACAATTTATTCTTAATATTTTTCTTTCCTAGGATAAAAGCTACAATTGTTGAATAATAATAATAATAATAATAATAATAAATGGACAGTATCCAATTCTAGTTAATTTTGATGCATTAAATATGATATTTTTTATATATAATATTTAACTAATTAATGGCAAATGACATGGACCATTCTTGAATTGATAATGATAGTTATAAATTTTCTGTGTCGAATAGTAATATTCTGGTTTGCTTGTGTCTTTATATATTCATGGGAAGTAATATTAGTATTAGATTTGTCTGTTATCATGTTAAATGATGTCAGTGATTAGTATATAATGTTTGGAATATGTGGTAGATCCATGTTGCATCATATCAGATGTACTTACTCTCTTACCCTGAGTGATGATATAAATGACCATTGTGGGTGAATCATGAATAATGCCCATCAAACTTTGAGCAGATTAAGGCCATATTTTTGTAGTGTATTGATCTAGTTATTAAATAGGGGATTGACAGCCCCCTTTTCTCATATCCCTAAAAGTTATCCAGAAGTGATCCCAGGATCTCAAACTATGTGTTGGTATAGTTATTTCAAACAAGAAATTAATCGCCCTTCCTTTTATATCCCTAAAGGTGCTCCAGAAGTGACACCGAGATTACAGACCATATGCAGTCATGAAATAACTGTGGTATATATTGTTTGTTCTCTTTTTCCTGAGCTCAATCCTGCTATATATTTGGATATATGATATGTTTTATTATGTTCCTTATTCCTAAATTCTAATGGTTTGGTATCGATAATAGCAGAATCGTTTCTGAAATATATTTGAAAATATAGGTTGTACTTAGCACTAAGCTAAATGATGATAAAAGATAATATTAGTTAAAAGTTATTTTATAATAGATTGTTACTTAATGCCTATCCATTCAAGATGATGCCATCTATACCATTAATTTATATATTATTTATATTCAAGTTGTTTAAAATGCTGATATTTTTCTTTAATTTTAAAGAGTCCTATAAGGTAAAACTAATAATTAAAAGATAGAATAATAATAATCTTGTCTTTTAAAGCAGTGTTGGCTGTTTAATAGCCTAAATAAATGGATTAAAACAAGAAGTCGATAGCTTCTGGTAATGTATAGTAGCTTAAATTATTCTATGATAAGTACATTCATTGTGTTATCCTGTGTAATAATATTGGTGGCTTATAACCATTGAATAGAAATTTTGAAATACATTGTCTGTGTCTATTTGAGGTAAGTACTTAAAATTATGCCATTAATAAACAGGTAAAATATAAAATGTATAATAAGTCAAAATAAACTAAATGTAAGTAATAAATTAAAATAATAAATTAAAAGTAACGGTAATAAATAGAACATAAGAGATCTTCCCTTAGTCATAAAATGTCTGTGGCCTTATTGAAATTACCTTCCATCCTGTTATTGCTATAAACATTATTTTTATTGTTGTCATAAAAATCATCATCAATCAATATAGTATATTTTATTCTGCATCAGCATATCAAGATAAATTGTGTTAAGCTCTTGCATTTAGAACATATGAAGTTTTATGGCTTATTGATCAAGACACTGTTGATCTTAAGCACATGTATTATTTTTAAATAATGTTTTAAAGACAAAATATTTAGTTTTTAGAATAACCTGTTCATCTAAGTCATTAGATACATCATTTACTGATCTTGATCATATATTGTCCATGGTCATTAAATAAAAGGTAGTTTGTAAATTATTATATTTACTTTATTAAGAATTCATTAATACTGCATAAAAGTTAAAGTTCATATTATTGTTAGTATTAGAATTGACAAATATTCTTTATTGATTTCATTTTTGTTTTATGAGCTGTTTTTGCATGTTATATGTGGGTAGTGGCAAAATCTCTCTCACTGACCCAAGTATACCTTTTAAAATAATAATATTTAAGTTATTTGAACCCTGAGAAAAGCAAGTTATTAATTAATAGTCTCAACTTTAATTTTATTGTTAGTTTTCATTGCCAAAGTTATTTGTTATGGTTTGCCTTGATCTCTTATGTTTATTCTTATTGCTTGATTGATTTAGTACAAATTTTAAAATGTAAATTTATTTTCTAGTTTAAAACAGCTAATCTGTTTTAACTTAGTGGTTAAATATTTTGTTTAAGTTAAGCTTAGACTGTCTTGCTTTATTTCATTATTGTCTTGCTGATGTTTGGCACAAAGTTACTTTCATAGTTTAGGATCTCATTCTTCACCATCAACATTTTAAAGTAACTTATCTATATTTATCTTTCTTTTATTTTTCATATCATTTCATCTTAAGTCAATTATCATAATTGTTCAATCCTTCCTTGATCCTTATTTTATCACCCTCTTAATTATTCATCACCTCAACACATTTCTGTTTTCTTCTCCTCACTGTTAAGTCCATTCATTTTCATTAATTAACTATTATTTGTTTTCATCATCCATTTAATCATCTACATCTTAATTCATTTATCACCCAACTCATAATTGGAATTCCATATTCATTTCTGATCATTAACTATTTAGGTAGAACTGCAAATTAAATTTATTTTGTAATATTTTTACTATGGATCTTGAAATTAACTTAATCGATGTTTAATATTCGAGGTTATTATCTTCATGTATATTTTGTGATCTCTCCCTTTAAACTTACTTATGTATACACTAGCCAAACTTGTTCCTAATATTCTGTTTTATAATTATGACTTATAGGCCATGAGAGATAAAAAAAGCTAATATAATATAGTATAAGTATTTAGATTGGTAGTGGGTGGTACTTTGTGACCTTTCCTTTAGACTCATGTTCATGCTAGCTAAGTCTTATTCATTTGGATTAGTTTATGTTGAGGCTGAACTGAGCTGGTTTCCAAGATAATATTTGTTAAGGGTTGGGGTTTTCCGAGTTTGTTTTATGATTTTATTTTTGGTATTTTTTATTTATTATTGTTATTAGAGCTTACACACATATATATATATATTGTACATTTCCATTCATACAGAATTTTGCTACAATGATTGTAAATCTTGCAGATATGTAAATAAATATTTTACTTTTATTCATATTACTTATAAATCTAGTTGTCTGTTTTTCCTCTCATTCCAAAGCTAGTTGAATATATTAGTTACACACAGCCTATCATGCATTGCCATGTTTTTCTGAGCTAGTCTGTGGGATAACAGAAGGGTTCACACCTAAGAAGTTAGGGAGGGATTTGAACCTGACCAACAGAGTTTCTCATTATAGAAATGGTGCACTAATCTGTATTATGGCATATATATATATATTGAAACAATAAGGTCTGCTTTGCAGTTAGTTCTTCGTTTCACCTTTTCTCACCTACTTCCTACCCTCATACCTTAGTTTGAACCCCAATCTATCGTAGTGTGTCTGCAATATGCTTATATACCGAAAATCCCGCCTAATTTCAAACCACAAGTACAATGCTTGTATTATATATATAACTCATTCCCAAATAAAATAAAAGATTATAGATTATGTATATGTTCACATAATCTTGATTTATTAAAAAGTAGGTTATATAAGTCGTAATTGTTAAAGTTATTTTGTTTGAAACATATCAAAATTATAAATTGTTAAAGTTATTTTGTTTGAATCTATTTACAAATATATTACCGTCGTAATATATTTTGATTTAAAATAAAACTCATTTAGTAAATATTCGTTTAGTAAATAGATTCAAATATTGCAATGTAAAAGTAAAATAATTTTCGTTTGATTTAATAAAAGTCATCCCAAATATTTCTCTTAAAATAAATGAGGGACAATAGTTTAATTAGTTAATGTTATATACGTTTATCTAAAAACAGCAGCTGTCCACTTAAGATTTTCTTTAATTAATAAAAGTAATTTTTAATTAAATCTAGTTTGTAATTCGAATGTCGACAGGGAAATTAACAAAAGAAATTAATTAATGTTGAATTCCTTTAGACATTTGGATAGATTTAATTACAGCTGATAAGCCTGATATATTTTTTAATGCTCCAGGGCAGTTCTATTGTTAAATTCTACTATAAAAAGGAGGTTTTTCTTTTGTTCTCCATTCTTCTAATGTTTCTAAGAGAAATCATTCTGAGGTCTAATGTTTCTTTCTAACCAAAATTATTGTAGTAATTTGCAAATCTTGACATGACAGAGTAGAGTGCAAGAAGGCTATTTCCCTCTGGAATGGTCATATGCTGCCGTAGACCATCGGAAGTTATTACACAAGGAACCCCGGAACTGCTGCCGCTGCCAAAAATATGAACATTTCCAGATTTTGCTGTTAAATTATATAAAAACCTGCCAACCATCAATCTACCTAAAATGCTTCTCCAGAGGTAACCCTAAATTAACCCAAGAGCTCTTGTGATAACTAACATGCTATAGCTATTTAAAATTGTTTTTCTTATATTTCACATAACTTCATTATGTATTTCTTTAACGTGTTTAAATATACTCAACATTTTGCTCTCTATCCTTGGGTTAATATTTTCTATTTATTAAGCTTTCTGTTATTTTATTATGATAATGTGTCAGAATCGTCTTTGACCGAGTGAATTATTCCTGTTGTTGAAAATAAGACGCCGCTATGAAGGCATATTTTAAATTTCTAAATAATTTTCCAATATTATTATCTTGCAAATCACTCGTTCGAGGGCGATTCTTTTCTTTAATATATAATATAATCAATCACATAGTTTGAAATCTACATGTTATTGATTTTAATCTAATATGAGAGTATGTGCGAGGTCAGTGATTAAATGTGTCCCCTAATGCATGATTGCATATATAAATCTATACTTACTTTTCAAACCTGCAAGCATGCATCTACTTTAATTACAAAGTTCATCATTGACATCGAGAATGTGCGGACCCTTGGGGAATTTGATTGGGCATTTCTCTTAATCCAAGTAAAACCCATACAGTATGTTTTATATACACTAGTCTCGTATTGCTGGTAAGTGAATTGATTGTTGCGACAGCTTTGTTTTACTTTTCCAAGGATTCTTTACATGGCCAAGTCCATTCTCTTCGCTTATTGCAGTTTCCAGGCAGAGTGTGTCCATAAATGACACACCTGGGAATTAAACGCAATCGTCACCCAGTCGCTAAGTTTCGGCTGTTCATAAAATACTTTCCTATGGGTTAGCGGTGAGATGCCCTCCGTAATCATTCCAAATATTCCATTATTGTTTTATTTTATATTTATTTTACAAAGCATCCGTGACTTAAATGTGTCACACCCTCCAACTTTAATAAATTCATTATCAGCAATACTGACCTCCCAATGCAACTTTATTATTATTATTCTCAAATAAATGCTTTGATCACATTCTCACTTTGTTGCTTAGTAAGCTTTTGTCCGTGCTATTCTCGAAATCAATAAAGATTTTATAACACTTAATTTCAAATATTTTCTTAAACTTGTATAATTACTCAAAGCACCTCACACATGTTCCTATCTCATCAAGCACATTATCGTAATGCTATTAGCCCGAGGAATAGAATATGTCACTTTGCTTTAAAACCTTTTTGTCATTTATTGGAATATAATGCCCATAATTATTTAATACGCTTCCCTGTCTCATATAAGCAGACAGTGGTGTTATATATATATTTTATATAAATAAATTTTATGCAATTATTTAAAACTCAATTTGATCTCTTATTTTATTGATTCCTATTACTGTCTCGGTCTATATATATATTTTCTGCATTTCTTTTGTAAATCCATAGACGTTAATTAGCCACCCAAGCTTCTTTTAGTATAGAGTCTTTTGTTTCTCCCTGACCACCAGGCACCGGTCAAATGTTATACTAGTAGTGGCATCAAATGCGTTATCACGTAGATGGCGCTGTGAAATTTGGACTTTAGATTCGAACTTAGTATATCTAGAAGGCAACCCCTCCTAGAATGTTCGGTTTCATGTGTGGGGTTTGAATTCTGCAGTGTGTTAGCGAGATAGACGATTCTGACTGTTACAATATATATATAGCAACAAAGGATAGACCCTCTTTTTACTTGGGCATGTTTTATGGGAATGATGGTCAGGAAATATGTCTGGGTACCCAGGCTGACCATCAAGATTAGTTAGGACATTGAATCCAAAGATACTCATTGTGGTAGTTCTGAACACCCATTAACCCCAAAGTTTAAATCCTCATACATTCTAGTGTAGAAATATAAAAGGGGAGAAAAAACACACCCCATTAAAAATATATATATCCAGCATAGTTGGGGAAACACCTAATGTTTTCACAGACCATGTGATGCATTTAAGCTATAAAAACTGAATCCTCATAATTTTAATAATAGAAAATAATGAGAAACAGATGCCATTGCAAAAATTAACATATTGCATTTGCATCACAAACCAATGTTTTAGTAATAATTGGTGCAAAAAAAAAAAAAAAAAAACAGTATGCTGCAAACCTTTAAGAAGATTAACAAATAATGATAAAGTGGTTTTTTTATTCTCAAAAGGTTTTTTTTTTACTGGTTGTCTTTGAAAACAGGAGCATTCATAGATTAAACTATATTTTGAAGTCTTATAAGTGCATTTGTATAAAATGTAACTTCTACCGAAATTAAATGACAATTATTTTGTCTAATAGCTGAGATTGTCACGCAGCCAATATGCTTACAATTTTTACTTATATCTATTATTCTGTTTAAAAATGATGTTTGTGTGTTTGTGAAAATAATAAGGTAAATGGACAAAAAAAAATCATTTTAATCTTCAACATAATCCACACAGATTTTTTTATTCAGAGTTCTCGAATCAGTTATGTCAATAGTTTATTATGACAGTTTTTCTGTAATGATGAACTGATGAGAAATTTTGCATTTATACACATTTTATCTATTTGTGTATTTAGTTAGCTGTTTATGCTTGTTTATTACAAAAGTTGATTTTTTAATGTTTTCATGTTATAGATTTTCATGTCTAATTTCTTTTTCTATTTATTATTTTTTGTAATTAATTAAAATAAATTTGTAGTCTGTGTTGCCTTTATTTTTATAATATAATTTTTCTCTTTTTTTTCCAGCTATCCAATCATTAGATTTTCTTAATGATCAAATAGTTCAATATATTTTTTCGTCTAAGTCAACCGAAATTAAAATTGAGCATCGTCATGAATCGGCTGAAAACCTCCAATTACAGGATTCTTTTAAGACATCTCTAGTTCTAATGCGGCAGCTTCTTGTTGATGCTCAGGCCAAATTCCGTAAAATGATGGAGGACAATAAGCAGCTTGCATCACGTATTGACAGTGAAATTACCTTGGCCCAAGATCAGGTGAATATCTTACGAACAGAATTAGCTGATACAAATAAACGCATCAATGAAATTACTGGTAGCTTAAATAATATGGAGTTGGATAATTGCCCGTTCAAGTTAGAAAGTAAGTTGTTCTTTATGCAAAAAATTAGTAGTTCATATTGCAAGCATTTTAGTAATATCTTTATACATCTTAATTTTTTTTTTTATGCTTTCTAAATAATATTTTTTATTCATTGATACAAAAAAACAAAGAAATTGTTACTTCTTTCAAAAAAATTTACTTTATATGCTTGAGTATCTTATACAGAACAAACATCTATTAAGAATAAAAATACAATAATCATATTCATTTTGAGTATTATCTAGTCCTAAATTTACCTATGTACTTACTAGGTAGTGTAAAGCCAGAAAATTTTAGAAGACATTATTAAATCTTATAATTTTTGGTCTTTTTTAGTCTTTATTTCTTTATAAATATAATTGAATAAATTAAATTATCTAGAAGAATATATAACAAGCCTAGAAATATGGAAACTTAAAGCACCCTATATGAAATATTCATTATTTGGTTATCATACTGTGATAAAAAAAATCTAACAGGACACTTTATAGTATTTATACATTTTAAAATCAATTTTTCTCTATCTAAAGGGCTGTCTATCATTTGTGTAAATGTATTTTACAGAACAAACAAGTCCAAAAACATTTCTAAAAAAATTTACAAACAAGATACCTATGGAATCATTTAAACAATCATCATTTATTTGACAAAATAGGTTGGCATTGGTACAACAAAAGATGGGTGTCATTTAGAGATTTATTTAAATGATTCCAAGTGAATTTTGCATGTAAATTGTCTTAGTAATGTATTTGGATCTTCTTAATCCATTGATTTATATTTTTAGCCTTACATATTTGATTAGCTGGCAAATTATTTCATGCTTATTAAATAATTAGTATATCATTCATGTAAATATAGCAATCTTTATTTTATATTTATAATAATGGAAAGCAGACCATCTGAAATTAAAATGTAACTAACCAGCACTTACCATTGTCATTAAATTGGTTAAATTCAATATAGCTAATCGTAAACAAAGCAGTGTTATAAATTTCTGGATGCATTCATTTATTAAATTACATGTATGGTTTATGAATTAAGATTTAATTAATAAAATGACTTTATATAACTCTACCTTATTTAATTTTTAACCATATTGAAGTTTGGTGACTTCAAGGAAGATCCCCAATGTAATATGAAGTTCAATCTATTTACTATAAGGAATGTAAAATTTAGATTATTATTCTTGGGTGGATGATTGGTAATTCAAAATGACACCCAGGCCTGAAAAGGTTAGATGATCTTCAAATATATACATATTTTAAATAAATTGAACCATTTTTACATTGTATGACAGCAAAATAATGAATGTTTCAAGCACTGTGATTGGAGTTTTAATTTTTTTTCCAGGTTTGTTTTTATATATGTACACAAGAGTTCATATACACATTTTTCATGTTTTTACATGATTGTAATTGGGCTGGAGATATTGCTAGAAGAGATGATAATATATGGACAATTAAAATCTTAAAAGGGATTCCAAGAGATTGTAAAAGACCCAGAAAGAGACCACATGTGAGATGGATGGATGAAATAAGAAAGTATGTATGGGGTAATATGGAGAAGAGAAACTAACGATCGGAGATGGGTTAAATTTGGAAAGACCTTCATCCTGCAGTGGATTGATAATGGTTGATGATGATGATGAATTGAACAGTTGTAGAACAGTTTGATAAAAACTCTTGCTAATGAAAGCTTCACATGCAGAAAATTTTAAAAATAAATCATTCACAATGTCACACAGACCTGTACAAATATATATTTATATGTAATATATTTAAGCCCACGCAATCAGTTAGCATCTGGATAATTATATTTTTTAAATAAGAGAAAACAACAAAGTTTAAACAAATTTAAAGAGTTTATTTACTCTGAATAATAATAATAGTCAAAGGTTTAGTAATTCAACTCGTTCTTTTTCAGTTGAGAACAACAAGATCACATAGCTCTTTTAACAGTTCATATTTCCTTAGGGATTTAATATCTATCAAGCCTCTTTAATTCTGCAACTTTGTAACTCTATAATTTTCTAATTACATTACAGCTCACACACATTATTCTGAGATAGTTGAATTGAATTATTGACTAAAGCTCTTCTTTATTAATTTCGACAACAGCAGAATATAACTCAACAGTGTATGCAATATACCATTTTTGTGCAGTTCTTCTACTCATCGGTTTATATATATTCCTTTAATTCTTGTTCTCTAGATTCTTTTATCAGTTTTGCTAATTTGCATAAACTGAATTTTTCTTTATATGCAAATTAGTCCGTTGCAATTTTCAGTAATTAGTTTCTTTTTCTGCATACTAATTATTTATTCTATTTCTGGAGTGTTCTAGCATATCATTATTAAAAGCTTTTACATACACTCACGCATGTATGTCTATGTGTCATGCAAAAAAAGAAGAATTCGATAATAATTGTAATATTTACCCAAGCGGGCTTTCAATACTGTGCATTAAACCGACCCATTAATATTCCAGTGCATACTGTGTGTGTGTATAATTTATATTATAGACATAATTATTGATTCATATGTGAATAAAGAATATCTCATATAATGCATATCTTTGGGGGAAATGATATTATTGTTGTTTCAATATTAGATATCATTTTTTTAAAAAAAAAAAAAAAAGATGTATTACGCGCATGGAATAAAAATGCAGTCCGATTTGATAAATTTTGGAGGAGGCTGGAATTTGTTAAAAATGAAACTAATTTCTGTCCCAATCACATCGATAATGCAACTTTCAAAACTTTTAAAAAAAAAATTCTATTCTACAAATAATATCATCTATGCTTCAGCGCAAAATAATGTAATAGCATAATTAAAAACCTTGGATAAAACTAGATTTTCCATTTCAGTTAAAGCCTATTAGATAAATTGTAGGTAATTTTTAAATTATTTGATCTTGATAAAGAACAAAAACCCATTCTTCTTCTCCAATTAGAGTATCCTTTTTTTACTTTTTGTTTTGATATAATGTAACTTTATCTACAATTGATCACAAACTTACACTATATAATAATTTGTACGTTAAAAACACGAGACTTAATTCATTTCCTTTAAATTACGATTTGTTTATTAACAAACGGAAAAATGCCTCACAATAATAGAAAATTAATAATGTTAATTATTGGCATTAAATTATAACCGCTGGTCTATGTTTTGTGAATGTGGGTATGAATTAGTGACATGACTGTGTGTTGTAATAATATTGAATCAATATAAATAATGTGTTCTACATTTTGTAGTTAATCATTATTAAAATCCGTAATATGACCGTAAAATTGGCAAATATTGGTTTTGAATATATCAAATTTTCAATGGTATGGATGGCTGGAGAGTCATGAAGATTGAAGTCCATCCATTAAAGTTTGAAGATTTGCTGTCTTATTATGAACCGAGCAATGATATATGTGTGGGAGATGGTAATCAGGACCAACTGATGAGTGATGGTTCAGCATGAAATATGGTTTATCTTTTTCATATGTGTGTGGTCATGTGTAGCAATTACATAAGCTGGAGTGGATGACTGAAGAAAGCTTGAAAGTCTGGATTCAAATCCCTTCTAATATTGCAATTATAAAGTTATTTATAGTATCTTACTGTTTCTAAGTCTATAGATGTAAAACAAAATGTACCTTTGCCTTTTTAAAAAAGGGGCTGAAAGATTCAATGAAACTGAAAAATTGTGTGAGTTAACTTTGAAGTGAGGATAAACTAACTTTACTAATATCAGTCTCAATAATGTTTATTGAATTATAGTCAAAAGTTATATGAAAAAGGGGAAGACGAGGAATCAAAGGTATTCATTTTAAAAAAATTTGTGCAACTGTTGCACATAGAGGCAGTAGTTGTGAATTATGTTACACTATTGATTATAATTTGACCAATAGTAGTTATTATAACAATGGCAAAATTCTCCATACAGTGGTCCCACCCAGTGCAAGCCAGAGTAATCAATGAATGCAAGAAAGTTTGTCAATGAAATCCCTATCTTATGTCACTCATCCAATATCCCCAGACTAGTTTCTAGCCTGTGGTCTTCATAATGAGGGGGCACAAGCTAGAAACTAGTCTGGTGATATTGGATGAGTAGGTGCTAGGTAGGGATTTTGTGCACAAACCTTGCATCCATTGATTACTCTGGCTTGCACTGGATGGCACTACTGTATGGAGAGTTTTGTCTCTGATATAACACCTTGTTTAAACCTGGAGAATGTTGATCATGTGTTGAATAATAATGATTACTAAAGACAGAGGTAAATTGGTAAAGAATATAAATGATTTATTTAACTGCAATATTGTGTTCATAATAAGTTATTAGAAGTATTAGTTGAAATATTCAATAATGTCTCAAAACATAAGTTTTTCCACTGATTTTAATGGAAAGTCATTTCCTTTTCCCAGTACATTAGGCTTTTACCATTCAGTAAAAAAAGTTGAAAAAGATTTGATTGATATATTTATAAAATTTCAATATGTTTTATTTCTATAGTAAGCTGTTTGGATTAAAGCAAAACTAACTAATATTCATAAATTTTCCAATTGGTAGGATTTATCTGTTAATTTATTTTGACATTAGTATACAGCATACGAAAACTAAAGCATTTTGTGGACTAAAAAGGTATGTGGGGGAAAAGTACATTTTTGATAGGTACAACAAACATTTTAAAGTCAAGAAAAAATATTAGTGTGTATTACTGAAAGAAAGATTGTTTGGCTTTCAAGGCAAAAATGATGTATCAAACTAACAATGAGAACTTCAAAAATTATTAAAATGTTAGCATAAAGTTTGATCTCATCAGAATGTGTGACTATACTATAAAAGTTCTTACTTGTTAAAAATGATGTTTCTTTATGTAGGTCTTTGTTTTAAAAACAAACATAATATAAAAGACTTTATAAAGCAAACAAAATTTTTGAAATTATTTTTGATTCTACAATAGATGCTAGTACCTTGAAGAAATGGCATTTGTAGTAAAAACATCAATATAAAATTTTTTTATGTTAGAATTCCAAGTATTATTTCTTGGAACTTAACCATTAAATCTGTTTAGTAGTTAAATGTTTTAACATTTGTTTATTCATTCCATTATTAGATGGTAAGAAGGTGATTTGTATAATTATCTTTTAGATGAATTATTATCAGAATAGGAAATATATATTCAAGATATATATGGTGTAACGGTATATAAATATGCCGTTACATTAATTTAAAATAAAATCTTAAAGTTCACAAATAAAAATAAAATCTATTAAAAAAAACTAAAAGCTAAAATGTTTGTTAAATGTATATATTATATTCGCACAGATGCAAAACTTTTTTTTTTATAAATTAAAAAAGGGTATTTGAACGTACTTTTTTATAAAAAAATACAAGATTTAAATATAAAAATATTTTAATAAAGAAATAACGTAAGTAAAAATAAAAACAGGTATTAATTAATTCCTGTAATCTGTAAATGGAAATGATTGTTTATTAATTGAAAAGCAAGCTATCCTTGGGGCTCTTGTGTAATTAAAAAGTCAGATGAAAAATTAGATAAGAGAATAAAGAGAATTTAGCTTGACCAATGGAAGCACCAAGCCTCTCGGACCTTAACGAAAATTTGGATTAGTGACGTCTTTGTTTGTTCAATCTGGAGATTTACTATGAAAAGAAAAATATTGAGTTCCTGACAGTTTCCAGCTTGATTTTGTGAGAAGGGTGATGGGACACACACATCATTCTCTCTCACTTATTTTAAAAATGAAAAGACTGTGATACCAGAATGGAACCAGCTAAGGTTACCTCCAGAATATCAGACCGGTCTTCCATGAAAATCTTCGTGGGAATTGCCAACAGGAAGCTGGACTCCTCTACCATAAGCAATTGAACTGAATGATTTTAAAATCTGAAGTAATTAAGAACTTTAAAGATTTGATCAGTTAATCTAAATTTAAAAAAAAAGAACTTTTCTCTGACTTATGTGTCAAATCAATTAATAATGTTTAATTTTATATGTTTTGCATTTGATAAAAATCATTTCCATTTATTATTTTATTTGTATTAGTATTTATTGTTTAAATTTTAAATGAGGAAATTTAAGTTGGGTATGGACATTGCATGGATTCATTAGCCGTTGATTATATTGTGGTTTTCACATTCGATTGGAATATATAGGTTATTGATGTCAATGCGGCATCTTATGATGAATGCTATTGGGTTTCTTGTATTCCCTCTGCAATTGATATTATCAATGACTTTGTATTTTGATCGGTTGTGTTTATTTTGAAATGTTTTTAACCGTGGAATCTATGCAGCCGATATATACTCAACATTATAAAACAAATTGTATAAAATTCATCTGTGCGAATATATCTAAATGCTAAATTTAAGTCGGGCGTGAATGGCTATATAGTTTTGTAAAGTTATATTAAGGGAGGGTAATATTAGGTTATTTGTTTCGTAGTTGAATTAGGTCAATGGATTGGATATATTTGTGTAATTAGTAGATGTAGTATGAGTTTCGCTACATGCAGAATCGTTGTATATGCTGCACAAACCCTTTGCCTATGGATGGAATTGTAAGTCGGCAAAAAGGACCGCGGTCCCTTCCTAGGGAGTTTTTATTTTATTGTTCTTCTTGCCATACAGATGTAACATCCCTGTATTGGACAAGAGTCAATGTCTTCTCTAACTATACTGTTCAGATGTCCATTCCTGACAGTATAGTATATATGTGATGTTGTATTTTCATGCTACATTGAATACATAAATGTATCAGATGGATTGACGCCGGTTTGATTGCGAACTTTTGGCCTAAGGTTAAATAAGGGAAAGAATATTTTCTTTTTAAATTCAGATCTATGTAGTTTATTCATACTCGACCCTCTAAATAAAATATTAAACTCATTGCAATCTATTTAAATGTAAAATTAAAAGTTAATATAAAAATCTAAAATGTTAAATTTATTCCTCAAAATTTAAAATGATTCAAAATTTATATGTGCATAAATAAATATTTGTTTGTTATTTACTGGCAGTGGCTTTTATTTTTTTATATATATTTAAGATGCAATTAAACAAGTTATTTATTATCTCTGCATCTCCATGAGCTAGTGACAATGGGCTAATGGTCTGAATATTTAAATAAAGTGGAATCTTAACAGCGCGTATCTGCCTACTTTATAAATTTTTCTAGGCTCAAATGCCTAGATGGCGCTCCTGTAGTGCAGATATTGTAGACTGCTGTCCTCCACTTTCTTTGGATTGTTATAATGGTTAAGTGTATCATAATAGAATAAATATGCATAGTAAAAAAAAAGGTTTACAAAACAAAATTAAAGATTTTAAATCTACAACATTGTAACTCTTGTGATATCAAAGTATGTAGTTCCTGTCAGTTAAAATATATAACATATTGGAGTAATGTGCAGTTATAATTTTCTATTGAGAAATGGCTGCGTCAATGCATTAACTTTTTGTAACAAGTCTATGGATGGATATTAACATGATTTTGAAGGATTCTATTCTATTAGGCACTTGAAGCTAAAGTGATGGAAGAAATGGGCAGGTGATGATTGTTGGTAATGTAGATTTGATGATAACAACCCTCACACACTGAATTAATACTAGAGTCATCTCCCAAGAAGCTTCATTTCTCAGAGCAAACTTTTATTATTTTTTGTAAAGATTAGCTATATGTAAAGTTCATTACCTCAAAATGAAGGGATGCCTTTATTAAATATCACTTAGCAATCAATCATCTAATCCTGTTATTGTAGCCAGGTTTATCACCCAAGCATCAAGTATGGAGACTAGGAAATATAATTACATATGCAGTCAAATGTTTCAGTAATATATACACCCTAAGATTTGACATCAAGGATAAAGAATGCTTTCATGTAACCTTAAAATTTAAAAAAAAAAATTTTAAACACTTAAAAAGATCTAAAAGCAAGTAAAGTAAATTTCTAGCATCATATGTATCCTGACATCACCATTAATTCAGGATATGTCCATATAAAAAACAAATACATAATTTTTAATTCAAATACACACAAAAAATACAAATATATATATATATCAATCTTCCTTTGTTCAAAAGGATATTATACAAAGAAGTCATGAAAACACATGCACTAATAAACTTTATTAACATTTGATTTAAAAAAAATGTGAAATTAAATAAATGAAATCTATATGTGAGATATCAACATAAAATATTATTATGGTTAAGTTACTAAGACAAGGCATATATGTTGTATTTATATATTGGACTATTTCCATCATCTAATATAAGTATGGAATGTCTTTTCTAGAAAAATTTAACTTTATTTAAATATTCCAAATACATTCAACTATTAGTAATAGCAAACAGATTAGTATATGTACAACATTTTGAAAGGTATTATTCTCCCCTCTTCTTCAGGTGTTGTTGGCTTGCCCAGTGACAGTACTAGCATATGAGTTGAACCTGGACCCTTAGATTCTTGAATATTGATTTT
The DNA here is from genome assembly GCA_028023455.1 of Epiperipatus broadwayi. NCBI lineage: Eukaryota > Metazoa > Onychophora > Udeonychophora > Euonychophora > Peripatidae > Epiperipatus > Epiperipatus broadwayi. The sequence continues at coordinate 216,841 of JAQFVV010006374.1, forward strand.
TAATGTAATGCTAGTATTGTTACTGGTCAGGCCAGCAACACCTGAAGAAGAGGGAAGAATAATACCACTCGAAACATTGTGCATATACTAACCTATGTGCTATGACTAACAGTTGAATGTATTTGGAATATTTAAATAAAGTTAAATTTTTCTAAAGACATTCAATACCCATATTAGATGATGGAAATAATTCTATAAATACAACTAAAACATCATCATCACAAACCTTCAGTAAAACACTAGGCATATATGTATATATGTACAAACAAAAATATCTTTTTTTAATGTTACAATTGTTTACATCATTTATTTAGGCTCTTGTCATATATTTAGATACAGCTAGTTTACAATAATGTTGTTTTAATGATTTGTCGTTAGTATTCCTTGAGCTTGAGATAGATTTATTTGTGTATCATCCAAAAATTTTTTAAACTAAGTTGTCTCTGTAAATATTTGATTTGTTTTTATATTCTATAACAAAAATTAACATGATCTTTCACAGAGCTGAGATTTTTGGTTTAAATTAGTTAACATATTCTTATGGCATTGTTCAGTAGATATTTTAAATTAGTTAACATATTCTTATGGCATTGTTCAGTAGATATTTAACTAGGCTTTTACTTTATTACAAATACCTTATTACTAATTTGGCAAGAATATTCATCATTTCTCCCAAATTTGGCAAGAATATTCATCATTTCTCCCAAATCACATATTGACAAGTAAATCACAATACAAAAATTGTTTAAATAGAACAGCATTGTCATTATATATCTATTCAAAATTGTTTCAGTTAGATAAATGCTAGGAAAGGCAAATTATTGCATTGCAATACCTCCACAGATCATCAATTGCATATATGTCCAAAAGACTGATGAAAGAGAAATATTATATCTCACCTTACCTTCATATAATGGACTAGTCCAGATTCATCTGATCTTGTTCAGATTGAGCATTCATCACCACAGACCAATGTATATACAAATAATTTACATCCAATGACAAGAACAGACCCATAGGCAATGATGCTCACTGAATCCAATCACTTTCATTATGGATAGTGAACTGGTCATAAATAGTCAATCCATTTGGAGGTAAGATCAGATAACTGTCAAATCTGAATGGCTGTATATACATCTACCATATGTCTGCATGGTGAGGTAAGTTCATAGTCAATCCATTTGGAGGTAAGATCAGATAACTGTCAAATCTGAATGGCAGTATACACATCTACCATATGTCTGCATGGTGAGGCAAGTTCATATTAGAACTAGAAGCTGCTAGACATAAACCAGACAAGAAACAAGCTGTCTTAATCCAGCCAAACATGTCACCATACCTACTCATGAGGCAAGCTGTACTGTGTCAGCCTGCCTCATGAATAGGTATGATAGATAATACTTCCAGCTGTATTATAATAGCTTGTCTCATGTATGATTTAGGCTCCAATCATGAATATAGACTTTTCTCACTACTCATCTTTATAGTGGCAATGTGTATGCTGCTCCTCAGCTTTAACATTCATCTGACCTTACCTTCAAATGAATTGACTATTTATAAATAGATCCCCATTCCTGTTAAGTGCAATTGGATTCAGTGAGCATCATTGCCTACTGGTCATTCTTGACATTGGACATATTATCTATTTGTATATCCATTGGACCATGACAATGAATGCTCAATCCAGTCAAGGTGGAATTGAATCCGGAATAGATGAGATATAACAAGAAAAAGTTGATTTTTTTTATACTTGCCAAATAAAATTTATATTATGATCAGGGTATTCAGATTTATAATTGTATTAATTAAAACTTTTCTTCATGTTTTGTGTTGGACTATTTCCATTATCTAATACGAGTATAGAATGTCTTACAGAAAAATTTAACTTTATTTAAGTATTCCAAATACATTCAAGTGTTATTAAATACCACTTATGTTAGTATATGTACAATGTTGTTTTGAGAGGTATTATTCTCCCTCTTCTCCAGTTTCTGACCTGACTAGTGACAGTAATAGCATGGGAATTGAACCTAAACCTTTAGATTCTTGAATATTAAATTTTAAGGTAACATTCTAACCAACTGAGCCATCTTGCTAAAGGCAACAGTCAATAGAAATTTCATATACTTATCTATGAGGTTCCTTCTGATTTCTACATTTTTTACTAAAAGCAAAGTTGATTAGTAGTTTCTATACATTATGTATAATCACATTAGCTTGCCTTATGGGATTGTTTGCCATTCTCATGTGAGTACTCATATTAGATAATGGAAATAGTCTAATATATAAATCCAAATTATCTACTTCATTCAAACATTTTCCTCTTTTTGTTTTATTTTGCTTTTTTAAAAAATTATATTCCTTAATATTCACTTTAGTCAACACTTTGCATTGACTCAGAGATAAAGATTCTTTAATTATCTGTTGTTATTTTTTAAAAAAGAACATCATAAACTCTATAATCTTTGTGTGCAAATAAAAAAAGTAATTATTTAATTATATTACCAAATTATCTCCAATAACATCACTATTTAAACCTTTATAAACCACAAACCACTAATTATTATTCTTGCACAAACTATTAAAATAGTAACAGTGCTTTTCATACAGTAGTGCCACACAATGCAAGTTATATTTATCAGTAGATGCCAGAAGGTTTGTGCATTAAAACATTTATCTAATAACTACTCATCCAATATTTCCAGACTAGTTTCTAGCTTATGACTATCATCATAGAGGAGCCTTGGATCTGGTATCAATGCAGCTATGTCATGGGATCTAATGTGTTCCTCTAGCAACTATGTTTTAATTACTAAGTCAACTATAAAGTACTGAACCTAAATTGAAAACCCAATAATTATCCTGCATACTCATAGTGACACAGAACTCAGTTCAGTATTAGCATATTTGGGTACACAGTTACAACTTCCTTTGGCTAGGATTGTGTTTCAGTGTGGACTCATTGCTTTTATAGTTAATAGTTAAAAGATAGTTGCTGTAGGGATGCATTAGATCCAGAGGCCAGGATGCATTGCTTGCAGGTTTAAGACTCCTCAATGATGATAGCCATAAGATAGAAATTAATCTGGGGATATTGGATGAGTAGTTAATAGACAGGGATTTAAATGCACAAAGCTTCTGGCATTTATTGATTATTATAGCTTGCACTGAGTGGCACTACTGTATGGAGAGAGTTTCTATTATTTTAACATCACTATTTTCTGTTAAAACGAATTTTTTCAGATGTACTTCACATACATTAAAAATAAATATATTAAACATTATTATCTCCATCCCTTCTATAGAAACATTACATTTTACAAGATACTAAAATATTAACACTCTGCTCCATTTGCTTTGTCTTTAAACATACCATATATTATTGCTTTAACACAGCTTTAAGATATAATTTATGAGGTTAGATTATATTTATATATTTCAGGATATATATATATGATTGAAAATATCTACATTTTATTAACATACTATTAGCTATATTCGCCATTGAACCATATATGTGTTTAGTCACATGCCAACATACACATATAGAAAAAGGTTAATTTTTTATATAGTTTAATTTCACCCCATATATATATATTGAAACTAACAAACTTCATCATCATTGGAAAATTGTTAAATTGAAAACACCCAATAAAGAAAAAGCACTTGTGACTGCAATTTCCAGTTGAGTCAAAAAGAAAGTGGGCTAGTCAAGCACTGGTGGTCGAGAGGTCAGCGACAGCTGCTTTACAAGCAGTTGTCCCGGGTTAGTGGGTTCACTTCCCGGCTGATGCTATGACACATGAGAAAAAAAAAGTGGGTTTACACTATATCTCTTTTCACTTCGACTTACAAATTATTACCATAACACACACACTTTTTATTCATTTTTACATGAACTATAATAATTCTAGATTTTTATCATTATTCACATTCAATTTGAATTTTTCAGGATTTTATAATCTTACTCTTATTTTCTTTAATCATAAAACTCTACAAACTATTATTTCTTATTTCAAGCTTTAATTAAGAGTAATCTTAATCTGTGTTTTTTAAAAACTAAAGCTAGCAAATTTACTAATAAATTCATGGATATCAAGTGTTTTTATGCATTCCAGGATGTGTGTAAAAGAGAGTTAATGTACACTGTCGTATCTAATAATGGTTTAAGTTTCAGATAGTATTAATATAAATAATGATGTATCTGAACTAGTTAAGTTTTACACGTATAAGTTTATATCGCAAATATGACTTTTAATATCATGAATGTGAAATGAAATGACAATGTTTATTTAAGAACGGCAAAGGGAAATATTAAAATTAACAATTTATAGCATAATATAAAAGTCAATAACAAAAGCAAATAACAATAATAAAAAGTATATAATGCATTTAAATAAATTACTGTTTATTTTGTAATCTAATTTTGAACTAGTTATCTGTCAAGTGTTTTTTTTTGTCATACATGTCGTATGGAGACACTCATATTTATAGAAATAGGTTGTATCAGTATTCCTCAAAATAATTCGCAATTTAATATTGGAGGATAATAATTATTATAATCATAAAAATTAAATGTCTTATGAATATTCTTAATTGGTTTATTTTACCAACCAATCAATTATTTACCAACCTCATTTACGAACATTGGAGAAACTTTCACTCTTCTAAATGTATAAATCATTGGTTAGCAGGCATAGATGATAATTTACCTCATTTTGGCTTATTTATTTTTGCCTCAAGATACTCTTCTAGATTCAATTTCAGGCGTGAACATCAGAAAGGTGCTACTTCTTCAACACAAAGTACAATTAAATTATTAGGCTGCTTTTTTATACACTAGATAACAATAAAACATATTATTAACATGCATGAATGATATTTAAAATATTCCTTACAGATTTAATCATTTACATAAGGACAATTAATTCCACTTAACTTTGAGTCAAATATTATAAAGTCATAAGCATTACTATTTGTCAATACTCATTTAATATAAGTTTAATAACTACCTATAAATGACAACTGGATCCTAAAATATATTAGATTTAATCACTTTCAATCTTAATAGTAAATAAAATATTACCTTTAACCCAAATACCATAATATCTCAGAAAACTTTTATTTTCACTATGAATTAACTAAGAAAGTGTACCAAATAATTCATCTGGTTTCTGGAACAATTCATTTCATTTTTATTATATCATCCATTCTGGAATAGCATAAAACTATTAAATTCCATTTTAATATAATTATTAATCCAAGAGAATCCATTCTTAAGATTACTTATTTGTTTAGAGGATGCATAATTCTAGAGTAGCATTTAAATATTTCTTTATAATCCAGACAGCAATTCCACAAGTCCATTTGTCTATTCCCAGCTAACAGTTAACTGTAATAAATGAGATTTCTTGAAATAAAGAACTTATGAATTAAATTTAATGATGATTTTTGGTTATTCTGTTGTGATCCATCTCTTTTATGGGATGATGATGAAAAGTTAGATGCACAGATAAGATAGTCTGCCATCAAGTAGATGAAAACAAAATGGTTATTTAAAATTTAGGACTGGTTGAGGTCCTACAAGCCCTGAAAAATTTTGTAGCTTGTCTGGTTTTTTTTTAAATTCACTTTTTATGCTAATGATCACATAATATCTGAATGTTACAATATTCTCCATAATGCAATGGGGTTTCTGGATTCAAAAACATTAAAATTAAGATTTTAAAATAAAGACAGGATTTTAAGTCAAAATAATTTTATGAATATTTATTCAAAATAAATAACTTCTAAATTCTGAGATATTTATTTTACACATTTAAATTGACTTTAATAAATAATTTATTAAATACTTTATAAATATAGAGGATTTAAACTCAGACTTTCAAGCACCTTCACTATCCACACTATCTCATATTACTGATACACATGACCACACACATGCAGAAAAATAAATAATCACCACTATACATATTTCGTGCTAAACCCACACTCATCAGTTGGTCCAGATTACCATCTTCCAAACATATATATAATCAGTGCTCAGTTTATATTAAGATAGCAAATCTTTACACTTTAATAGACAGGTTTCAACCTACTCCAACTCTTCAGCCATCCATACCATTGAAACTCTGATGATAGAATTCCCAAATCTCATACTGATGCCAATATTGTTAATATTATTAAACCTGCATTCTGTCCATCCCTCTTCTATGTATTTAAATGGATACTGTTCTATATGTGAGGGGTCAAAGTGACTTGAGTTCAACATGGGCATGGGATTTGGGAATTCTATCACCAGATTTTCAATGGCATGGATGGCTGAAGAGTTGGAGGTTGGAGTAGGTTGAAGCCTGTGCATTAAAATGTAAGAATTTACTATCTTAATATAAGCTGAGCACTGATTATATATATGTATGGGAGATGGTAATCTGAACCAACTGATGAGTGCTGGTTTGGCACAAAATACATATATTGGTGATTATTTATCTTTTCTGCATGTATGTGGTCATGTGTATCAGTAATATGAGATAGTGTGGATAATGAAGGTGCTTGAAAGTCTGTATTCAAATGCCCTATATTTACAATTAGGCTCCAGGTTTAAGAGTGCCTGGTATTTCAAATCTTACATATTATGCCTGCATTCTGCCCATCCCTCTTCATGTATTTAAATGGATACTGTCCTCTACATGAGGGATCAGAATGACCTGAGGTCAACATGGGCATGACAACAATATTGGCTCATTGTTGGATTTGGGAAATTCTATCATCAGATTTTTAATGGTACAGATGGCTGAAGAGTTTGAGGTTGGAGTAGGTTGAAGCCTGTCCATTAAAGTATAAGGATTGCTATCTTAATATAAACTGAGCACTGATATATATATATATGGGAGATGGTAAGCTGGACCAACTGATGAGTGCTGGTTTAGCATGAAATACATATATTGGTGATTATTTATCTTTTCTGCATGTGTGTGGTCATGTGTATCAGTAGTATGAGATAGAATGGATAATGAAGGTGCTTGAAGGTCTGAGTTCAAATCCCCTATATTTACAATTAGGCTCCAGGTTTTTCGAGTGCCTGTTATATTTCAAATCTTAAATACTTTATTAAAATTAAAAATTAATTTTTATTATGCTTAAATACATAAGCACCCTCACACACCTGCGCATAACATTTAAAATGTAATGAGCTCATATGCCCTATACATGATTATTCATTTTACATAATTAAAATATAATGTTGTATTTATAACTCTATTCCTTATTACTATTTTTGAATTATTAATTGTATGTGTGTAGCACTTTTTTGATTTATACAATCGATAATTTTATCTCTTACTAAACGAAATTCTATTTTCTTTATACGAAATTTAGAGTTTAAAAAATAAAAATCAGCTTTGAAAGCTATTAAAAATACTTTATGATACTATAGTTCTTATAAACATGGATATGAGAAACTATTTTAAATGTGACAATGGTATATTTATTTCCAGAAAAGCTTAAAATATTTGAATTTTTCAGCAATTTTTTTGAACTTAGGAAAAAAATTAGTTTGAAAGCATTGATAATAGACTCTTTGTTATTGCATTCTTTCAGTCTTTCTTTTTTTGGCAATAAATAATTTTTTTTTTCAGATGTAGAACTTAGAATACACATCTTCCTATGACGTTGTGCAAAAAACCATAACTGATGATATTATATAAAAAGTTAAATCAAAGATATTTAAAAACATACATATATGTGTTTGGTCATTATTTTTTAATTTTATCCGATTTTAATATAATATTGTTGGAATTTCAAAAATATTCTATATATTATATGGAAAAAAGTCTTCGAAATAATTCTAAGCTTCGTTCTATACCAATTAATGTAGCTGTATAACAATAAATAAGCTAAGTACTTTTGGGAATTATCATCATCATCACCAACCATTATGAATCCACTGCAAGATGAAGGTCTCTCTAAGTTCACTCCATCTCTTCCAATCTTTCACTTCTCTTCTCCACATCACCCCTGCATACTTTCTTATTTCATCCATCCATATCACATGTGGTCTCTTTCTGGGTCTTTTACAATATCTTGGAATTCAGTTTAAGATTCCAGTTGTCCATCTATTATCATCTCTTTTAGCAATATGTCCAGCCCAACTCCACTTCAGTCTTTTAATTTTTTCAATGAAGTCAGTAACACCTGTTTGTTCTCTTACCCATATTTTGTGTTTTTGATCTCTTCTTGTTACTCTCAACATGCATCTATCCATACTTCTTTGAGTTGTCTGAAGTCTCTGTATTGCTCTTCTATTAAGTGTCCAAGTCTCAGATCTATAAGTAAGAACTGATAAACACATTTATTAAAAACTTTCCTTTTCAAACACATAGGCATATTTCCTTTTAGTATCAAGTTATTTCTACCAAAAACACTCCAACTAAGTTTAATTTTATAATTAGTTTCATCCATTATGTTTCCATCATGTATTAATAATCTGACTAAGATATTTGTAACTGTTAACTTCTTCTAACTCATCATAATCAATATTAATTTTCATACTTTGAGAAAATCCATTAAACATTACTTTAGCCTTTTTAGCATTTATCTTTAGTCCTACTTTCATTACAGGTTCCTATATTCATAGCTCTTTTCACTAATAGTTAGTAGATATCACAGTAATGTATGCAAATTTATGTAATACATATTTTCCATAAGTTCCACCAAAATGGTAGGGACAAGCAGAATGAGTCCTGAAATGTTAGGTTCCAAAATATGGGGAGAGGGCTGTAGCCCCTAAATATTATTATAAATTACTTAAGCTTAAATATCATTAAAATTGTAAAATGTAATTACATTACCACTTGTTTACTGCATAATTATGGGTGTAAAAAGGTGTTTTTTTCTTGATTTCTATTTTTCAATAATTGTTTTGGAATAGATTTAATATAATTATGCAAAATGAAAATAATTAAATAATAATTATTCTTACTGAGATATTATTTTTATTAAAATTAAAAGAAAGAAATGCTAGCTACTTTCTGATTATGTTTTACAATGGCAGAAACGTGGAAAGGTAAATTAATGCAACTTCACAACTTTATTTGTAATTAAAATTAAATTTATTAAAATTGAATATAAATTAAAATAGTTTGTAAATTAAATGTGTGAACTAAATGAAACATTTGAACGTGTATAAATTAAATATATGAATTTTACTAAAAACATGAAAACGAACATGTTTATCTGTAATTAACTATTACAAAATATGTACGTAATTGTAATATTTAATCGAATAGATTAAAAAGTATGTTAACCAAATAACATTGACTGCAGAAGCAATTCACATAATGTAAATAAAAATATTTGATTCAATATTTATTCTTAATGTTTTTTGTTCAGACTTTTAGTTATTTAAGTATTTCATCACACCAATGTTGCAGATTTAAGAACCATAGATAGAAATTCAAAGAAAAGAGAGAGTGCCTCAGTAGAATTTGCATTTTAAAATTAAATTACTGATGATGTAATTAATTGCTACAGCATATAGACTAGTAACTATTATTATAATTCATCTGCATCTTTGAAATTATGAAATCCACCAAAGGTTGATAAATATATCAGTATGAATGACTAGACACTTTCTTTAGGATTTGCATCTTTCTCTCATTCATGTAACCATGTATGAAGTGTGTAAAAAGGTACCCAACCCAACCTCCTAATTCCTATGAAAGGAATCATTTTGTGTTGAATCATGAATTGGAAAATAACTAATAAATATTATTAATCTGCATCAGATATCACCCAAAAGAGATAATTGAAAAAAATTGCCCAAGCACTGTTTCATCTTCATGTGAGTCATGCAAATAATAAATTGAAATGAGTATGTGAGTCATGCAAATAATAAATTGAAATGAGTATTTTTTAATTAAAGAAGAAATTTATATAAAAATATATAAAGATGTATATTTTAAAACTTATGTGTAAATAATTGTTTTAAAAATTTATGTAATTAATATTTTTTGTTAATAAAGATTTTACTTTAAAAAAATGTGGAAAGATAATCATTTTTAAATTCAATTTGTCTATTAATTTGTTAGGATCTAAAATAATCTCAGATGTATTATAATCATCTATGTAAAGATCTTGAACAGGAGTAATATAAGATTGATAAGTTTGTAATTTCTAATGTCTTTTTTTTTTTGCCTTTCTTAAATATCGATATTGCTATTGCATTCTTCTAATCATCTCAATTTGTTTTATCATTTAGATATTTGGTATATAATTTTTTCACTAATATTTTTATTTCTACAGCAATTTTTTTTACAAGATATTGATAATAATTCTGCATTCAGGGGATGTGTTTTTAATCTTATATTCTTTTTAAAAATATTTGGCATTTCAAAAGATGATGTTATGATTGTAGAAACTATTTTGTTTTGTTTTTTTATTCTTTATTACTTTAATTTTTTGTAAACTCTTCTATAGGCTTTTTTTATGCCAGCCTTATTTTTTTATTTTGTTAAAACATGTTTTTTTCAATTACAAGATATTGTGTTATACTCTTACAAAAAAAATAATCAAGTCAGATATCACATGACCTAATTTAATAAGCTTGTATTTACAAATGTTATATATCATCATCATCATCATCATCAACCATTATCAATCCACTGCAGGATGAAGGTCTCTCCAAGTTCAATCCACCTTTTCCTATCTTTAGCTTCTCTTCTCCACATCACCTCTGCACACTTTCTTATTCCATCCATCTCACATGTGGTCTCTTTCTGGGTCTTTTACAATCTCTTGGAATCCAGTTTAAAATTTCAATTGTTCATTTGTTATCATCTCTTCTAACAATATGTCCAGCCCAACTCCACTTCAGTCTTTTAATTTTTTCAATGAGGTCAGTAATACCTGTTTGTTCTCTTACCCATACATTGCGTTTTTGATCTCTTCTTGTTACTCCCAACATGCATCTCTCCATACTTCTTTGAGTGGTCTGAAGCCTCTGTATTGCTCTTCTATTAAGTGCCCAAGTCTCAGATCCATAAGTAAGAACTGGCAAAACACATTTATTAAAAACCTTCTTTATATATAGAGCTCTCTATATAACATTTGTAAATACAAACTTATTAAATTAGGTCATGTGACATCTGACTTGATTTTTTTGTAATTTTATTTTTTGCTATTAAGGCTTTGGTGATTTTATATTGCTAAAGCTCTTAATATATGGTGTATCTGAACTTAGTTCAGTCCCATATGGCTATTTAAGTTAGATAGCTGGATTGGAAGACATATGGATGTCTGAAAATTTCAGGTTTTCTACTTAATAGTTATTCATTAGATAAAGTGCTGGGCTTGTCCTGGTATTTTTAATCTAATGCTTGAATATCTTAGCACCTCACTGAGGATGCCACTAGCAGGAACCGGTTTGGGGATGGGAATATTCTGCAAAGCTTGTTAAGAGCTTATTTTGTGAGCTCTGTATATAATGTGTTATACTCTATACTACATCTTTCCTTCCATTTTCCAGTTATGTTTTTCTATATTATCATAACGTTTTTTTTTTTTTGTTTTTGTAATTTTTACAGAATTCCAAATATTCAATTTTCTAAATAGTTCTCTTTTAAATATTTCCATATTACTATTTTTCTTTATATGATGTCTTGTTTTAATTAATATTTTATTAGTGGACTATAGTTTTTTTATCAGCTATCTGCTAACTCTTCATATGTAGGATATTATCTTCCTATTGAACTCATTCAAGCCTGAGCTGTGGTTGAAGTCTGTATAACTGAAAATTAAGAATAAATATATAAATAGTTAAAAATATATTTACTTTAAATAATTTTAAAAAAATAATTGTAAATAGTATCAATTTAATAATTAGTTTAAGTCTGATTGTTTGCTTAATTTTTCAAAATATTGATTTTGTCTTAAGTATAATTTTTATCTTCATTTCAATATTTACAAAAAATAAAAATCGGAAAGAAAAATATTTACAAAAGATATAACATTCATTATCTTTAATAAAAAGTATTGGCCCACTGTACATCCTCAAATTTATCACCACTTAAAGCAGCAATCTAAATTCTTAACAAATTACTGATATCATGAATTATATATTTTAATTTTAGTTATTGAAACGTCCCTGATGGTATACAGAAAGTATAATTATATTATAATAATGATTAATTTGTTTACCACTTTTAAAAAATATTCTAACAACAGTGTTGATTTATTATGCTAAAATTATTGCTAATTAATTACTGAGAAAGCTATTTTTCATTAAAATAATTTTATAGGTAAAAGATAAAATAATTTTTAAATAGTGTGTCTCAAGACACATGTGATTTCAGCATCTTTTTATAGAGAAATATTGAAGGAGATAGTAATATGCATCAAGCATCCTTATGTTTTTCTGTTTTGCTAAGAATCTCTAAATATCCCTTTACTATTGTGTGATTACAAAGTGATTACTTGAAAGAAACAACTAAAGTTTAACGGAAATTTCCAAAAAATTCCAATTTTATCCACATTTTTAATTCCTAAATTTTGAACACCATGGTTATAAAGGTATGCCATCCAATATTCCACAATGTACATATATATAGGAAAGCGGTAACAATCAACAATCTCAATCTGTTGTCAAGGCAACCACCTTTAAACAATAAAAGTGAAAATCCACCTTTATATATGGTCTAATATGTTTATATAGACACTAAAGATTGCAACTTGACTGCAAAGAGTGAAATTATTAATTCAAAAAAACTTAAACAAACCTCATTAAACAGGTAAACATTACCTGTCCAGAAAGCAGACTAATAAATAATCAGCTATGGATTTCAAATTGCCATTATAATTTTCAAACTGCCCTTCAACTATGTATTGCTTACATAATAAAGCTAATAATGTTCAAGGATAGATGTATAGTAATCTAAATACAGGAGAGAAGTCAATACTTAAACAATACCAATATTGATAACAATCAACAATCTCGATCTGTTGTGAAGGCAACCTTCTTTAATAAAAGTGGAAGTCCACCTTCTTTAATAAGAGCGGAAGTCCACCTACATGTATGGCCTAATATGTTTGTACCGATACTAAATATAACTTAACTATAAGGAATGGAATTATTAATTCAAATAACTTTAGAGAAAAAAGCCATAATATATGCTTTATGATATATACTATTTCAGTTACACACCATCTTAAAAAAAAGAAAAGAAATAAAGAAAATGTAAATAAACAAAAATAGAAATATTAAAATTCATAAGTTTAACAAATTTTCCAATGTGGCAGCAGACATTTTTTTCTCTTGATTACACAATTATATTTATTAATAATGTTTTTTGAGTTACATAAACACACATTTTATGATTTGCTTTCCTGTTTCTAAATTTTGATATGGTATAATATTTCATATAATGAAATGTTTACTAAGTAAGTGTAAAGTAAAGGTTTTACAAATTTTAAGAAAATTCATGAACAATAACGTGAAAGACTAAAACCTTAGACAGAAGTGCCTTAAAAATGCTTATGTGACAGCCAATCAGATGTAACAATAATGGCACATGGAACTCTCAATTCAAGAACACCAGCCAGAACTATGAGAAAAAAATGGAACCCACCTTCTTCTCTACTTAAATTTATATATAAATAAGGCAGACTCAAGCATTCCGAACTAAGACCGTGAAGTATTTTTCTCAAGCAATAAAATGAAAATCAGCACTTAGTAATGGCAAAAAAGAAAAGAATGATAAAATATTCTTAAATTGTTTCAGAAAGCTTAAAGTTTGAAAACTTTAACTGAGAATTTAAAATGGGTAGTAGCAAGTAGTATATAGATTCCAAAGTCGATACAAATTTTAAAATGTCAGAACAATTAGAGTGCTGTAGTCAGGTGAAAATGAGATTTCTGTAATATTTCTATAGTAGAAAAAGTTCTGTAGTATTTCTATAGTAGAAAAAGTTATTACTAAAAACAGATGTCACTCAGAATATGTTTATTTGCATTAAAAGTTAACATTTCACTATATAATTCTATAATTAAAATCACTTATTTTCTTTTCAAAAACTTTATTTGATGTATATATATATCCACTTATTTCCAACGTTTTGACTATCTTTACTCTATAGTCATTTTCAAGGATTTGACTCCCTTCTCAAAAAACTTTCCCTTTTTACATTTTTTTTATCCAAAAAACCAATTGTTACAATAAAAAACTTATTTCCTTTTTCTTTCTTATATACTTCAAAAAAAAAAAAAAAATGTAAAAAGGGAAAGTTTTTTGAGAAGGGAATCAAATCCTTGAAAATGACTATAGAGTAAAGATAGTCGAAACGTTGGAAATAAGTGGATATATATATATATACAATAAAGTTTTTGAAAAGAAAAGAAGTGATTTTAATTATAGAATTATATGGCTATATGTACTGTATATTTTTGAAAAGAAAAAAGGATTGAGTCGTGATTAGAAACAGAAGTAAATGGATTTAACATTTCACTGTTCATTTTATTTAAAAAAAAGATATGGTACAGTAAATTTTTATTATTTTTATTTTTTGATTGAATGTGAAAGAATGAACACACATAGTAAATATATTTGCATAAATGCTTCCTTAATCAACTTTTGAATAATTATATTAGTTGGAAAAAAAATGTTTATACATAATCATAGTTTATATACATATGCTGTACAAACAAAAAATATGTCAGGATTACAAAGAAATCAAGTCACATGTCACATGACCTAATTTAAACAAGCTTGTCTTACAAATGTTGTATAAAGAGCTAAAAAATAAGCTCTTAACAAGCTTTGCAGAATACCCCTAACCCCAGACCAGTTTTTGCTACTGGCTTCTTCAGTGAAGTGCTAGGATATTCAAGCATTAGATTAAAAATACCAGGACAAGCCCAGCACTTTATCTAATGGATAACTATTAAGTAGAAAATATGAAAATTTCAGACATTCATATGTTGCACTTGCAATTCAATAAAGTGATATATACTCTATTGGAATCAAAGCTTATCAACAAAATGCAAGATATTATATATGTTGTATTAGATAGAGCTTGAAACAAAATATAATAATATTTTGGAGTGATGTATCCTCCAATTACAATTTATATTAAATGCAAAAATCTGTAACATCAACTTCTACCTACAAATCAGATAGAAAATGAATCCATTCTTTCCTCAATCCATGATCTGAATCCATTCTTTCCTCAATCCATGATCTTATATGGAAAACAAATTTAGACAATAATAATTACAATAATAATGCTATATGCTTTGGCAATTTTAACAAAGCCTTATTGATATTACTCCAAAATATTATGTATAAGTTTAACACTATAAATTTCTGATATCACACTCCTACTGGTGATACCACATCTTGATGATTTTTATTAAAAACAATTTCTCCCTACTGATGTAATTTTGGGCCAATTTTAATAAAGCTTCAATGGTATTTTCTGAAAAGTAGTTTATTTTTATGATTACCATGGTCTAAATCTGCTTTCCATGTATTATTAAAGACTACATGTGAAAGTGATTTATTTTATATCAGCTTTGCAGTGTGTCCTAGATCCTATAAACCTGACAGTTCATATAGATTCTGCTTTAATTATTGACTAAATTTGCATCTTGTAGGTGAAAATGGATTAAGTTTTTACCAAATTTGTAATTAGTCTTTGATGCTGAGACTCAATTAGTCTAGGCAGCTGTTAAAGGATTGAACAGATACAAAGTGTTGTATGCATTTATATTAACCCATGACTGTCTATATATGATTAGTTATTATATGTAAATTACATGATCCCAGCTAATGCTTAAAATAAATCAATAGAATATCAACATTCTATTGTCAAGGCGACATTCAGATTACTATCTGAATATTTTATTGGTTTATTTTAAGCATTGGATGTGATCATGTAATTTTTACATATAATAAATTTAAATTGTTATCAATATTGATATATAACTGAAAAAGAATAAATGAAAATACTATTGAGCTGATTAATCTAGAAAATAGCCTATTGATTGGAAGAAAGCAGTTTCTAGTTTTATATGAAAGAAAGAATAATATTCTAACTATATCACATGACTCTGCCTACAGTTTCCTATTTCAGCAGGGTATTCTTTTTTTTTTACTGCAGTTATGCAAAGAAGATTATTCTTAGAAGTGATTTACCTTGAAACAGAGCTGTGAATTGTATAAATTAATTTTCAAAAGTTAAGGATCTGGTATATATATATATATATATATATATATAGATCCTTATATATATATATATATATATATATATATAACAATTAGTAGACCAGTGTGCTAAATCACTAAAATACCACATGATCACCATTTCTTGTTTACACAAAGTTAAAATAGTAGAAAATCTCTCCAAACAGTAGTGCCATCCATTGCAATCATAGTCATCAATAGATACAATAAGGTTTGTGCATCAAAATCTTTATCTAGTGCCTACTCGTCCAATATCTCCAGACTAGATCTAGACATATTGCTGTCAGATCTAAAGCTCTTCACTGATGATAGCTACAAATGAAAAACTAGTCTTGAAATATTGGATGAGAGACATTAGATAAGGATTTGCAAATTTAGCATCAATTGATTCCTATGGCTTCACTAGGTTACACTAGTGTTTAGAGAGATTTGACAAAGCAGTATTCCTAAAAGATATCTATGAATGGTTTATTGATTACAGCTTAAGCTTTTTTATTTATTTGACTATGCTAAATTATTAAATATTTTTAAGAAAATCAGTGTATCAATATATTTTAGTGATCTTATAATGAATGTATGATTATGGAAATAAAAAACTGCAGTTAAAATAGCATGCAGCAAAATTAGTTTGAAATGGATCAAGTTTGTCCAGTTTACATTTGTTATTGTATTTTTTCACTTGTAAAAGTTACATTGAATAAAGTTGAAAGTGAATTTTGAATTAGTAGAAAAAAACATTATCAATTTTTGAGATACTGATGACCTCACATTATATCTCAAAATAAAAATTTCAAGTCTCATTTAAAAAAGTTGAGATTGAAAAGATGGGATTATGTATAAATATGAAAAAGACAAAGATTATGATGTTAATATCTGTTTCAAAGTTAATAACAAAGACATAGATGTAGTTGATTCATTTGCCTTCCTATATTAAAATCAAAGGAACCAATGTGAACAAAAAATATTTGTATAGGGATGTATTTTTATAAAAGGTAGATCAGAATTTTACAATTTAAAACAGGCAAAACTGACTATACGTATTGCCACACTGCAAGCTAGAGTAATCAATGGATGCCAGAAGGCTTGTGCATAAAATCCCCATCTAGTCTCTGAGCCTTGGATCTGAGAGCACTGCACCTAGATCTTTGGATCTAATGCAACCCTCCAGCAGCCACCTTTTATCTCTACTTAACTACAAAACTATGAGTCTTAAATTGAAAACACCTTAATATTTTCAATCCAAGCCCATCAGCATATATAGTCATATAGGTCTAAACTCAGTTCAGTACCCCTACATTTTGGGGTCTTTGGTTCTTTAATAACCATAGCCACCAATATCCTATTAGGCAGGATTGGTTTTAAGCCAATGAACATCACATGATCACTATTTCTTATGTTTTCTTATAACTGTTATTAAAACAGGCAAAAACTCACTATACGTATTGCACACTGCAAGCTAGAGTAATCAATGGATGCTAGAAGGCTTGTGTATAAAATCCCCATCTCAGATTCCAGGCTCCTCACTGACGAAGGCCACAAGCCAGAAACTAGTCTGGAGATATTGAATAGTAGGCACTAGATGGGGATTTTATGCACAAGCCTTCTGGCAACCATTGATTATTCTGGCTTGCACTGAGTGGCAATACTGTACGTAGAGTTTTGCCTATTTTTATGTTAATAATGTGAGTATTAGTGCTTGTGATGAAAAGGGTTATAAATGATTTATTTTTTCTCTAATTTAATTATTTTATGAATTTTTTTTTTTAAAAAATGTACAGTATTTAATATATATTTAAATAAAACTACTCAAGACATTCTAAATAATACGTTTTAAATAATATCGTTAAAAACATTCCGAATTGAATAATAATGAAAAAGGAGAAAAGAGAATGCTTTCTAGTAATAGGAAATTCACTTAGTTTTAAAAATGAACAAATTTTACTTTTCTTTTTTTTAAAAAAATAAGAGAAAAGAATTACAAATAATAAAAAAATCTTTGACACTATATGTAATCATACAATCATTCCTACGTGACTCATTTTAATAGACTGCGATAATAATGATTTATATGTGATAATATGTTAAGACTAGTCACTCTGTTGAATAATGATTGAAGAAATACAAACTAATGATTAGAACAGAAAAAAAAACAGACGTGTCTACAGTAGCAACTCATATATGTACTAATGAACATATGTTTGCTTGGGGAAATAGATAGAGAGAAAAAGGTGCAAAGAAGAAAAACTCAAAGAAGCTGCTCATGTGGCAATGGCAATTAATCCTATAAGTCAGCCCACTGTGGCAGTATATGACGTCTGAAAGCTTGTAATTAATCTTGCTTTTATTAAAAAGTAATTGAAAAAGAAGAAGAAAAGTGGAGGAATCAGTAGGATTTGAAAAAACCCTCATAGATAAATATATGAAATTTTTATTGACTGTTGTCCTTGACAGAATAGCTCAACTGGTTAAAGTGTTGTCTTAGAATTTGATGTTCAAGAATCTAAAGGTGTAAGTTTGACACCTATGCCACTGGTTAGCCCAGAAATCCTGAAGATGATTGGAGAATACCATTCGAAACATTGTGTAATCTATTAGCCTGCATTACCTTTGTGTATTATTACTAACAGTTGTTTGTATTTGGAAAAGTTTAAATAAAGTTTAAAATTCTCTAGATATTCAGCATTTACTGATAGATAATGGAAATAGTCGAACATAGTATCACATATATAATTTTACTTCTTTCTTAAAAAAGTAAAAGGAAAGAAGAATTACTAATTAAAACAGTCTTGACACTTTATAAATAGAATCATAGGATCATTTAGAGATCATTTAAAGTGTTACAGTAATGATATATATATATATATATATATATATATATATATATATATATATATAGTAACCAGATAAGAAACAACCCACTCTTTGCTGATTTTATTTCCTGATGAGCATATTGCAGGAAGGAACTATTGATTGGCATTCCCCAATGCAGACATCACCCCACCTACAATATTTCCTGCTCATCAGAGAATGTAGCACCATAGAGACTGGAAGCATCTAGAAATGTATGTGTTTGGTTTCCCAAATGGTGCCACTAGGGTTTCATCTCACTGCAACCTTACTTACCATCATCTGGTTATGCCGAACATAGCTCAAGAGGCATGAGATTCTTGAGAGTAGGATGCAATGAATGATTAGTGATGCAAAATGGAACTGAACAACTAAAATTAATTTTTAATAACAATTTTATTAACAATAATTATTGATAAGTCCCTCCAATAGAGTTCATCATTTATATCAAATAAAAGCTTATTTCAGTTCATCTTGTGTGAAGAAGTCAAAAAGCTTTTTTTTCGAGTATACGTATACATAGGTTTTATTACTTTATTCAGATGTGGTTTATTCAGATATGCATATAGGTCTTTATAATTCATTATCATTTAATTATTCTAACATATAACACTTTGAGGTTTGTAGATAATTATTATTCAGTCAAACATAGACATAGGTCATATCACTTTATCCAGATGTGTATTATTCAGGTAAAAGCATTTATACATTTATAAATCATCATCATTTAATTATAGATATTTATTATTTAGTCAAACATAGGCATATGTCTTATCACTTTATCCAGATGTGTATTATTCAGATAAGCATTTAAACATTTATAAATCATCATCGTTTAATTATTCTGATATATAGCACTTCCAGGTCTATAGATATTTATTATTCAGTCAAACATAGTTGTATATTTTTACATCAATTTTACCATTTTATCCAGATGTGGACTATTCAAGTAAGCATTTAAACATTTATAAATCAGCATCGTTTAATTATTCTGATATGTAGCACTTCCAGGTCTATAGATATTTATTATTCAGTCAAACATAGATGTATATTTTTACATCAATTTTATCATTTTATTCAGATGTGGACTATTCAGGTAAGCATTTAAACATTTATAAATCATCATCATTTAATTATAGATATTTATTATTCAGTCAAACATAGGCATATGTCTTATCACTTTATCCAGATGTGTATTATTCAAGTAAGCATTTAAACATTTATAAATCATCATCATTTAATTATTATAATATATAACAATTTCATGTTTGTAGATAATTATTATTCAGTAAAACATGGATGTATATTTTTACACATAAGTTTTTTATCAACCATTCCATATTTGTAGAACATTTATAATTTTTGAACATACAACACAATTAATGTTCTCATATTATTTCATTAATTTTCTGTTGTTAACTTATTATGGAATTAATAATTGATAGGTGAAACATTATTACTATTACAGAATTAATAATTGTATTATTTTCTAATGCTTACCTTTTAACTAAGGTCTTCATTTATTGCTGTTTCTCAAAATAATGGGGGGGTCTCAAATTTGAATGGCACTAAAGGCTTGGACAGGCATTGGATGCTTATCTCATGGTAGTGAATAGAGAGAAAACAGGCTAACTGCTCATATTACACCAATTCTTCATGGAGCTGCTTGATGGTTCAATTCACTTTTCTAGTAATCTCAAAATTCTTAATAAAAAATTGTTGTCTTTCATGATTTTCAAGTATAGAATAATAATCTAATAATCATCTCTCAAAAAATAATATTGTCTTCTAATCTGAATTCTCCAACCTATTTATACCTTTTCTCTCTATCAGAACGAATTCACCTGATATGCCTGCTGAATCCAATTGGTTTTTGGTGTGTTTTCATCCATGTTCATGCCATTAATCCCAGTTGATTGGCTATTCTATTTTGGTGGGATCAGATTGTTTTTACTTATCTGGCTAGGTGTTTTCAAATTTTTAATTAATTTTCTCATGGTGAAGAAATGCCTTTAATTATTGTTAAATTACTGCCCTTCTGCCTTACAAATTATTCTTCTGAAATATAGAATGAGCTGAAATCAGTAAAGAGATTTTTATTTAAATGATTTTTAATTTTGAATTTATTAATTTTAATAAAGAAAGATTGATACTTTCTTTAATTGCAAATATAAATGTATTTGCTTTTCTTTTTCTTTTTTCATTTTAAAAAATTTGATTTTTTAAAAAAATATTTTGTAATTAGTCTTTTTTTATATTTTTGACATATTGCTAGTCTGATTTAAATTTAACCTATGCCATTTTAATTTGGGAGGTGGGATCTTTTAAATATATACATGAAACAGTGAATCTGTTTCAATATATATATATTATTTCCAAGAGCTTCCATGTAATAAAAATATAATAACTAAATAGGCTGATGTTTCAGAACAATAACAAATACTTTTCTCAAGCCTTCTTTCTCAAATCATAGGAATGTGCATGGTGAGATTTAAAATCATTACTTTTATTTGTTATTTTCTGCTCATTCTCAAATTCTATTGGGTGAGAAGTTTTAAAAAATATATTATTCTCCAATAGTTTTTTCCAAATATCTTTAATTTTTTTTAATTCACACCTTTCATTTATGCTTTTAGGTTTTTTAAAAATCTCTACAGATTCCCTTAGCAGTCTCTGGTCATATTGTTCAATTTTTGCCAGAATATGTATTTTATTAAAATTGATGTCATATTCTGGCAAAAATTGAACAATATGACAAGAGACTGCTAAGGGAAGCTATAGAGATTCTTAAAGGCCTAAGAGCATAAATGAAAAGTGTAAATTAAAAAAATTAACAATATTTTAAAAAAGCTATTGGAAGAAAAAATATTTTTTAAAACTTCTCAACCAATAGAATTTGAGAATGAAAAGAAAATAGTGGAAAAAAATAATGATTTTTAAATCTAACCATATCCAGTCTTATGACTTGAGAAAGAAGAAGCTCTGAGAAAAGTACTTGTTATTGCACTGAAATATCAGCTATTTGTCAAGCGTTGGTGGTCAAGAGGTCAGCACAGCTGCCTTACAAGCAGTTGTCCTGGGTTAGTGGGTTTGCATCCTGACCAATGCTATGACACATGAAAAAAATATATATATCAGCTATTTATCTATTATATTTTTATTACACAGAAGCTCCCATAATACTATGAATTCATCGTTTATCTGTGAGAATATTAGAATTAATATATATATATATTTGCATAAAAATCATAGAATGAAACTTCTGCTTGTAGTTATTTTATCATACCTAATGTTATTGTTTTCTTTTTTAAAAAAAATTAATTTCTCAGCACAGTTTGATGAAGTGTCAAATTCTGGAGCTCAAAGCTATGAATTATGCCCTATTCGATCCATTTCTAATACTTGAACATCCTATGAATACCTCAGCAATAAACCACTCCATTGTTTTAAATTTTATTAATTATATTCATAAAAGCAATTGTTGAAATATATCTTAATAAAATATTGCATTTAAGTTAACTTTTGGTTCATCCTGTCAAAATAGTAATAACATGCCAATTTTTACTTTATGCATTTATGAGTGAACTCTTAGTTTAAATTAATGATAATTTTGTCATAAACGTGAAATATAACTGTATATATAATTTATTCCTAATCTCTTCATCCATGGTTTCAAAAATCCCAGAGCTTGAAAAAATATTAAATATAAATTAAAAATAATAGAAATGAATAAATGAGAACTGATAAATTTTAAGTCTATACTTATCCGTCTAAACCCCATTATTAGCCATGCCATGATCAGCTGTTTTTTCATCTTATGCACTTTTGTGCAGCCATATATTTTTTTACCTGTTTATTATTTTACCATTATTTTATAATTACATAATTCTATTGCTTGTTAATTATTTTTGTTGATGCAATAATGTATATATATTAAAAATTAAATTCTACCATGCATGTGTGTATTTATATGTTAAACATATGTATTGTGTAGGGTTTGCTATTATCCCTGATTTCAGGTGTTCATGGATAAGATTTGAAATTAAAAAATTACAGTGGATAGCAAGAAACCGTGGTGTATATGTCAGTGAATTATCGTTCTTCTTAAATAACTTTCTTGGTGAAAAGTAAAATTTGTAAGTATTCAAATTTAGAAGGTTGATGAACTTTAAACTTTTTTAATCTGTTAAACCCATAAGAACTATTAGATTTTGTTTCCTGCCAAGATATTGATTTTATCACTAATGATTTTTGCAAGTAGGTGAAATGCATTTATCAAAAAATATTGCTAATTAATAGTTTGGTGAGTTAGGACAGAGAATAGCAATCGCTTAAAAGATCATGGAAAGGTCAAAAGATTGTTAATTTAAGATTTGATATCATCTTAGTTTTAAAAAAAAATGTTAATTACAAAATTGAACTTTCCCACCACTACTGAAATGTTAGACAAAAACTTAAAATTAAAAAACAAAATGCTTCTTTGTGCCGATTTTAAATCCTCCACCGAATTCAATAATGAACTCATTGGCTTTATTGAAAAGATTATGGCAGAACATCAAATAAATTGAACACTTATTAGCTTTATTAATATTACTGCTAGTAACCATCTGTTTTGATATTAATTATTGTTTAATGTGTGTGCTTCTAATTTCAACATTGGAAAAGGTTTGAAAGGTTAAACTAAAGTTGCAGCGTAATTCGTTTACATTTTGATTGGCAGAAAATATATTTTAAGATTTTAATCCAAATAATAGATTCAACACAGGAAATAATTATTTAAGTTAGAGAAAGAAAAATATATTAATTAAGGAAGGTAGTTAGTTGTTGTGTCTATATCTATATTATTATCGGAATAATGTTCCGGTCATCGAATAATAATACACTACCCAATAAATAAATGTCATGATATTTATTATAGGTTTTTACAATAACAAGATATATGCAATAAGTAACAAGATATACAATAGTATAAATTACATAGATTTGTCTCGATTTTGATTGTTTGTGAATATTTAATTGTTAATGGTATAACCATGGCTTGGGTAGAAATGTTTAGAATCCTTTTCTGAATTCTGACACTTCCCTCCTACAAGACATCATATGCAGTAGGTAGAGGCATTCTATTTCAGTATTGAACATTCCTCATTGCATTTTACAAAATATGGGACATTAAAATTACTGTTTGATTGACATCTGATGGTTATCTGGTGTTTTTCCTCTCAAATGAGAATGAGCATCTAATATATATAGTCAGATCTTCTTCCTAACTGAAAACAGCCATTAGCTACTTATTTGTCTTCTTTGTTATTTCATTGATCACCTATATTGTATGTTCAGTATAAATTTGATAACATTGTAGTTTGGATAAGCTTAAGATGAATTTACAATAGTAATACTATTATAGAGGATTTGAACACAAACTTTGAAGCAACCCTTCAGCTATTGAGTCCATCTCATACAACCAATACACATGACCACACACATGTTCAAAAGATAAATGCTCTTCAATATATGTATTTTGTGCTGAACCAGCATTCATCAGTTGTTCCAGATTAGCACAAAATTTGTATATTAGAGATAATTTATCTTTTTCACATATGTGTGGTCATGTGTATCAGTTGTATGAGATAGAGTTGATAGCCGAAGGGTGCTTGAAAGTCCATGTTCAAATCCTCTACAATTACATCTAATTTCCAGGAATATTAAATTATACTTGTATTCTAATATAATAGTAATACTAGCAATAATTGTTCTAATTTTAGAATTATTACAAGAAATGGCAGCTATAACTGATAGATTTTTTTAATGTTGGAAAAATTTGAAAATGATACAGATTTAAACAGGATCATTAAAGAAGATAGTAGATACATTTATTAAAAACAGATTTGTTAATAGCAGGATTAAAAAGGATGAAAGCAATTCATCTCATCATTTTCTGTTCTCAAAATAACATAAACAAAAGATCTCTTGGGATTACCAATCAGCAACTGATTTCAAGATCATAATTCTGGTTCATTGAGGCAAAATTTCAAGATTTCCTAATAAAAATCAACCGGGACTCTCTTCCTATGAACTCATTTTTGGCATACAGGAAAAATTTCAAGAAGATTGATCCTGAGAGGAGGAATCAATTGACCACATTTTTCTTAGCTGTCCTAATATGTCCAATTAGAGATCGATAACTCATGAATGGTACAGCAATATGAATGGAAACTATAAATCAATGAAAGATTATATAGGTCAGGGTCTATTTTCAGACATAAGACTGGAGATTTTCATGAATTATGCTTTGTGGTGTGTCAGATGTAAAGTAATGATTGCAGGAATGAGAGACCCACATGGAACTAAATTCAAGAACATCAAGAAGAAAATCATGAAGAGGGACTGAATAATTGCTCCAAGCTATATCACAAGAGCAACATGGGAGAAGGATGGATCTACTTTGCTTCAAATAGATATGTAATTGATGTCATTTTTGTATTTGTAGCATTCAATATAGCAATAGAATAATTTTTTTTTTAAAAAAAAACTTTAAAAGATTGAAAATAATTGATACATTTAAATTATATCATTAAATTAAATTTAAGTTTATAACTCCTTTACAAAGACCAACTTTTCCCAAAGATATCTGAAAAAATAAACACCTCCACAACATGTCTTTATTCATACTAATCACTTTCATTGGCCCAGGTATCAATTATACCACAAATATATTTGAGAATTTGGTCATAAATATCTAAGCAGATTCACATCTTAATAAATTATGTTGTTGATTTAGATTTAATTTATAGATATAACTTAATTATGGGCATGCTTGTTTTTTTTTAAAAAAAATGTTCATGCTTGCAGTAAAAAGTTATCGTGAGTGAAAAGTAAATATATTTAATATTTAAAATTGGTTTAAAATTATATATCAGTATGGAATTTAATAATTATGATGTAGTTGTCAAAACTTACTGTGTCAGATACATTAATATTTAAACTGTATTTTATATAGTGTTTGAAATAATGTCACTTATAATTAGATAAAAAATAATCTTTCATGTTTCGGTGCAATTGATAGTATCTGACTTGGGATCAAAAGATTCTAGGATCAATTCTGGTGTTCGAACTTCTTATGAGCTCCCAAGCAATAAAGCCATATATCTTTTTTTTTATAGTTAATGTAGATACATATATTCTCTTATAGGAAGTTTTGTGTGATCTGGTTCAGTAATAGTGTTGCAGAATCTGCAGGTTCCCCTCACTTTCAATGCTCAAACCTTCTTATTAACATCCAAGCAATAAATTATTTAATTCCCCACCCTCAGAAAACAGGAACAAATAAAAAGGAATTTATTTGTAAATTTTATCTTAAGAGGAGATAATAATATATGAAAAAAATATATAAAACCAAGTATATGGATCTCATGAAAAAGATTAAGAAAACTATTAATGACAATATGAAGAAATATCACTCTGAAATAATAAAGGAGAATGTAAATGAGAATATAAAATATTATTTCATTATGCTATTGGCTATTTTAGCTGAAAAAAGAAGATGCCAAAGACTAAGAATAAAATTATGATGTGTCTAGAAAAAAACTATTTAATGATAAAGAAAAGGAAACCCAAGTAGCTCCTTCTATAGAAGATTAATACTTGAAATTTCACATTCTAAACAAAGAAAGATCCATACAATTTAATCTACAAGGAATGAAAATCATATAATCCTTATAAATATTTCAAAAAGAAGCAATGAAAGATGCATTTTTATGTACAAAATATTTAAATGATAAACATATTTAATAAATATAAAAAAGTAGATAGCAGGAATTTCAGATTATTATCTCAGTCTTCTATTAATTATATATAAGATATTAAGATTCTTATAGTTTTGAAACAAATTGTATTTAAAACTTGATACAATATAGTAGATCATCCAATTATTGAGAGAATAGAAAGAATCAATGTGAGTGAGTTGCCATTGTGCATCAAATTTGTCAATTATGAAATATCATTAGACTCTATTCTAGGGTAAATGATACATATTTGATGAATATTTATCACTATGCAAAAACAGAAATCAGATTAAGTAATAATACTAATATAATTGACATTGGTAAGGGGGTATGCAGTATTTGAGAAGTATTTTGTGTATTGAAATAAGAAACAAAAGAATAAAAAGAAATAAAAACAAGCTGGTTAAAGTTTGAAAATGATATAATTGTTTACACAGATAATATATCAGAGATATATTAGTGAAAGAAAAGTAATAAGATTAAATATAAATATTAAAAAGAATAATGTAATGCTAAATAAGTTCTAAAAAACAACAACAAGGAAATAAAGATTGATAGTAATTATATAAAAAAAAATGAAATTATAAACATATCAAACTAATTATTAATACAAGTGGAAATTTAATGAATAAAATTAATCATAGGTTTAAACTGATGGAATGCTTTTGATAAAAATGACTGACCATTACATGTGTATTGTTACTTGACCTGGACAAAGGACAACACTCTCTGTGAACTATGAATGGAGCCATGCTTTGACATAATCAATATTCTGTGTACTGGAACTAGATGAGGTAATGGATTGTTATATGAAGAATAGGCTGGGCATCAAGATTCAAACATAGTGTCAGATCAAGAAATAAATCAATTTTGGAGGTAAAATGCAATAAATCCACTTGCAATGCAATTTATTACAACAAATCCTGTGCCAATAGTGCCACTAGGTTAGCACAACATAAATATTTAGTCATGCAAAAACAGGTCCCCAATATAAAATTGGTGTTCCTGGAGCGTGAAATTTATTCTGGTCCCAACTTTAATCCATTTAACATCAAAGTAGTTTGCACTGAGTGCAATGATTGAAAAAAATAATTTAAGAAGGCATAATTTATTACCAACAACACCCAAATGATAAATAAAAAAGACTCATGTGTTGCTTTATTATGCATATGGAATATGTAAAACTTTC
The DNA here is from genome assembly GCA_028023455.1 of Epiperipatus broadwayi. NCBI lineage: Eukaryota > Metazoa > Onychophora > Udeonychophora > Euonychophora > Peripatidae > Epiperipatus > Epiperipatus broadwayi. The sequence goes on from JAQFVV010006374.1 coordinate 244,893, forward strand.
AATTTAAATATCAGCCACCTTTTATGTTTTTATTTTATGCTTCCTCTCCCTCACAAATTTGATGTTTGTGCTATGAAAATGACTTGCCCAGTCGAAAGCAGTACTAAGTAATAGTTAATTTGTAGTATTTTAATATTTCCTTTGTAGTGAGCTATGCCTGGATTGAATAATTCATTTTATTGTGATCATTCATATAAGAGACTTGCATATTCTATAGCACAACTCTTGGTAATATCATATGATATGGTCTGTATTTTTGAAAATTATTTTCTTAATAACATGATAGTTGCTTCCAAAAATTGTATCTCTATAGTAACAATTATCCATTTAGTTCATCAATAATAAATATCAAGTAATAGAACATTTTTGCTTTATGGGACATATAGGCGATAGCGTGCTATCTTGAGAATCAGCAGCCTCCAGGAAATAAACTTCAGATGCCTCATGGCTTAAATCAGTGGTCTTCAACCTTTTCACCCCTGTGGACCGGTAAAAATAAGGATAAGGTTCCACGGACCAGCAAAAATAAGGATAAGATTTCGCAGACCGGCAGAAGTCTATAGATAAATTTTCTTAAAGATAAGCATAATTGTTATAACTGATCAAAACAACAATGTTAAATATATAAGATAAAGTTATATATATATGGAGTTTATATAATAAAAAACTTTTTTTAAAATTTTTTTAGAAAAGTAATAAAAAATTTAATTCTACCCCCCCCCCCCAATAAACATCTGTGATAACTAGAAAAACAAATTAATTTATGAATGATTGATTAGATTTTGTTTTCGTTCTGTTTTCTTTTTTTTTTAATTGGATAAAAATGAGATGAAAAAATAAATAAAAATTGGTTATATTAATTAAAAGTTTAAACTCTTATTATTTATTATTACAAACTTTTTACTGCCCGTCTAGCACGCAGACCTGCAGAAAAGTTCCGCAGCCCGGCACCGGGCTGTGGAACAAGGCTTGAAGAACACTGGCTTAAATTAATTAATCTCTAAGGTAGATCAAATACTATATTAGATATATTTTCAAATCATAGCAATAATCATAAGTAATGGGTAGTATATTTAATGCAATAAAACAAATGTCCATGCTAGGGTATGTTGATTATACAATCCGCGCACGTATATGTCCGTGCATGTACATGTATAATTATTAAAAAACTGATGTAATTAAGAAGAATGGATTACAGATATTAGTTTTAGTTTAACGTTTTCAGAAATTATTGTCAAATTTATACTTTCATCATCATCATCTTTATTATTATTTTCATACTAGTTTTAAAAACTCCCCTAGGTTATATCCTTTATATATTATTACTATTATTAGTAGTAATAATATTTTTACTAAAATAAAAAGCTTTCAATATATATTACAGAAACTGCATATTACACAGCAAAGTTAAATTATATGATTGAGAGAACAAGAATCAGTATCATCATTGAAAATCTTAAAGATGTTGAAATAAACTTTAATTGTATATGTTGAAAGAAAATGATAAAAACTACTGTAAATGTAAGCTGGTTCACAGAAGATTTTAAAAGAGCTAGAAAGTTAACATATGAGTTTGATTGATAAGAAAGTTTGCTAGATTAATGTAATGAAGAGGATGTATGAACTAGAAGTACTAAAATTAATTTAGAAAGTTCATCCTATAATGTGCATGGAAAGTAAAAAAAAAAAAAATTCATTTTAGTCAATTGTTTGAGCTCTTGTTTCAATCTGTTATTTCAATATTCAAATGTTATTTGATCTTCTAAACAATTCATATTATTTTTCTGATTTATATAAGGTAGCAAAATGATTAAGGAGAAAAATACAATTAGTAAAGTTATTAATGTTGATATTGTCCACTGTGGTTTGGCACAGCAGTAGAATGGCAGATTCTGGATTTCATGGCCCATCCTCATTACTTCTAGTACTCAAACATCTTATGGAATCCCAGGCAATGGAGTTATTTTATTATTTTTTAATGTTAACATCATTAATTAGACAAAAAGTACCAGTTATAAATATAAAACTCAGAATTTATTTTAATAATTTTTATTAGTCATTTATTAGACTAGAGATTATCAAATATTTCTGTAGTATAATCTTCACTCATCTATTCTCATGCAAGGTAGGGACTGATTTCTATCCACTTTTAACACCTTGTGGAGGGATGTAATCATAAACATATGATCAAAGGCACGTAAAAAGAATGTCTGATCTCTAAGATGTACATTTTGTACTGAGCCAGCATTCATCAATTGGTCAAGATTACAATGTCTTACACATGTCTTTATCATTGATCAGTAGTTAATTATTACAGTTTAATTAATAAATGTCAAACTTATCCCCTCTCACCTTGACAGAAATTACTTAATCGAAATATATTAATAATTTTGATCAGTCATTCATGTAACTAGATATTTTTTACGTGATAATAATATTTCTGTAATGTAATTTTAACTATACCACTCTCAAGCAAGGTGTCAAAAGTGGATAGAAAACAATCCCTATCTTACATGAGAGTGGTGCAGTAAAAATTACATTACAATAATATTATTCAGAATTTATTTATCTAAAATATATCTTTTAATAACAAGTGTTTGCTATAATAAAATTCAACAATTAAAAAGTTATGTTATCTCTTATACGCCGTGTTTTAAACAAGCCTAATGAAAAGCTCTGATTATGGTTTTCCTTTGATCCACAATATATTGTTTTCTTAGTTCTACATTACTAATATATCCATCTGATAAAGAATTTGCATCGCTTTTTATTTATGTCTTTGAAATAATTGTTAGATTTAATGAGTTTTGCCACAGTATTCGTATTTGTTTATTATTCAAGAAGATACTGAGAAATGGATCTGAAAATGTTTATAGGTTCTCCAGAGATGTGGTAGATATTTTTTATTTTATTTATGCAATTATTACATATTTATTTACGAACATTTTTAAACTGAAAAAAAAAAAGGGCGATTTAAAATTATTTATTTATTCATTTCCATATTCATAATCTAAAATTCTTTTTTCCTCTTCATAATGTGAAATATTAAGAATATGTTTTTTTTTTAAAAAAAAAAATTAATTTACTTGCAAATTAATTTAAATTCTAAAATTATTTTCATTTCATTTAGTAGTGTTTCTAGTATTTTCTTTCCATTAGTTGATGTTAATCATTAATATTACTTAACCACTAGATTTGCATAAGTTAATAATTGAAATTCTTTTCTTCTCATCATTAAAAATTAAATTATGAAATTCATATGGTTCTGACTTAGTTTGTAAATGAATGATAGGTTTAAAGTGTTGATAAGTTGTTGTTTTTTTTTCCATTTTTTAAATGATTCAAGACTTCATTTAAATTTTACATATATATGATATTTACAATAAATGTTTGCAGGAATTAATAAGAAATTTACATACAAGCAATCTAAAGTTTAATAAGAATATGGTAGAAACGATTAAAAGAATTGTTTATTGGTAAATATCATCTCAGTCAAGATCACAATAGCAACAAAGACATGGTGGCTGGTTGAGCGTCGATTCCACACTGCAAATCCTATATGGTAATGTTTATGGGAATAGCAATGGTAATAGTATAACATAAATCAGAACATCAAATAATCTTTATATATACATTATTTTTAACTAGCAAATCTATTTTCCCAGTTTTGCCACCTTTGTAATCAACAGATACTGATCCCTAAAAATAATAATAATAAAAATAGAATAAATGCTGCTTGCTGAAGGAAAGGCTCATTAGATTAAAAAAATACAAGTGCACTAAATCCAGTTCCAAAATTCATCAATGATAAAGTCATAAACTAGAAACTAGTCTCAGGAATATGGATTGGATACCACAAGATAGGGATTTATTAAGCCCTAGCTTTGGCATCTATTAATTATTTAAGCATATACAAGGTGGCAGCAAGGTGGGATGATTGTGTTAGGAGGATTGTTGAGTGTTATAGTGGTAAGTAATGGGATAAAAGAATAGAAGCATTAATAAAAAATAGGGAGTTGGAGAGATGGAGAACTAGTATGGAGGGTAAGAAAAGATTAAATATATATAGAAGTAAATGGAACATTGGATGCGAGTTAATTTATGATAATAGTAAGGAAAGTAGTTTATTGTTCAAGGCTTGAACAGGATCTTTAGCAACAAGAGAATATACATGTAAATTGAAAACTATGGGTGATTTAGTATGCAAATTATGTAAGGAAGGTATAGAAAGTATTAGGCATCTGTTGATTGAATGTAAATGCTTGAAGGCAGAAAGGGTACAGATAATGAAGTTATGGGAGAATAGATGTGAACAAAGTGATTATACAAAAAGTGAGTTATTGGTTTTTATGCTGGGCTTGTGAAAAAATAAGGGGGATTTAGATATAAAGGCCATAGAGTTGACAAAGATTATGTTGTGGAAATGGGATGGGGCAGAATATGGGAAGACTTAGAGTGGGGAATGGAAAATAAAGTGGCTAACAGGTTTATCTGAGCATAATTGCTGAGATATTATTGACTTCATTTAAGGAGAAGCCAAAATACATCATATCACATCATGATTTTCTACTTACTAGTGATAGTATATTTTTATAACAAAATTTGTTTTATTGCTTAATGAATTATCTCTGTTTACCAGTTTTACTCTGTGACATCTTTTACAAATCAGTGTAACTACTTGTGTGTAAAAAAGATCAACATTATGCACTAGGAATCATCCATTTCAATAAAAGTAAGGGTTTAAACTCACATGGATCTTTGAGAATTTTTTAGGTAGCCAAAAAATTTTCTAACAAGCTGAATATTTTTAAGATAACTGACCCATAGCCAATGCATCTAACCATTCATAATTATTTTATAAATAGGCTCAGATATGTAGTTATTTCGAGATGGAGTGTAAAAGATTCAATATAACCAAATACCTATGCACTAATTATAATCTAAATATGATGTAGATTTCATATGGTATCATATACCATGTTGGAAGAGTTATCAAATTAAAGTAAGAAAATAGAACTAAATATAAGTACTAAAGAGTCTAAAGTAATATTCAATGGATTTTCTCAGAAGTCAATAAAGATTAATAATCATAACAAATACAGATGGAAACATAATGGATAAATTTTAGTTATATGAATTAAACTTGGATAGACAGCCTTTGGTAGAAATAACTTGATATTAAAAAGAAAGATCTATCTGTATGAAAAGGAAGGGTGTTAATACATGTGTTTTAGCAGTTCTTACTTATGGTTCTGATACTTGGACATTTATGAGAACAGCAATATGGTGACGTTAAATCATTCAGTAAAATGTGCAAAATTTATGTTGGAGAAACATGCAGGGATCAAAAGTGAAATACATGTTTGAAAGAACAAACATATATCATTGGCATCATTGAAAAATTCAGAAGCTGAAATAGAGGTGGAGGGGCCCTATAGCTAGGAGATATAGTAATAGATAGGCAACCCAAATCTTTAAACTGGATCTTAAGAGATTGTAAAGGCCCCAGAAAAAAACCCCATATGAGATAGATGGATGAATTTTGGGAAGTTTGATAGCATGATATGAAGAAGGCAAACTGAATTAAGAAATGGCAGAGAGAACTTTAACATGATGTGGATGAATAATAGTGAAAGTGATGATGATGAGTGTTATTTTTTAAATTTATTTTTATCTTTAAAAAATGTGCAGATTTTTTTAATATCTAAATTGTTATTCAGAATAGATCAATTTTTTTTAACAAGTTAGATTGTTCTTTTATGCATATTTATAAATAATAAAATTGGATAAATATTATTGGTAACTTATAAAATATTTTAAATACAGGAAGTTTCTAAATTATAGAGCACTTGATCTTAAACATAGAGATTAAGCAATAATTTGAAAACTCAGTGGATAAAGAGAAAGTTATAGAAAAAGCAGCAATATTATTTTATATGATTGATTTGGCTGAACACTAGAGAAAATGGTCTTAGAAGATTAATGAAACTAAGCAGTTTTTCAAAAATAACACTATAATATGTCTCAAAAAACTCAAGGCCAATAGACTGGTGTTGTTAGACTACAATGATTATATTAAAAAAATAAACATTGTCAAACATTGGTGGCCTAGATGGTTAGCATAGCTGCCTTCCAAGGAGCTGGCCCAGGTTCACTCCCCAGTCAATGCATCTGACGTATGAAAAATAAATGTGCAAATTACAAAATTACAATTTAAAAAGATTAACACATGTAATACAAAATATTTTAAGGATAAATTTGTGTCAACAATATTGAGGAAACTTTGTAACAAAGTGTATACATGGTTATATTTCTTAGCAATGTATTCCTCAGCAGCTTTACCTCCATGCATTTTTGCTAATATAAAGCTGCACAAAGGCCAGCCTCTCAGACTCATAATTGATTTCAGTGGGGCATATTACTGCAAAGCAGCAAAGAAAATAGCTGAGTGATTTGTAGAAGACATTGGATTTAGCACATACACCACCAAATCATCTTTTGAATATTTGGATAAAATTAAAAAATAAAAATTAGTAAGAACCACAAGCTAACCTCATTAGATATAAAAGAACTGTATGGTTCAGTGCCTTGTTATTTATCCATTAACATTATTTATGATGCCTTGTGGAAAATTAACTACAATTCATATAAAAAAGAGATTATAATAGAAGGGAAATTGTAGCAGTAGCCAAGGATGATTTTTTTAAATGGAGAGTGGTTGGCCAATGGGATATTGTTTGTAACATTGCTCTAGCTAAATTTGAAAATAATATCTTGTTTAAATATTTAGTCCCTTCATCTAACAATGCTTACATGCAATATGTACACATGTTTATATGTGAGGCAAAGGATCAGATCAACAATATCTGGCTGGAACTCGAGAATACATTATCTCTGAAATGGACTTGAAGTAGAAAATATTAGTCATAGGATGCCATGTATATCCAAAAAAATAAAAATGAGCTTGAATTTAATATAAAACTAAAATCTTTACAAATAGGGAGATCTATTTATTCTATGGCAAGAAGTCCCAATAGAATACAAACTTGTTACCTTTAAATGTTTCTTATATAAAAATCTATGCAAGTATAAGGCAGATAGAAAGACAACATAGAGGCATACACTAATGATCTAATAGGCCTTGGTTGTAATTGTAACATGCTTATTAAAACAGATGAGGAAACTTCACATCAGTGTAAATAAAGTTAAAAACATTGATAAAGTGTGATAAACCTTCCTTATGTCCCACATATTCCAACTAACCTTAGGAACCTTTGCACTAACACATGCAAGATTAACTTTAGATCATTATCTCTTAATAATTTGTTGAACAATGCTAAAGATAATATACCTGTGAAGCTTTGCACCTCAAGTGACCTATAAAATTGCATATACTGATTCTTCCTGCAGCTCTGTTTATTATGGGGAATCTCAAAAAATAGATTCACAAGAATTGCCTAATGTGAATATTTATACAATAGATCTAAACAGAGAACTGAATTCAGATACATCATTCCGGATCACAAATACTCTATAGATCACAAGTTTTTCCCATGAAGTGTTCAAACAATATGCTCAAAAAGAGATGGTAAGAAAAGAAAGTACAAAGAGGCTTGGGCAATTGCAAAGGACTTACATTCCATCAACCAACAGGATTCATGTTTTCCATTGTCTGAAAAATGGAATATCTAATTGCCTTATTTGCATATTATGTCTCATTTACATATTATATATCAGTTATATAAGCTTACCTGAAATGCATAACTTTATTTAGCACTATTATTCTGGCAGTGTTTTGCTGAAACTCAGTGCAATTAGTTAGTCTATGTTTATTATTTATACCTTTTCATCTGAACTCTATGAGTGCTTTAGAATTGAAATATACTTTATGATAATAATATGAATCATTCAATTCAAATAATCACTATTAGTTTGCAAAAGGAAGATATTCAATATTACTTATCATAGCCAAATTCTGAATTGTAAACTATAACAATACATGGCTTACAGGATCAGCTTCAGGGGAATATCTTCCATCAGTTTTCAAACATTATATTTTATAATTCAGACTTTGAAGATAATTACAAATGAACTTTATCATCTTCAAATTGAAATTATATAGAAAAATGATGTGGAATGGTACAAACTTCACCTATAAATACTTGTTACTTTAATAAATCTTAACACAAAGATAATGTTCACTAGCTTCAGAATACTGTAGATCTACTGGTAATCAGTAAAAAACTTTATGCCTCCTTATATCTTAATCTTTTTGCATTTTCCAATATCACCTAATCCTTTGCAAATTCTCAAACTTGCTTTGAAAACATTTGTTTATTTAGAAAATTTATACGAAATATAGACATTAATAGAATGACTTGAAAACATTTTTAAATCTTAAAGTTCAATAAGTCAATTTGAATGTGGAGATAAAATGAGATGTAATCTATACTTGTTAAATTTGCAGGATAAGAGAAATAATGATGTATAATTTGTTTGTTTTTTCTTTTTGAAAAAAAAATTCTAAGAAGGAATTAGATATAAAATCATCCAAAGATATTATATAGCAGGAGGGGTTATATTTTGCCTAACAGAAAGTATATATATTTCAACACTATAACTTGCTTTAAAAATTCAATGCAAGAATTTATTATTGATTAGTAGGCTACAAGGTATAAGTTAGTAGAAAAATAGAAAGCCAAATTATCAAAAATAGGAATTCAAGTTATAGATTTTTTAAAAAAGTTAAGAGATTTTGAAGTTAGCTCTTTTATGGCTTGAATATAATAGAAAAAAATAATTTCACTAAAAAAAAAAAAAACTATGTTTATGCAAATAGAAGAAGTAGAATGAATTTTCTAGTAAAATAAAGTAAATTGCATTTGATTTACAACTGCCAAACTTTCTTTACCCTCATTATTGACATTATTTACTGTATACAAATACATTAATGGTTATCACTAATTATTTATTAAAGTAGAAATTACTCCCAGCCCAGATCTGTGCTTAATTTAAAAACAGGTACATTAATCTTTAACTGAATTTAAAGTTTGTATCTTGGTTAGGGATAATCTCTATTTTGGTAAATAATTAGGGATAATTATTAATGTATTTATCTAGAGTGAGTCATGTCAATGTTCTGAGTGAAGAAAGTTTGACACTTGTTAATCAAACATAACAATTTGCTTTTGATAAATACTGAACATATAATAAAGATATATGTGAAATACTGTGACCAGGGTCAACTGATGCATATTGGAAATCATTTGTAATGTAAGATGTCTTTATTCATATGTTCCAAGAATGTCTGGTGGAAAGCCAATAAACATCACATGATTATCATTTCTTATGCTTGCTTATAACTATTATTAAAACAGGCAAAATTCTCCATACAGTATTGCCACTCAGTGTAAGCCAGAGTAATCAATGGCTACCAGAAGGCAATACTGTATGGAGAGTTTTGCCTGTTGTAATAACAGTTATAAGCAAGCATAAGAAATGGTGATCATGTTATGTTTATTGGCTTAAAACCAATCCTGCCTAATAGGATAGTGGTAGCTATGGTTATTAAAAAACCAAAAACACCAAAATGTATAGGTACTGATCTGAGTTCAGATCTATATGTCTATATAAATGAACTTGGATTGAAAATAGTATTGTGTTTTCAATTTAAGACTCATAGTTTTGTAGTTAAGTAGAGATAAAAGGTGACTGCTGGAGGGTTGCGTTAGATCTTGAGATGTAGATGCAGTACTTTCAAATCCAAGGCCTCTCACTGACAAAGGCCACAAACCAGAAACTAGTCTGGGGATATTGGATGAGTAGGCACTAGTTTGGGGATTTTATGCACAAGCCTTCTGGCATCCATTGATATTACCCTGGCTCACACTGAGTGGCATTACTGTATGGAGAGTTTTGCCTGTTTTAATATCTGGTGGAGTGATGATTATTAAGTACATCTTTCAGAAGCAAGTAAGTTCAAAACTTGGGGTAAACCACAATCCTTAGAACATGAACTCTTGATTTGCTACTTTATAATTATCCTATATTATGTAGGGCAATAAAATAGAATGATTTATGGTTTGGAAATTAATAAATTTGATCACCAAGAGTGACAGAAATCCAAAATCTATGGATCTTGAGTTCTAGAGTCTGCTGTTCTACTGCAGCACTAAAAATTTCAGGGCAAAATAATCAAATTGTTTTATTACTCAGAAGTTTATAAAATTTCAGAACAACCTGTACACTTTTACTTCAACTTGGCAATATATGCAGAGATTAATAAATATAAAAATAATTAACAGTGGCTTCTTTAAAAAACAGAATGCATGGAATTCTGTAAAATGGCATGAAAAGATTTAATGTTTTAATAAAGAATAATTATGAAATGGAAATGAAACTGCAGATGGAAATTAGTTATTTGAGCAAATAAGAGGAGATAGACTATTACTATAAACAGGGATGGAAAATGTGTAAGGATATTACAAAGAACTATATAGTGATAAAAATAGGAAAATAAATTAGCTCATGCAGTACCTATGGCTAAATCAGTGGTAGTCAACCTGGTCCCTACTGCTCACTAGTGGACGTTATACCCTTCATGGTGGGTGGTAGGGGTTTGTCTGACACTGAAGCACTTTTTTTTTAAAAAAATTTAATTGATGTTTTAAAAAAATTTCATAGAGATTTATATGCTTTAGCTTGCTGTAACTCTGCTTTATAAATTTTATAAAGTAATATTACTTCCCTACTTTATAAATCACCATTGCTGTGAAAGTGGTGGGTGGTTAGAAAATTTTACTACTAACAGAGATACAAAAGTGGGCAGTAGGTATAAAAAGGTTGACTACCCCTGGTCTAAATAATATTTATTTTTCATGAAAGAATTGAGCACAGAATGAAAAACTTCTGGAAATTTATTTTTAAAGAAGCAGTTGAAGAAATAAAGAAATTATTGGCTAAGTTGTACAGAAAATGCTTACATGATAAAGAATATATCAGATGATTGTACAGTGCTATAGTTTCACAAATATTTAAGAAAGATGAAGATATTAATTAGCTTAGACACATCACAGATCAATATTTCTTTAACATGAGCACATATCTGGTCATGTATTTGATTCGACTAATGTAACAACATTTTGTACTGAAAGAGATGACAGGAAACATACATTTAAGGAAGTATGTTCTATGCAATTAATGAAAAAGAATCAAGCATTTTATTATTAAAAAAATGGAATATGTAAATATCCAATTTACATAAAGCACAAGGTTTTAAAGTTGTTTTACAAACTGTGGGACAGTTGAGTGCTAAGAATCTGACAGATTAGTCAAAAGGATGCTCAAAAAATAATATACTTAATACAGTTATACCATTTCTTGTTTCATATTTATAACGTGAAAAATAAATATTACAGTGTGCATAAGAAAAGAGTCTTAATGTTTTAGAATTACCATCTGTCTATAATTTCTTTTAACTCACATTAATCGAAGAAGCAAAGTAGATTTTAAACAGTTACAACACAGTGGACCATATTTATATTTTAAAGTTATAAGTAGAAACTATAAATAAGAATTACTGTTTTGCATTGGTTTTATGAAAATGAGGGTTTGATTCTATGAGCATTTCTTTTGGATAAATCATAACCTCAGTGTTAGTGGAAACTATGGTATCTCCCCAACCATACAAAGGGAAGTTTCATATTGCATTTGCATTTTATTCAGTACAATGACAATTAATTAACCAATCCTGTCTAACCTGGGCTTTCACCCTCTAACCAAGAATAGCTCAATCACTATATATATATATATACAGCTGGTTTGATTGGATATAATTCATCTGTACAAAAAGCTGATTAGAAAGCTATACTTAAGTGAAAAAATTTTGATGACCTTGATTTGAACCCTATCTTATAAGCAAAAATAGAGAGATATTAACTAGACTAGGATAAGACACTATTAAAGCAAAAATAGAGAGATATTAACTAGACTAGGATAAGACACTATTATATATTTTGATGTTTTCATTTTCTAATAGCTTAAACTCCTAGATTGCTTGGCCAGAATTGTTATAAGACCAACAAAATGTCACACGATTTTATTTTTAAATTGCAAATTTTTATTTCCCTTATTTCAGCCCTATCACTTTGTGTAAGATAGTAATCAATGATGACAGATGGTACTCAACAGAATTCATGGGATGCGTTGTTTTTGTTATAACAAACCAAGCTAAAGAATATAGATGTCATCAAAATATGCAGATACTGAATTGGTGTCTATTCAAGAAAAATGTTAAAAGGTTTTTGAATTTGATAGTTGATAGTAATAAAAAAGAAAAAATATGGCAGGTGGAATAAAAAGATGCATCAGATTCAAAAATTATAGATGCTACTAAAACCAGATCCAGAAATTCTCATTGATATAGGCTATAAGATAGAAATGATTTTGGAGATAAGGTTTTATTATTAAGCATTATCAGCTAATGTTTATTGATTACTCAAGTTTACACTAGGTGGCAGAACTGTAATAGTAGAAATAGATCAATATCAGTAGATTTATATCAGTATACTTGTATAAAAGATGGGATGATTGTGTTAGGAGGATTGTTGAGTGTTATAGTGGTAAGGAATGGGATAAAAGAATAGAAGCATTAATAAAAAATAGGGAGTTGGAGAAATGGAGAATTAATATGGAGGGTAAGAAGAGTTTAAATATATATAGAAGTAAATGGAATATTGGATGCGAGTTAATTTATGATAATAGTAAGGAAAGTAGTTTATTGTTTAAGGCTCGAATGGGATCTTTAGCAATAAGAGATATACATGTAAATGGAAAACTATGGGTGATTTAGGGTGCAAATTGTGTAAGGAAGGTATAGAAAATATTAAGCATCTGTTGATTGAATGTAAATGCTTGAAAGCAGAAAGAGTACAGATAATGAAGTTATGGGAGAATATGTATGAACAAAGTGAGTTATTAGTTTTTATGCTGGGTTTGTGAAAAGATAAGGGGGATTTAGATATAAAGGCCATAGAGTTGACAAAGATTATGTTGTGGAAATGGGATGGGGCAGAATATGGGAAGACTTAGAGTGGGGAATGGAAAATAAAGTGGCTAACAGGTTTATCTGGGCATAATTGCTGAGATATTCTTGACTTTGTTTAAGGAGAAGCCAAATACATCACAGATGTATATAATAAATATGATATAACTAAAATTGTATGGAAGGGAGTGGCAGTAGCATAGTTAACATATGGTAATGATGCATTATGTGTTAGTAAAGGGATATTAGATTACTTAGAAAAGATACAAAGAGAAGTAGGAAGACATGCATTAGATGCAGAAGTTATGGGCAGCAAAGGAGGCAATTCAAGGAAAAATGGGATGGTCAAGTTTTTATATGAGTGATGCAAAAAGCAAAATGAAAATGTTCAGTAGATTACAGTTTATGGATAATAAAATAGCAAAAATAGTATTTAATTAGGTTATGAATAAAGGACAGGCAATAAGATGAGTGAGAAAAGTAATGCAATATGCAGAAGATTTGGATAAAGACTTTATGTCAGTATACTTATACAAGAGGTGGGATAATTGTTCTAGAAGAATTGTTGAGTGTTATAGTGTTAAAGAATGGGATAGAAGAATAGATGCATTAATAAAGAATAGAGAGTTGGTAAAAAAAGAGAACTAGTATGGAGAGTAAAAAGAGTTTAAATATTTATAGAAGTAAAGAGAATATTGGGTGCGAGTTAATTTATGATAATAGCAAGGAAAGTACTTTACTGTTTAAGGCTTGAATGGGATCTTTAGCAACAAAGGAATATATACATAAATGGAAAAATATGTGTGATTTAGTTGCAAGTTTTGTAAGGAAGGCATAGAAAATATTAGGAATCTGTTAATTGAATGTAAATGTCTGAAAGCAGAAAGGGTACAAATGATGAAGTTGTTGAAGAATAAATATAAACAAAGTGATTATACAGAAAGTGGTTATTGCTTTTTATGCTGGGTTTGGGAAAAGACAAGGAGGATTTAGATATAAAGGCCATGGAATTGACAAAGATTATGTTGTGGAAGTAGGATGGAGCATGATAGAGAAGAATATGGGAAAACTTAAGATGGAGAATGGAAAGGGAAGTCAAAGTGGCTAACATGTTTCTCTGGGCATAATTGCTGAGAGATTTCTGACTTCATATAAGGAGAAGTCACAGTGCATCACATAAGATGTACTACTTAAAGATTACTAAGAGTTATTTTGGCCTTGTAGATGATGCAATTGCTTTCCAAAGTGATGCAGTAGAATGCTGGGAATAATGCAAAAGTAATCAGGTGAATGCAAAAATAGAAATAAACATGAATATTAAAAAACTAAAATTGTGTGGAATAATTTTTCAAAAAGAGGAAATACACCAATTGGTAGAAATAAATAGGAAAAAGTTAACAACTATAAATATAATATATTATTAAAATAAAGACAAACAGAATTGGGAAAAATTAATGATGGAGTTAAACTTGGGTGCACTGATTTTGGTAAAATTATCTCAGGATTAAAAGAAATATAATCATGTTCCTGAAAAAGATTTTTATTAGTGCTTATATATAGATATGAGGCTTGGATTCATATTCATGTGCAATGAAGATGTGTATTCTTGAATTAACAAGAAGAAAAAAAGGAAAGTAAAAATATAAATCACAGAATAAGTATGTATCATTCAAATTATCAAGAGATTTGAGAGAATGAAATGCACTGAACTCAGCATGTTGCTAGAAGAAGCAGTTAAAAATGAACAACTGAAGAGATCCAGAAAAAGACCAAATAGGAGATGCATATATTCTGAAGTGATGTAGAAAAGAGAAAGTATGGAATGAAATCATTCAAATAAATATCAATAGATCAATAATGGTTAAAAATGAAGAAATGATAATTAATGTCATATGCCTGTAGTCTGTTCATTCATTCAAAAAAGTCATTTTACTTTTCCTTTATAAGTTTATGACATCACTTAATTATTTTTTCATAGTCATGCTTGGTTTTGTGCTGTAATAGAATGACAGACTTTGAAGTCAAGATTTGTGTATCAAGGCTTAGCTTTGTCTTATCTTATCCAGCGTTTCAAACTTTTAATGAATACTGAAGCAATAAAATATATGGTTATTTATTTTGCTTACTCATATTAATTTTCAGCAATTATAAAAAAGACATCTGAGTTAAAATGAAATATATAGGTCAGAGAACTAATAGGTTTAACCAATATCATTGAAAGAATTAGGAGATTAAAATGGAGCTGGACTGGACACATTGGTAGAAGAGATGATAATAGATAGACAGCTGAAATCTTAAACTGGATCCCAAGAAATTGTAAAAGAAGACCTACAACACAACCACGTGCGAGATGGATGAAATTTTTAAAAAAGACAGTTTTCTGGTGTTTTGTAGAGAAGAGAGACTAGGGATTCGGAGAAACTGGATTAAACTTGAGATACCTTCATTCTGCAGTGGATCGATAATGTTTGATAATAATGATGCATATATATATAGCAAACATTTTTAAAACTTAGGTCACATTTAGACTCGTCTTGCAAATTCAGTTAACTTTTTTTTCTAAGGATTTCTTTTTTTTTTTTAAAATTTCCCAAAGTCTAAAATATGTTTTTATGGCTCCAAGATTTTTTATCATCGTAAGGCTTTTTTTTTTTTCTAAGAAATTCAATTCAAGTGCTTTTTTTAAAGCACTTGCCCCTCCCCCCTTCTTATGTACTTAGTCACCTTTTCGTATCCATAGCTATTAATCTTCAAGAGGGAAACGGATGTATGATGTTTGCTTCTATTTTTAAAATGAACAACTAAAGAAACAAAAATGGGTATAACCAATAACTAATCATTTTAGTTGTTTTTTTTTTATTCACCGGTGAAAAGGATGTTGTATCCTAAGCAACCTATTTGTAAAAAAGATAACCATTTACTGAACATTGCAATTGCAGATTAAAATGAAAGACTTGAATGAGTATTTGGGGAAAGAGGGAGTGGAACTTCTTTCAATTCTGACTTTCTCATACATGCCTGTACACATTATACATATGCATGTATATATTAGAGAGTGATTGTTGTCGAATGAATGCAAGTTTCATTTATTAGCTCTTTATATTTTTAATTCAACTATGAATAGAAAAGGGTGCATTATAAGTGGAGAAAGAAAATCAAATGTAAGTAGATAAACTTAGAGAGAAGTAGTCGTGTTTATTTAGGCTTCGAGCTGAGATAAGATAGATAAAGAGATGATAATACGATTCTATCTCAATTCTTATAACTTTTAATAGCGTTAAATGTATAACTAAATATATAACAGATTTGTCGCAACATTCAGAATAAGCAAATTGGATACTGACTTAGAATTACGTATTGCTTGGGAAATAGATTACACCTTAGTATTCGTTCAGCCTATATCCCTTTTCTATTAATATAAATCGATACGTAATAGTCCGATAGTATGAGGGGTTAGATTGACGTAATGTCTTCGTAATAAGGGTTTTGACTGTTCCATCGTCGGTTTTTCAACGAAATGGACGATTGAATAGTTGGAAGGGTGAGAGGATTGAAGCCTGTCTATTAAAGTTTGAGGAATAAACTGAGCACTGATTATATATATATGTGGGAGATTAGGATCTGGCCCATCTGAAGAGTGCTGATTCTGCAGGATGTATATTGGAGATTATTTATCTTTTTAACATGTGCGTGGTCCATATGTATTGGTTGATTGAGATGGAGTAGAGGATGAGTAGACTGAAAAATCCTGAGTTCAAATTAAATAAAAATAACAGTTTATTTATTTAAAATTAGTGATAGATACACATATTTATATTGTTGTTTTTTTTCTGAATACAATTTTATAAAATTATTTATTTATTTAAAAATAGTAATAGACACTCATCAATATATATATATATATTGTTGTTATTTTTCTGATTACAATTTTAGAAAGTTTTTTAATTTATAAAGTACTACAAATAATTTATTACTGGTGTTAGTTGCTGGTCATTTCTTTAATCTCTCTTCTAAGAAAGTGAATTATAATCTTTAATGAGCTTTGATATCTGGAACTAGATGCAAAGTTCCATTACATATAAAAAACACATATCTGGGTTAGGAATGATAATCTTTAGCTTAATAAATGATTGGTAATAAGTATTAATGTATTTAATGGAAATGATTGCTGTCAAAGTTATGAGCTCAGAAAGTTTAACATCAGTAGATCAAATTGTAATAAAGACAATTTATTGTTGCTATAATATTTATAATACATTTTAATAATGTAAAAAGATTTTTTATTAATTGATTTTTCTTTTATATCTTAGAAATATTAAGAAGATCCAATGGTTAATATCCATAACTTAGTTTCTTTCTTTGTAAAAGTAATGATAGTTCACATGGTAAATAAATATGGATGCTTGTGTCATGGGATAATATCACCACTGGTTTGAAAACAAGCAAAAAAATATCATGGTCGTTCTAATTGGGTACCCAATAATTTTTGAAATATTGGAGCAGAAGTAAATTATGACCTTCATAACATATTCTAGAAATTATGAAATTTGATAACTTTCTATTTGGCCATTTACATTTGTATATCACTTCTAAAAAGGAATAGAGAGTGCATGACTTAAAAAAGTAACTTTAATATTATATAAGATATTGAAAAATTTTAGGTGGCAAAGTGATGATGTAATTATTTAAAAAGTTTAATGTATATTTTATTGTAAGGCATTCCCAACGAAAAATGTACAAGTAAATGAATGAGAAATTTTGTTGAAAGTCATAGAAAGGTAATTTCATCTGAAAGTTGCTAGAGCATAAAGTTTGACACTTTTAAAACAAGTTATAATAATTTAATATAATTCTGAAGAAATGATGAACATGTATATAAGAGATTGTTACCTGGGCCTACTGAAGAGTGCTGGTTTAGCATGAAATGCATCTTGGAATTTTTTTTTTTTCAATGTCTTTATTCATGTGTTCAACAGTATATAGTGGAGTGATTGTTTTAAGTAAATAAGCATGTTTGTGCATATATGAAAAAAACATTAATTCTAGGTGACACTCTAAATAGCTGTAAAATCATTTATACTTAGATATTCTCTAACATTAAAGATAAATTTTAAGAGAAAGTTTTATTTCAAACTAATAACCCATGAATGATTAAAAGATTACAAGAGACAGTAATGTGACAGTGTGACAATGAGATATAAAAGCAAATAGATATGGAGGGTTATGTATTTAAAATTTTTTCTGTTTAAACTATGACACTATTTTGTCTGAATGAACCACAAATTATTTGAACCTAAAAGAAAGTTTCTATTAAGAAAAGAGTTTTTCTCTTCCTGAAAATCTGAAAAGTACAGAATAGTAAAAGACTTTCTTAATTAATATTAAAACAAAGTCCATCTTTTTTTATATATCAAGGTAGTTTATGTGGAACCATAAAAATGAGGATCATCCGAAAATGTGAAATAAAAAAATTAGATTGCATTGATGTTCATTAACAATGCTAGTCTTTCTATTTCTAACCTTGTAGCCAGACATCAAGTGATCTCTTTAATCTTGAACCCAAGGAAATATAGGTATTAGGTGTCATTTAGAGTAGATATTTATTTTAAATAGTTCTTTATAACTATGAATACATAGCTATGACAAGAATAATTCTTAAACCACTAAACATCACATGATCACCATCTCTATACTACCACATAA
The DNA here is from genome assembly GCA_028023455.1 of Epiperipatus broadwayi. NCBI lineage: Eukaryota > Metazoa > Onychophora > Udeonychophora > Euonychophora > Peripatidae > Epiperipatus > Epiperipatus broadwayi. The sequence continues at coordinate 263,638 of JAQFVV010006374.1, forward strand.
TTGTTGTAAACAAAGGCAAAACTCTCCATACAGTAGTGCCACCCTGTGCCAAACAGAGTAATCAATGGATGCCAGAAGGCTTGTGCATAAAATCCCTATCTAGTGCCTACTCATCCAATATCCCCAGACTAGTTTCTGGCTTGTGCATATATGAAACTAGTCTGGGGGATATTGGATGAGTAGGCACTAGATAGGGATTTTATGCACAAGCCTTCTGGCATCCATTGATTACTCTGTTTGTCACAGTGTGGCACTACTGTATGGAGAGTTTTGCCTTTGTTAAGAACAATTCTTCACTCTAATACCTTTTAGCATAAATTTTAATAATCATAACCAAATATTTATTTTTAAAAAAACATCCTTAGTATTTAAATTCTCACTTCTGATGGTTTATGATTTTTGCCTTATCAATAAGGCTTGGGACTCAAAATTGGAAGGAATGCACATATGGAGCAGTAATCTTATAACTTCATCTTACCTGTCAGATTCCAAGCCTCTATGGTTAATGGCAAAAGCTAGAAACCAGTTTGAAGATTGGGATTCTGACATTAAGAATAAAGATTTTTATGCATCTGCTAAACATTGATTGCTTAAATTTATTATAGATAGCACTAGAGTAGTTGCTCCTCTCATATCATTTTAACTGAGGAGCTTAATGCCAAGTTGTTATTATTACCTTTATACATCCATTATTTACTGCATTATATCTGAATTGTTAATTCAAACAAATCATACACACATATCTAAAATTGAGATGCTAGATTAAATTGTGTTAAATGATTGGCAAACCATGACCAACCTACATTTGATAAAGTATCAAATGTTCATCACCTGGTTGAAGTAATCTTTTGCCTAATTATTTTATCTTTTCTGAGGCAAAGAACTTGACATAAGTGCATGCTACTAAATATAATGTTCAAACATAACATATCAAAGTACTTTTTAAGGTTCTGCTTATGGTATATTTTACAAATCAAAACAATATGTAAAAATACTGAACCATTGTTATACTGATTGACAACTATTGCTATTGTTTGCCTTTTTAAAATAAACTTACATCTAGAAATTATTACGTTAGTTTGACATTTTTTGCTCAACTTTTAATCCAGTTAATCCTTGCAACTCTTATGTTACGTCTTAACTTTTAGTGAGTTCTCATGTTGAAGTAGTATCAAAAAATGTTAAAATGTTTTACTCCATTAAGTTACACAAAATGCTTATAAAGTAATGATTTCTCATTGACTTGACAGGAATTGTTAAAGAATATGTAGAAAGAATGAGTGTGTGTGTACTGTTGGTTTTTTTTTACTTTTTGTTTTAAATGCTTATTCCTTCTATGTACTTTATATATAATTTTTCTTGCAATAAAAGCAGTTTCACTGATAGATTTAATAAAATTTGTAATTAACTAAAACAGTTAATTAAAATAGTGTATTGCTTGGAAGTTTATAATAAGGCTAGGCAATAGAAGTGGCAGATCTAGGAACCATTATTAGGTTGATCAGCCACTGAATCACTGCATCAAATCAAATGGGATTCTTATTCAAGTATTTGAAATAACAGCAAATAATACATATAAAAAATGTTTTATGCATTAAAAACATATACATATATGGTTCAATCATAATTTTGTTATTTATATGTAATTGAAATCGAAGTGTGAAACACACAATTTAATTAATTCCATCACTAATTTTGAAAATAATGATTAAATTAATTTATGAATTCCCCATGCTTTCATTTAATGTTATAGTATATAACAACTAAAATAGTGATTTTATATAAATACAATTTATATATCTTACTTCAACTATTTTATAGCAACATTATATATATATATATATATGCACACACAATCTGACATTTCAATTGCCCGGCAGTCTTCCTCAGAGTTATGATATAATGATTAATAAAATAAAATAATTGTATAAATGATAAGTGTAATTAAAAATAAAATAAAATAAAGAATAAAAATAAGTAACAAAATATAATAAAAATAAAATAATTGTGATAAATTAAAACCAATAAAATAAAATAATGCAGATAATATAAAATAAAATACAATACTAAATTGAGATATAATATAAATATAGATTATACATGTATATTCTTGTCTTTATAGGTATTCATGATTAATCATTAATTTAAATATAAATATGTGTGTGCATATATATATATATGCTATGAAGTGTTTGAAATAAAGTATATAAATTGCATTTATATAAAATGTTACAGCAAAACAACGGAAATGATGGATTAGTGACATTTGTATAAAATAGTGGTTAAAGGAAAATATTTTTTGATTTTTAATACATTTCTGATCAAATTAATAAAAGCACTTATTATTAAAAAAATTATGTATATATATATATTTTTTTACTTTTTAGTATTCAGCTATTTACAAGCTTTTTGTGTTTTAGTTTATGAAGGCAAAGGTTTATAAAAGCAAGTTTTTATTAAACTATCAAGAGAAATTAAGCTTTCATGTTTCTTTTTTATTTTATTTTAATTAACTATAAATGTTTTTTTGTAAATTAGTCATGAAATTCAAGGAAAGCATATTTTTAAAAATAGTGCCATCTATTGCACATCATTGAAAACTTACTAAATCGATATCAACATGGTACAAAATTTGGGTTGCCAATACTGTTTGACTGGACAACTAGACTAAACAATCCTGAAATATTGCTTAAAACATGTACAAAATTTGAAGAAAATCTGTGTGATATAAGTATGTTAAAAATCAGTTAGAAGGCTTGACCCAAATAAACAGACAAACAATTTCTAAGTGAAGTAAAAGTGTTTAAAAAATAGAAAAAAATTATTCAATACTAGTCTTTCTTGATTATGACATCATATGTGGTCACGTCAGCTATTCTATACTGATTATTTTTTATACCAAAGAATTATAATAATTTTTGAATTTTGTCTAAGGTTTCAGCATTTTTTAAAATATCATTTCAGTTGTCTAAGCAGCTTATTTTAGTTTGCAGTTACAAAATTATGAATCTACTGTTCTTACATCCATCTCTTTAATGATTCTTTTTATGACTGTAGTTGTTTAATTTGTCTCACAGCTTTTTTTAGCAATTTCATTTTTTTTTGCTACTTGATAGCAGATTAATAAATCAATATATTATAACGAGCACAGACGTTCGTTACATTGTTTTTTTTTTTATTTATTAAACATGAAAGTAAATTAAAAAGTTCGCATTTAAAAATTTTTTTTAAGAATTAAAAATTGAAATTAAATATCATCTTAAACTCGTATATATTAAATCGCACAGATAATGAAAAATTATTAAAATAAAACTTTATTAAAGAAAAAGTATTTTAAAACTAAATTTTAAAAAGATTTGGAGATAAAATTATATCTTTAAATTTATCTTTAAATATATCTTTGATTTGGAAAACAGGTTAATTAATCAGAAATGGAAATGATAAATTTAATTAGTCAAATGTAAACCAGCCTTGGGCATTTAAATGTAAAAACATCGGTCAGATAGGAAAACAATAGAAACTTTTAGCAAATGAAATAAATCCATTGGGAAATCGGACCTCAACGAAAAGGATCATCACATCGATGATGTAATGTTAAGTCAATCTTTCAAAGTAATATAAAAGGACAAGTTTGGAAATTATTAGTTAGTGATTATGATTATTACGATGTGACAGATAGGTGTTAGTGCGGAGGTGCGGGAGAAGGGATTGAAGAGACGCACGATTCAATCCCTTCAGTTTTGCCAAAGAAAGAAAGAGAAATGAACTATCGTTTTCTACATTGAGGACCAACTAAACTAAAAAACCTCCGAATAAATAAATAAACAACGGCTAAATGGATACCAATCTTTTGAGGATGGCATGGGAATTCACGTTCATGGCAAGCAATGGATAAAGATGAACTGTTTTAAACCGTAAGAACTTTATAAATAATGAACATTAAATTAAAATTTTCCATATTTAAATGATTGCAATATTATCCTATCTGACCAACTTAATTTATTAATAATGTTATTTGATGTATTTTTTATTTATTTATTTAAAATCATTTCCATTTATTTAATTTTGTTCTTTAAGTTTTATTATGATTTCTGTTTTCCGTTAAGTTAAATTATATAAATGTTAAACTTAAGTCGGGCGTGAATGGCTGTATAGATTTGTAAAGTTATATTAGGGGAGGGTAATCTTAGGTTATTTGTTTCATTGTTAGATTGGGTCAATGGATTGGATATATTGATGTAGTTAGTAGATGTAGTTGGAGATTCGCTACTGGCAGAATCGTTTATATATACGCCGCACTCACCCGTTTGCCTATGAAAGGAATTATAAGACGGAGAACGCAGTTCCTTTCTATGGAGTTTTTTTTTTTATTGTTCTTCTCGTTAGATAGATGTAATATTCCTATCTGATGAGAGTCAATGTCTTCTCTTAATCTTTTTGGTGCTGCCATATTCCATATTACATTGAATACATCGATGTATCAGATGAATTGATGCCAGTTTGACTGCGAATTTAAGGCTAAGGTTAAATAGGGATAGAATATTTTATTTTCAAATGCAAATCTATGTAGTCTATTCATACTCGACCCTAAATAAAAATGCATTAAATTTAACTTGTTTATAGACGCTTGCATGGATTGGTTATCGGTTAAGTATGTTTTGGGTTTTCATATTTGATCAAAATATATAGACATTCGATAAATAATGATACCTTATGGTGAGTATCTAAAATGTATTTATTCAGATGTCTTTTAAGTCATTGGTGACAATGCAAGTATCTTATGGTGAATACTATTGGGTTACTTATAAATTTCCCTCTGCAATTGTCAGTATCAATGATTTTATATTTTGATCGTTTATGTTTACTTTGAAATGTTTTTAACCGTGTAATCTATGTAACCGATCTATATGCAACATATTAAAACAAGCTTTTATAATCCCATCTGTGCGAACTTAATTAAAATGTAAACTTATAATATAATAGAAATTAAAATGTAAATTAAAAATCTAAAGTAAAGTTAAAAAAAATAATGTTAAAGTGTAAACTGATACTAAAACAATTTTCAATCTTATATATATATGTGCATAAATAAATGTTTGTATGTTAATTACTGGCAGTGGCTTATTTTATTCTTTTTTATATATATACTCTTATATTATATTATTAAATCTCTGCTACTCCACTGAGCTAGTGACATGGGCTAACGACCGGAATCAAAATTTTTAAAAAAAAAAAAAAAACAATTTTTTTTTACGTATCTGCCTACTTTATAAATTTTTCTAGGTTCAAATACCTAGATGGCGCCCTGTAGTGCAGATTATGTTAAGTCTCCAATTTCTCCGGATCGTTACAACTGGCCACCCAACTTGGGCCGATCTATTAATAAAAACCACATATACCCTGAGTAAATTTCTTTTTTCAAAATGAAATATTTTTATCTGTTACATAAAGTCGTATACTTTAAATCTTATAAAAGCTCTGCCAGTAAAAGAAATTGCGTATATATATTAAACACGAGAAAGTATAAATAATTTTAAAACTAATTTTTGTTAAAAAAAAAGTCAAAAGGTTGCAATAAATATGTTTTTTTTGTTTGTTGATATATATTATGCTTTAACATGTATAGGCGCGCACAGCCACGTAAGTTTATGATCGAAATGTGGTACCTTACAATGAGTACCATTGGGAATTTACTTCAGTGTAATCCTATTTAAGCATTTTAATCAGTCATAAATAAGTTGGTGGTATTTATAATTGTGCTGCAAATATACACGTATAAATCCATTATCTTTCAAAATATATTTACTTCAATGCAACCTTCTTAAATAAATAATTTATAAAATAACTTGCTTGTCATGCCGTGTGTAAAAATAAAATGTATAAAATAAAATAGAACTCTTGTGGGGAGGGGTGTAAACGTAAATGGTCCTTAGGTAAGCGATAGTAAACATTTTTCTTTTTGTATATAGACTTTTTGTAAAATTATTAACCGGATGTTTTGTAAATGTCTTCGTCAATCGTGTACCGTAATTACTAACCCTAAGTAAAATTTTTTTTTTGATCATTTTTTTAAGCAACTTTACTGATATGTAACGAGCACAGACGTTCGTTACATTGTTTTTTTTATTTATTTATTAAACATGAAAGTAAATTAAAAAGTTCGCATTTAAAAATTTTCTTTAAGAATTAAAAATTGAAATTAAATATCATCTTAAACTCGTATATATTAAATCGCACAGATAATGAAAAATTATTAAAATAAAACTTTATTAAAGAAAAAGTATTTTAAAACTAAATTTTAAAAAGATTTGGAGATAAAATTATATCTTTAAATTTATCTTTAAATATATCTTTGATTTGGAAAACAGGTTAATTAATCAGAAATGGAAATGATAAATTTAATTAGTCAAATGTAAACCAGCCTTGGGCATTTAAATGTAAAAACATCGGTCAGATAGGAAAACAATAGAAACTTTTAGCAAATGAAATAAATCCATTGGGAAATCGGACCTCAACGAAAAGGATCATCACATCGATGACGTAATGTTAAGTCAATCTTTCAAAGTAATATAAAAGGACAAGTTTGGAAATTATTAGTTAGTGATTATGATTATTACGATGTGACAGATAGGTGTTAGTGCGGAGGTGCAGGAGAAGGGATTGAAGAGACGCACGATTCAATCCCTTCAGTTTTGCCAAAGAAAGAAAGAGAAATGAACTATCGTTTTCTACATTGAGGACCAACTAAACTAAAAAACCTCCAAATAAATAAATAAACAATGGCTAAATGGATACCAATCTTTTGAGGACAGCATGGGAATTCACGTTCATGGCAAGCAATGGATAAAGATGAACTGTTTTAAACCATAAGAACTTTATAAATAATGAACATTAAATTAAAATTTTCCATATTTAAATGATTGCAATATTATCCTATCTGACCAACTTAATTTATTAATAATGTTATTTGATGTATTTTTTATTTATTTATTTAAAATCATTTCCATTTATTTAATTTTGTTCTTTAAGTTTTATTATGATTTCTGTTTTCCGTTAAGTTAAATTATATAAATGTTAAACTTAAGTCGGGCGTGAATGGCTGTATAGATTTGTAAAGTTATATTAGGGGAGGGTAATCTTAGGTTATTTGTTTCGTTGTTAGATTGGGTCAATGGATTGGATATATTGATGTAGTTAGTAGATGTAGTCGGAGATTCGCTACTGGCAGAATCGTTTATATATACGCCGCACTCACCCGTTTGCCTATGAAAGGAATTATAAGACGGAGAACGCAGTTCCTTTCTATGGAGTTTTTTTTTTATTGTTCTTCTCGTTAGATAGATGTAATATTCCTATCTGATGAGAGTCAATGTCTTCTCTTAATCTTTTTGGTGCTGCCATATTCCATATTACATTGAATACATCGATGTATCAGATGAATTGATGCCAGTTTGACTGCGAATTTTAGCCTAAGGTTAAATAGGGATAGAATATTTTATTTTCAAATGCAAATCTATGTAGTCTATTCATACTCGACCCTAAATAAAAATGCATTAAATTTAAGTTGTTTATAGACGCTTGCATGGATTGGTTATCGGTTAAGTATGTTTTGGGTTTTCATATTTGATCAAAATATATAGACATTCGATAAATAATGATACCTTACGGTGAGTATCTAAAATGTATTTATTCGGATGTCTTTTAAGTCATTGGTGACAATGCAAGTATCTTATGGTGAATACTATTGGGTTACTTATAAATTTCCCTCTGCAATTGTCAGTATCAATGATTTTATATTTTGATCGTTTATGTTTACTTTGAAATGTTTTTAACCGTGTAATCTATGTAACCGATCTATATGCAACATATTAAAACAAGCTTTTATAATCCCATCTGTGCGAACTTAATTAAAATGTAAACTTATAATATAATAGAAATTAAAATGTAAATTAAAAATCTAAAGTAAAGTTAAAAAAATAATGTTAATGTGTAAACTGATACTAAAACAATTTTCAATCTTATATATATATGTGCATAAATAAATGTTTGTATGTTAATTACTGGCAGTGGCTTATTTTATTCTTTTTTATATATATACTCTTATATTATATTATTAAATCTCTGCTACTCCCTGAGCTAGTGACATGGGCTAACGACCGGATGCAAAATAAAAAAAAATTTTTTTTTTACTTACGTATCTGCCTACTCTATAAATTTTTCTAGGTTCAAATGCCTAGATGGCGCTCGTAGTGCAGATATGTTAAGTCTCAAATTTCATCCGGATCGTTATAATATGTATTTTAATAACTTCTCAAACATCCACCAACTTCTTTTAAAAACTTATTTTATTTGAATCAAAAGACATAAACATACTAATACATATGGTATAGCTATTGTTACTCATATTTTTCTTTTACTCCAGAAAATTCATAAGAAAAGCTACTTACTATCATGTATGAGTGCTGAACAATAGGTAATGGAATTCTCAGCCATTTCTACTGTATAACGTTTTAAGAATGATCTATTTGATGATACTAATTGTATAACATCATATTAGTAAACAAAATACATTTTACAATTAACCTAAACAAAATAAAGTGCATATTAAAAATACTATATTAAAAATGATGTTGCAAACTGACTTCTCTTTAAATGAAATCAGAAGTTAGTCAATAGGTCTAGAAACCTTCTTGGTTAAATTAAACAATTCATTTTGGCTGAAAATTGAAAATGTTATATACTATTTTAAACTTTTCAAATTCCCCATCCTCATCCAAAATTAGTAAATCATTTTTCCAACACAGACACATCTATTCTATTTCAGCATTGGTTATTTAAGACTCTTCTTGAAATAAGTTATTGTATAATAGCGAATATCTTATTTCATAGCAAGTTCATTTTCTGACTAATATATGTGTATATAAAATCTACATTAATTTTATTCATAATAATTTATCATTCCTTATTTATTTATTTTTTTAACATTCTATTCGTAACTCTTTTTAAGTTTACTATAGTTCTATATTCTTTTATTTTTATATATCTTTGTGTTAGAGAAAAACAAGTTTGAATTTTGGATATGATTTTAGCGTTTTACATAGAAAAAAAAAGGATATATATATGATGCACAATATCACACGTTAAAATATATCTGTAGCCAATAAAAACATTCATTTGTCAAATAAACAGGCCATAATAATAATAAACAGCTAATTATAAACAAATATACCCCCCAAGAAAGGAAGGAAGAAAAACGAGAAGGTAGCGGTGATGGTCGAGAAATGATATTTCGGATTATTATGCAAAAATTTGGCCATATTTAAAACATTCTTTCATTTTTCTTGTTTACATGATCTTACGATTAAATAATACGTTGATGCGTTGCTGTGAAACTTTTCTATATAATAATTTCTGTAGGCTTTGGGTGTTTTAATTTCTTCAACAGAAACATTTTTTCCTGAAACAGCTTGTTCTATTCACTAACATATCTTTCCAATCGAAATAATCGACTATGCACTTCTTCAGAATAAAACAGCCATACAAAGAACGATTATTGTTCTTAAATAAGCAGGGAATTTTTATTTAAAATTATATTTGGTCAGTGTTTATAAAATTTTATAATAATATATGTATAGACAAAATTTGGGGAATCTGGAAACAGATTTATAGTCGAATCAGAAACCGGAAACAAAGCAAGATATGTTAACTGTTAGTCTCTCAATTTTTGCTCGATTAAACATTCATTGTATCAGTATTTTTAAATATAAGTTAACTGTTTTCTTTTAAACTTTTATGCAGTTAATCATTTATTTAATCAGTACTCTTGGTGAATATTTAAGCACTAAGATGTTTAATCCTTAATGCGGATTAATTATAAATTGTTCGTTTGCTTAAGATTTAATAGCATTTAAAGAACTTCTACTCTAAATATAATACATAACCACATTAAACCACTAATTTAAATATTCTTAATATATATGAAACATTTTAACAGGCATTAAATCTCTTAGATTAATGGAATTCATACGCATTTCTTTTTTACTGTGTTGCGAAGTTAAAATACGAAACAAGTCGAGCGTTGTTAGCCGAGAGGTCATTGCAGCCGCCTTGCAAGCAAGTAGTTGGTTGCAGACGGTTGTGGGTTCGCGTCCCGGCCGACGCTATGACATATGAAAAAATACAAAACAAATATAGTATAAATTTAACATCTGTTTGACTTATTAAAAAGTTGTTTTTTTTTTTTTCGTTTTTTTTTAACATTGAGAAATGGAGAAGAAAATGAAGAGATTATTTATGTTTAATAAGTTTTATAATAACACCAAAAAAAAATATCCCTTCAGCAAATGATTGCTAAAATTCTTTTCACATTTCCTTTAGCTTTAATACTTTGAATTCAAGACTGAGTATTAATTCACATGGAACTTTTAGCCTAAACAAAAGTTCAAGCAGTAATTCAAGCTTACATTCTTAATCTGAATTTGGAATACTAATCCCATTCTAATATTTTTTCTCATATACGTATATCAACAAAATATCACATAACTCTTCTATCTTACATTTGCCATCTGATTAGGAACAATAATCTACAGTATTTACATTAAAGTAAATAAAATAAACACTATATAACAGTACTAATCAAATGTCCCGACATTTGTAATAATACATCCTAATATGGCAATTGTGTTAGCACCATGCATATATGTACATCAGCAAAAAATTTTCATATTTAATTTACTTAGAAATCGAATGTTAAATATTTTGTTGTTCTCAAGTGACAAAACAAACTGAACACTCAGATAATTTATTTAATAGTTTATATATTTATTATCTTATCAGGAATATTAAAATTAAATAATTTATTTATTTTGAAATGAAGATTAAATTTTAATCCTCTTGCATATAGCACACATATACGAAGTATACCATTGTCAGATTTTCGTAGGTTGGGATTTGTACACAATATATGGGACAATTCATTTTATTCTCTAATAAGTTGTAAATTGTCTGAAGATCTTTTGAACATTGTCTGCCATTTAGTTGTATGATGAAGTTCTTTTATTTATAGTGTAGTGTTTTATGCAATTATGGAGCATTCAGTTTTTTTAAATATATATATTAAAATGTTGGTATTTCGTTAATTTTAAGTATACATGCATGATTAGTTTCTAGTACATCTGCACTTTATAAAATTGCTGTGTGTATTTTAAGCTCTCCGTTTGAAAGAAGATTGCAATAATTAGACAATAGAACACAGTGATCATGCAATAAACATTATTGCTCATGATAATAGTTTATCATTGCTTTCCACACTTTAACACATCGATTGCATAAAGTATTTAAGTAAATATTTTCTCCAAAGCACTAAACTTTACCTTTTTTGGATATAGCATATTATTTCTGATGAAATACTTTACAGAGCCATCATGATTGAATATATTACATGCAGATTCTAAAGAACCATTTTATAAATTAACTTGTAAATACATCTATCACTTTGTATATCAATTGCCAATCCATTTTATCAGATAAAAGATCTCTTTTATTTAATCTTCTACTGTATATATTGTAAATAAATCAAGTATTGTTAGGCAAAAAGGCTGAAACTTTTTATTAGTGACAATCTTGTTTACAAATCAATCAAGCCAGCTTGCAATTTTAAATATTAATTTAGATTAAATATTAACAATTCTAATTACGCATTACATATTTGATTAGCAATAAAAATTATTTCTGTGTGATTACACTGCTAGTATAAAGTTTCAGACTTCACTTGTCCATGCTTGATTTATTTACAATATATAACATGTGAAGGTCAGATAAAAGAGATCTTTTATCTGGCAAAATAAATTGGCATTGATATACAAAAGGATAGATGTATTTGCAAGTTTATTTATGAAATGATTCTTTAGAATCCGCTTATACTTCTAGTAATGTATTCAGAAGTGATTTTTTCTTGAAGTATTTATATTCCTAATGTTCTATATTTGAAATGGTAAGTTGATTTGATTGTTTGTAAACGAAGATCACCACTAATATAAATTTTCAACCTTTTCATCTAGCAATGCTTGACTGATTTACAAGATATATAATTGAAGGACTGGCATTGATAAATGAGAGAGTATATATGTTTGTAATTTTATTTATAAATAATTCTTTAGAATCTGCTTGTAATTTGTCCTAGTAACATATTTGGGTATGATTATTCTGTGTTTATATTTTTAATGTTACATATTTGATGAGCAGTAAAAATCAGTTATGTGCATTTAAAATTATTAGTATTTATAATCCATATTGATTTTCTAAACTCATAGTAAAAAAAAAATATTTGTATATTAAAAACGTACATTGTGGAAAAAACAAATGTAGAAATATGAAGTTATATTTTTGATTCTAAGAGATAGAAATAACTAGGATTACTAGTCTATGTGGGGGGTGGTCAAAAATAACTGGAATTGTTTTCTGGTAAGTTCACTTGTTGTCTTACACACTTCTTGCTGTTACATCTTGCAAGGACCCTTTTGCATCAATCTGCCAAATTACACTACCATGTGAGATCTTGGAACCATGTATGACATTTTTTTTGTAAAGAATATCCTTCAAAATCTGTGGGGCCTTGATGAGGACAATCTGAACAATCATGATTCAGCCACCTCTGAAACCTTCATTCCTACTAAACAACTCACACCAGAGAATCACACAGTGATCACAGAACAATTTAACCAAACAGTTCCACCGCCCCTCCTCAAGTCACTTCGTTGCTACCAGAGTGACAGCTCTGTCATTCTGGCAGTTACAGATCTACAATGTGGACTCCATAAATTTCCAACACAGCAGCTCTATGACCTTATCAAACTCCACAAGCTAACTGATTATATACATAAAATCCTCACCCTTCCTAATGACCGATACATGGCATTAGAGTTTCACAACACAATACAAAGACAAGCCTTCAAAAACAGATTCAAATTTTTAAACAATATGTTCATGGTTCTAATAGACACCAATAGACCTTCCATACTTAAGGGGTTTATCAAAAACTGCCACATAGGTATGCAGAGGCAGCACCTACAGAAATATCTCTAGGCAGTCGGACAAGTTACCTCATTTGAGTACCTTAGGGATCCTCTCACCAATGGTCTCACCTTCACCAACACAGCCTTATTTCAATTCATCCTTAAAAAAGGTCTTTCTCCTGAAAGCATTCCCACAACAATAGCAGCTGAACTAGCACCTTTGGTCATTTCAATTAAGGGGATGAGGCCACAATGTTTCACCTGCAAAGACCGCAACCACCTTAATCGGGACTGCCCTCAAAAAAATAAATGCAACTCTTGCCAGAAAGAAAAGGGCCTAAACCACATCTGTGCTCTGCACAGCCCCAATAAATATGAACATCCTCCTTCAGCTAACCTCTCACCTCCACCTCACTTCAATTCAGTCTTTCAGCATTTGGCCACCCTCTCACCTTTCTGTAAGATTCCAGCTTCCCCTAGGCCACATCATTTTGGTCTCACTCGCAGCCCACCACTCACAGTTACAGCTCGCTCATAGGACCCTCTTTTCTTAATGGACATGAACACTTATTCAAACTCAGAAATCATCCTGTCTGAGTCTACCAACTCTGTCCCTTCCAACACTAACAAGAAACATCAGAAGCGTGCATGCCCTAACCCATCAGATAGTGACATCAACTCTGACAGGCAGATTTCCATCCTTGATCTTCCCAGTAAAATCATAATGGAACCTTTTCCTGAACCAAGGGCAAGTCTCAGACATTCAGAACACACAAGGAAAAAAAGAATTCTTTCAGCAAAAAATTCTCTGGCTTCAACCTGGGCCTCGTCACCCTCCTCCCTTCGCACTCTCTCACCTTCCTCTGCTGAATTTTTCTCAGACAGTGGTTCATCAAGTAACATCAAGAATGAATCAAAATTGTGCAATTCTGGCAGGAGAAGCAAGAACTGTACTCATCATATCTCTCCCAACCCAGCTCATCCTCGCTCACCATAAAATTTCCGTATTCCTACCTTTTTCTAAGATGTGCTTTTCTAACCAGCCTGAACTACACACCATTTCCCCTGTCCACTTCCCATTCCCTTGTTACATGTATCCTTCCCCTCTTACCATTTTGTTCCTGAAATTTCATTTGTTTCATTGTATCTGTTTTTTGTTTTTTTTTTGATGAATAAACATCTCATCACTGAGAAAGAAAAAAAAAAGAATATTTCATTCTGATTATTTGCAATGACTAAAAAATTGGAATAATGTGACATGTTTGAAACAGATTACAAAAAAAGCTGTTCTGGGGAAAATACAAGTTTATGAATGATTTAATAAAATTGTCAAATTCACTATGTCCCAAAAAAGTGTTTCGAGTGAAGTCCAATGTCTTTTTTTTTTATTGATGCAAATAGCATTTTTCTCTAAAAATTAGTTTTTAATGGTCAAACATTTTATCTACAAGTTTTGAAACATTTGTGTAAAATGGTAAAATATAAAAGTCCCATTTTGTGGCAAAGGGAAAAGCACAAGCTTCACCACAATAATTCCTCTGCAAGCAGTCTTGAGCATGAAACAGTTTTTACTTAAATTCAATATGATCCAGCTTATCTATCAGTCATATTCACTTGATCTCTAACCACTTGACTTCTTTTTATTCTTTCAAATGAAAAAATCCCTCTCTTTTTTTCTGATGATGTAGAAGTGGTGAAAAAACAACAACATGGTCATTAAAAGGCTTCACTTTGTGTTTGTCTGAAAATTGTTAGGCTGGTGTATTATATTGAATGGACAATACTTTGGAAAAGGTTAAATTTATAACATTTAAAGATAAATAAACAATTTTTTATTATAAAATTCCGGTTATTTTTGGGTTCCCCCCTCATATGTATAAGATTATTGAAATCATTAATAATTGAAGTTATCAATTTAAATTTATAAAAAGTTGTCAATATTGATTGTTAAACCACTAAACATTACATGATCACCATTTCTTATGCTTTCTCATAACTGTTATTACAACAGGCAAACTCTCCATACAGTAGTGCCACTCAGTGCAAACCAGAATAATCAATGGTTGCCAGAAATGCAGTTTATTTATTATCTTAGACAGGAAAATGGAAAGTGGTTTTTTTCCTCTATTTTTTTCTTTTGTAATTGCTATTTGTACTATTTGCAACATAGCTGATATGGTTTGTAAGTATGACAATGTGCTGTTTATTATAATAAATTTTCCAATTTATCATTATGCAGTAGATATGTTTGATATATACATATATTTTCACATATTAAAATATTTTCAACAATTACATCCATTAAAAATTATTAAATTATAATTTTAACTCACTGGTGGAAGAGTCTGTTATAAAATAAAAGAAGTTTTTGAGATTTTGTTTTCTTAACTTGCATATGTTTATTCTAGCACTTTATATTTATATAAGACTGTAGAGTAGTATTTAAAAGAAAATTCCTTTTCAGTATGAAAAAGCATTAAGTTTCACTACCATATTTGATTCCTCAAACCCTCAGATTGTATGTACTGAGGTAAATGACTGCAAAGGAAAAATAAGGTAGGCATACTACATCATAAACGATCCACACACCGTTAATAGAAAATACATGCATTTCACTATTCTAAGAAGTGGTCGAGCTGATTGATCTTTTGATAGTAAAATTGTTTTGCATATAAAGACTAATTTGCATACATTAGCAAACTTCAACAACACTACAATGTTTCTAATTCTTCAGCTATAAATATGAGGTTAAAAGATTTTTGAAAGTGCTAAGCCTGATATTTAACTACGATTTTACAGGATTAAAGTCACTAGAAAAGAGATAAAAATACATTTTCAAAAATAAAATATACAATTGGAATAATAAATTATTTCTTCTTTATCTTCATCCTCTTCATTCTCCTTCTCCTCTTCTTCATCTTATCATTTTTATTTTTTTTATCCTCATTATTATCATCATTATATGAATACAATGTGTTAAACATGGTAAATAAAGTATTAAATATGTTTAAAATTATTTCCAGTTCTCAAAAGCAGTTAAAATTTAAAAGTTGTTCATAAACAAATTATGAATGAGACAACATTTGATTTAGTAAATGTAAGATTTTTTATGGCTTTAATTCTCATTGATTAAGAAAAAGATTGTTTCTCTTCATAGATCAACTATGATTAATATTTAAAAAGCCAAACACTTGCAAAACATTTTATGTATTTTAAATGTCATCAAAGCAATTTTCCAAAATGGGGAATGCATTATTCTGATGGTTTAATTTAAGCCATTACATTTTTGGTCATATTTTTCTTCATCAATCTTTTATGCAACTTTACACTTTTTTCCCACATCACATTTTATTATCTAGTATAAGCTTTAGTAACCAATAGATGTCGGACAACAGTGCTCGTTAAATCTCTATCCAGTGTTTTTTCTTTCCAATATTCCCAAACTAGTTTCTAATTATGTCTTTTACCAGTGAGGAGTTTTTGGATCTGAGAGCAGTATACCAGGACCTTTTGATCCAACGCATTTCCTATAGCAGCCATCTTTTATTTCTTTATTTTACAATCAAATTATTAGCTCAAATTGAAAAATGTCTCAACAGTTTAAATCCAAGCTAATTAGACTGTATAATTAAATTGATCTGAACCTAATTTAGTATCTGCACATTATAATAATCTTAGTTTTTTTTAATGACTATTATCACTTTCATCTTTAGGCCAGAATTGGTGTAAAACCAATAAGGTATCATAACTTCTGCTTACATCATACTGTTCAGCAACATAATGTAAAAGGGGTCATATGATGTCTTATTAACTTTTACACTTCTCTAAAGAATTAAATCACTTCATAAAGTGATAAACAACTTAGTCATTTGTGTTTCAATTAAAAGCTATCAAAAAAATTTACACTTGTTTTTTTTTCTTTCCATAATGTTCTCAATTCTGCTAATACCAAAATTTTGAATGTATTAGAGTTCTTTCTCTTCTGAATTTTATATATTTTTCAATAAAGTTATGCATGTTAGTTAATAATGTACTCATTAGAGTTTATGCTGTAGCTCTAAAATTGGGAAGTAAAAATATATTATGCTAGAAGAATGGTGATAAATGTCAAATTACTACTGATGTTTAATAAATATTTGTTTCAAGCATAGCAAGTACATATGCCAGCCAGATACATTTATTATAATGAATACTTCATCAATGTACATCTAAACTATACCTCCCAGATGAACTAGTATGTTGCAATTGTTCTCTGTGATACTGGGAGATATTGTAGATATAGTTTAAGTGTATGTTGTTATGTTGTTTATTATAATATATGAGGGGGTGAGCCCAAAATAACTGTAATCATTCTCTGGTAGGTGTGCCTGTTGTAGCATATGCTTCTGACAATAGATACTTCCTGTGGGGACTCTTCTGTATCAATTTGCCAAATGACATTACTATGTGAAATCGTGGTGTTATGGTAGTACATTTTTTTCTAAAGTGTGGTTTGAGTATTTGTCAATTTTTGTAATGGCTAAAAAGTTAGAATAACATGAAATTATATTTTAGATAAAATAGCAGGGGAAGCAGTTATAATGCTTGTAGCAGCTTGTAAGCAAGCAGCTCTGGGAAAAGCACAAGTTTATGAATGGTTTAATGGAAATGTCAAATTCACCACATTCCAATAAAGTATGGCCCTTCATCATCAACATGCTGTTGATTTTTGGGAGGATAAGCTGTCATTGTTCACTCATAATTTGTTCATAATGGTCAAACATTTAAAATCTATAATTACTGAAAATCTGCACAATGCTATAAAACAAAAATTTTCCATTTTTGGGTTGAGGAGTGCAAGCTTTACCATGACAATTTGTCAGTGCACAAAGCCTTGAGTATGATCAGTTTTTAATTTTATTCAGCATGATTCAGCTTATCTATCAACCATATTCACTCAATCTTACTCCGTGTGATTTCTTTTTATTCTCTCAAATGAAAAAATGCCTAAAAAATTTTTTTTTGTGGACTTATAAATGTTGAAGAAGAACACAATGCAGACATTAAAAGGTATCACTTTGGAAGGGTTTTTGGACTACTTTGAAATGTTAAAAACACATTTAGACAAGTGCAATGCATTAAAAGCACTATACTTTAAAAGGGATTCAATTTGTAACACCTAAAAATAAATACATATTTTTTATTAGTGGTTACTTTTGAGTCCTGACTCATATATATTAAAGTGAGAGATCTTAAATTTACCATTACAGCATTTCAATGGGGATATGTACATAAATGTTTATTGAATATGCATGTGGGAACATTCTTTCAATTGATACAAATATATTACATGATCATCATTCCACATGCCTACACAAGCTGTTATAACAGAGGCAAAAACATACATGTGCCATCCAATTCAAGCCAGACTAATCAATGGATGAAAGAAGGTCTGTGCGTAAAATCCCTATTTAGTTCCTACTCATCCAATATCTCTAGACTGTGACAGCCACAAGATAGAAACTAGCCTGAAATATTGGATGATTAGGCACTAGTTAGGAAGTTTATGTACAAATCTTCTTGCACCCATTGATTATTTTGGCTTGCACTAGGTGGCACTATTGTAAGGAGAGTTTGCTTTTGTTATAATACTATATAATAACTATAGTCGGGTGTAGTACAGCATTGCATAAACAATGTAATTGACATGAAGTTTTTATTAGCTAAAAGTATTTCATTACAAAAAGATTTTAAAAAAAGCATGTGCACAATATATTTTGTAACTTAAATAAAGTGACCAACTTACAGTAGAACTAATTCAACCTGGAAACCCAAAATTATTATGGCTTGTAAATGAAAGAGTATACATATATTTTTAAATAAATGTCTTGACAATAAAATATATTTAAAATATACATTTTATATTTTATTTATAAATATAAAAAAAGATCTTTTTTATTTTTCCTGGTTTTAAAATGAAATAAATATTCACATATAGTTTGCATTTCTAAAAATAGTAATTTAGAGTTTTAAAAAATCGACCAACAGCAATTTTTTTTTATAAATGTTTTTATTATAATTTTCTATTTATATTTAAGGAAATGCAATAATAAGCAAAATATGCTTTGGAAGCAGTAATTCATTTTCACTACAATTATCTATTGTAGTTTGAGTAGTCTATAGATATTACATGGTGATGTAACATACCAATTTCTAGTCAATGGCTTTTTACAATGAAATGATTTGGATCTAATGCATTTATAGATAGAATAGCCATCTTCAACTTTTTCATATTGTCAAACTAGTAACCTGAACTCAATAATAAGATTTTGAATCTACACCAATTTGCTTGTTTTGTTCTATATATAGTATGACATTAAAACCTCAAATTTATGATGGTATCTTTTTACATTTTAGCTGTGACTGTATATATCATAAAAATGTCATATGACTTTTTCTTTACATTTAGTATATACTTCTATGAGTAATTTAATCAATGCAATCTATGTCAGAGCTCTAAGATTGGATAATCAAAGACATGAACTGGTAATGATATTATGCCCACATTTCCAAAATAGTTCCCAACTTAGGTCTTTTCAGTGTAATAAATAAAATATAAAGTGAAATGATCAATATTGGCATATACACTTAAATTTGAATTTCAAAACATGTATCTGTTTGTAGACTGACATTGGTTTATTTTCTTAGTTCTTTCAAAATACTATAAACAAAACTAATGCATTTATTACATATTTAGAGATGACGGATATGTAATTACAGAAAAGAATTAAAATGGCAAATAACATGGATTTCAAGTGATTATTCTTTTTTATTATTATTTTATTTAATAACTTTTAAGAATTAGTACCACACAAATATAGAGTTGAGAAATAAAGTGTCAAAATCTGAATACTCTAAGTCGAATCTAGAGAATGAATGTTTTAATCCTAGTCGTATTTTATGATTAAATGATCACCCACCCCCCCAATCTTTTATCATTTTTATTGTTATTATTTTACCAAAATAGAATATTTATTAAAATATTGCTCATGATTCTGAGTGTTAGAAATGCCTAAACTGAAATTAATCTGAGAATGTTATTCTTTAGAATTTGATAGTATACAACTTGTAAGACTTTTTATATAATTTCTCTTTGCATTGGATAGATAAAATATACTAGATTATACATTTACCATTAAGAAATTCAGGTGGAAGTCTAGGGTATAAGAATAACTAATAAATAGCATTTTTGTTGATTTATACAAAAGTGAAATATGTTTTGTTTTCTTTGTAATGTAAAATTAATAAATATTATTTACCTAAACTTGCAAAACTTTTAATTTTTAAATTCGTGTTCTGTTTAGGCTTAAAAATTAGTTTTGCTATGTTGCAGTATGAAAAATTCTACATCTTAAATGATTTGAATGCCCTGTATAATTTGGTGCAATAGTAGAGTAGTGAGCTTTGGAAGTCGAAGTCCAGGGATTGTGGCCCAGATCTATCAGTAGTGCTCAAATTTCTTGTAAATTCCCAAGCAGTAATCTATTCAATCATTTATTTAAAAAAAAAATTGTATGGTATTATTCTTCAAGATCTTCAAAAGAAGTTTGAGCATCATAAGTGCCAAAATCAGATTTGATCCCAGGATTCTACATTCTGGCATCTGACACTTTGCTAAACAACTGGCAATTATTTATTTATTTAATGATTGGAATAATGAGTTTGAATCATTGTATTATTAAATACTGAACGATTTTCAGCTAGACTACCTGTGACTTACTTTGCATCTACTTACTAAAAAATAGCTAAATTCTAAATTATTGATGAAATTGAATAATCTTCCAGATTGGTTATGGGCTAATGATCTCTTAAAAAAACTGTATTTGAGAAATTCTCAGCCACTTGAAAAGTTTTCTTAGGAGTTAAATCTCAGATTATCAGTATGGTATTATAATGGCTTAGTTAATTTTACCACAATGCTTTTTGTTTTAAAAAAACTTGAGAGGGTAGGGATATAGTCTGAGTAGATAGTTATAATATGAAATTTAAACTTTTATTAATGTGCTGCATAGATTAGTGCAATGATGGAGTGGTAGGTGACTCACAAAATCTGTGGATCACAGCTCAACTCAGTCACTTATGATGCTTGAATTTTTTAGGAAATCTGTAGCAATGAATCATTCTTTTTTTTTTTTTAGTTAAATTATTTGTAATTTAATATTTTGGCAGAATGGGAACTCAAAATCTATAGCTTTCCAGGTGATTTCTAGCTAAAAAATATATTTAAAAAGTCTAAATTCAAACAATCAAAGACTAACTCTTGACTGTTGAAATATCACCTGACTTCCTGAGTAAACGCCCATATCAATTAATATTTTTAATCTGTTCTTGGTTAACGTATAGATTTGAAGTTTTAAATATTACACATTCATATAATTCTATAATTAAAACCACTTCTTTTCTTTTCAAAAACTTTATTTGATTAGAAACAGAAGTAAATGGATTACACATTCATTAATTTTATTTTTCTTTATTTTAATAAATAAATAACCAAATGTCTTTATTATAAGGGAATTTATAACCTCAGGTGCCAAACGTGCCAGAACTGGATTTGATCTAAGATCCTATGCTCCAGTTACTCCTTCTCTACCACTGCACTAAGTCAAACAACGGTTCTTAATAATTAATCACACTAACATTCCGATATGAGTTTAGCTTAAATGTTCAAATTTATTTATTTTGGCAAGTACTGTAATATATGACTAGTAATAAATTATGTCTGCAATTTGCTTGTCTGTTCATTCTTTTTTTTTTAATGTTAAACTAATTGAAATTAGTTGCAATTGTTTAAATTCATGTTTATATTAAATATATTGTACCATTTATTTATATATAAAGTACAAATTACTTTTTGATATTAGGTATTATAAAAAAAAAAAGAAAGCGAACACGATTGTACTCGGTAATAATTCTAGGCCGAAGTTGATCAGGAAAAATAGCTGTGTTGAGAATTGAAATAGAACTTTCTTTTTTCTTTTGATACAGCTTGATCAACTCATGCTCAAATATAAATTTGAGGCGTATAAGGGCCTAGTAATATGAAAAACGTTACAATGGCGACCCAACTCGAGGCTTACGAAAAGAAAAAAAAAAACCACGACCTGAGAAAATTTAAAAACGGCATAAAATTGAGAATTTAATGTCCGTAGCCGGAAAATAAATATGACCACAAATAGTGCGCAAGTCTCAAAAGAAAAAAGAAAGTTGTATTTCAATTCTCAACACAGCTATTTTTCCTGATCAACTTCGGCCTAGAATTATTACCGAGTACAATCGTGTTCGCTTTCTTTTTTTTTTTATAATACCTAATATCAAAAAGTAATTTGTACTTTATATATAAATAAATGGTACAATACCACCGGGCAGGGGAATGAGAATAAAATATGGGCTTGAACTAATTTTATTCTTAATAAGTCTTTATGGAGTACTTCTAACCCACGTCCTAGTCTTATATGGTTTCAGTGACCTAGCGTTATAGGTACCCCTTTCTCCTTCACCATTCTTTAAAGTGAAAGCATTTGGACCATCCTGTTGGCTGATTTGGTAAGGTCCCTCATACAAATTTTGGAACTTCTTAAAAATATGCTTCCCAGTTTGACTCACAGGGTTCGTTTTTACCCATACTGTATCCCCTGTTTTAAACTTATCAGTCAGGCCTCCTTTCCGCTGGGTTCGGAGCTTGGCACAGTGTTCCAATTTTTTTCTTGCTTCTTCATGATCTCTCCCTTTATCAATGTTTTCTGGACCAGCGGGTAACTTGGATTGGTACAACCTAGGTATTGCTTGTCCGAATTGAAGTCTTACAGGTGCAAATCCGGTAGATTCATTATGAGACCAATTTATGAAATTTAACACCCTTGGGAGTTGTTTCACCCATCCTCTATGGTTGGATGCAGTATATACCCTGAAGAGGTGTCCTAACTCTCTCATCACCCGCTCACAAGGGTTTGATTGTGGATTTCATATGGATGACAATATGTGTTTTACCTCCATCCTCTCTATCCACTGTTGCCAATCATAAGATGTGAATGGCGTACCGTGGTCCGACAAAATAGCTTTTGGTTTGCCTACCCTTTTAAAATATCGTACCTCAAGGGCTCGTATGGCATTCTTGGTATTGGCTTGGGTCACCGGATATGCTGACACCCATTTTGAAAAAAGGTCATATACTACTAGTAGATATTTCATTTTCCCAAAAGCCGGCAATGGTCCATAGAAATCAATAGCCACCAGGTCATTGGGTTCTTTAGGGATGATAGAATTCAATGGACCTTGATACGACTTGTTTGCTGGTTTTGTCTTCTGACACATTTCACATGAGCTTACTATCCTGGTGATCTGTGCTCTCATATTCGGACAGTGGAACCATGTCCTCAATAAGGCTTCCACTTTATTTACACCATAGTGCCCATACAAATGATGTATGTAGTCAATAAGTCCTTCCTGTAAACTTTCTGGTATGATCATTTTCCATTGATCCTTTTGAGGATCGGTGATATACCATAGGATCCCTTCTTTCAGGCGGTATCTCTCATCAGTGTTAGCATCTGCTGTCTCTCTCGCTTCATCTTTGTCTTCTAGTTGATCAATAATTTTCTTGTAGGTCGGGCGTTGCCGTTGTACCTTTCCTAAGTGTCTCAATCCTTCTTCTACTACAGCGTCTGTTTCTACTTCTACACTTGCCAAACAGATATCTTCCATCTGCAAATGGTCCTGGGTATCAGGAACAATATTCCGGCTCAATGTGTCGGCTACCACATTTTCAGTGCCCTTACAATACTGGATGGAATAATTGAACTCCTGGAGAAAAAGGCTCCATCGGATTAGCCTACTATTTGTTAAATAACTGTGATTTAAGAACTCTAGGCTCTTATGATCTGTCCTAACAATCGTTTCCGATCCTATCAAGACTTGGCGGAACTTCTGAAATGCCCACACCACAGCCAAGGCCTCTTTCTCTGTTACACAGTAATTAATCTCTGCACCTCTCAGTGGTCTGCTGACAAAATAAATTACACCCCAGGTACCATCCTCTTGAGCTTGCATAAGAGCAGCACCTAACCCATACCCACTACTATCTACCTGAACAATAAACGGTTTCCTTAAGTCAAAGTAAACCAGCATCACTTGACTAAGGAATTTCTCTTTAATAACCCTAAAATTGGTCTCATGCTCTTCCGTCCATTTCCATGACGTTCCCTTACGTAATAATTGCAGCAGAGGCTCCATGTCTGAAGCAAAGTTTTTGTAAAATTTATTGTAGAAATTACACATCCCCAAAAACGATCTCACCTGTTTTGGTGTTCGAGGGGCTGGGAAATCTCGTATTGCCTGGATTTTGTCCGGGTGGGGTCTAATCCCATTGGCATTAATTAAGTGCCCTAAGAAATTCACTTCTTCCGCTGCTAAACAGCTTTTTTGCAGATTAATGCTAATATCCTTCATATTGCACTCTTGTAGAAACAACTTGAGGTGTTGTAAGTGTTCCTAGGCATTATTGGATGCAATAATCACATCATCCATGTAAACAGTGATTAACTTTTTTATTTCCGGGCACAGCACACGATCGAGACATTTTAGCAGGCCTGCTCCACTATTCTTGAGACCAAAAGGCATTCTGTTAAATTGGTACGATATACCATTATATCGAAATGCTGTGTACTTCCGGTCAGCAGGGTGTAACTTGATCTGCCAATAGCTGGCAGTCAGATCTAATGTGGAAAATATCTTTTCCCCCCGGAATTTATTTACCAACTCATTTATTGGAGGTGGAACATTTTGATCTGGCCATGTCATATGGTTCCATCTTTTTTTTTTACAACCACCAATGGGTTATTATATGCTGACGAACCCTTAGTGATAATATCCCACTCCTCCATTTTAGCTAATTCTCTCTCTACCTCAGCTCTATAGTGGTGTGGCACTGGGTATGATCTTGCCTGGTATGGTGTACTGTCAGCGATCTTGATCCTGTGCTCATACCCTTTAATAACCCCGGGTTTATCTGAAAAATTCGATTTATATTCATTTAAGACTTCTTTTAGGTCCTCTTTCCATCCTTCCTTCACTCCCTTTATTACTTCATCAATCCATGCCTCTATTGAAGGCTGTTCTGTCTCAACCTCCATATTACATACGTTTTGATGGTTCATTCTCATCCGCGACCCAAACTCCACTTCTTCCCCATCACAGATAATCTTTTCATCTTTATAATTGATCACACACCCAGTTTTGTGCATAAAATCTGACCCCAATATGGCTTCATGTACCAACCCTTTTAGAATTAATAGCGTGTGGGGCATAATTTTATCCCCTATCTTAATTTGCACCCAAACCTGTTTTGATCCCAATTGTGCCTTTTTGTTATTTGCTAATGTTATTAGCGTGCTTTTCACTGGTAGAGTTGGTATCTCTATGGGTTGGCTCCGCATGCGCTCATACGTTGTTTCTGACATTACCGATATCTGGCTGCCAGAATCCCACAATGTCTCTACTTTGACATCGTTTATTTGCAAAACAACCTTTGGGCATTCTTGAGATGTGTACTTAATCGATTCGCCATCCCATTCACAAATAAGATTATCTATCCTCTTTTCTTCTGTTGTTCTACTGATCACTTTATTTCTTTTCCTTTTTTTTTTACTGGTTCTTTTATTTCTTCTTTTAATCCTCTGACCATCTCTGTCATTTCTTTTTTTATTTCTTCTTTGAATTCTGTCATGCATTCGTATAATAGTTTTTTTATTAAGGGTTCCGAGCCCTCTTTTAATTCTTCCATGCCTTCTGCCATATTTTGTGTATTTTTATTACTTCTCAATTTCATATATGGCCGTGTTGCTTATTTTTGCTACAGTGGATAGAGAGGATGGAGGTAAAACACATATTGTCATCCATACGAAATCCACAATCAAACCCTTGTGAGCGGGTGATGAGAGAGTTAGGATGCCTCTTCAGGGTATATACTGCATCCAACCATAGAGGATGGGTGAAACAACTCCCAAGGGTGTTAAATTTCATAAATTGGTCTCATAATGAATCTACCGGATTTGCACCTGTAAGACTTCACTTCGGACAAGCAATACCTAGGTTGTACCAATCCAAGTTACCCGCTGGTCCAGAAAACATTGATAAAGGGAGAGATCATGAAGAAGCAAGAAAAAAATTGGAACACTGTGCCAAGCTCCGAACCCAGCGGAAAGGAGGCCTGACTGATAAGTTTAAAACAGGGGATACAGTATGGGTAAAAACGAACCCTGTGAGTCAAACTGGGAAGCATATTTTTAAGAAGTTCCAAAATTTGTATGAGGGACCTTACCAAATCAGCCGACAGGATGGTCCAAATGCTTTCACTTTAAAGAATGGTGAAGGAGAAAGGGGTACCTATAACGCTAGGTCACTGAAACCATATAAGACTAGGACGTGGGTTAGAAGTACTCCATAAAGACTTATTAAGAATAAAATTAGTTCAAGCCCATATTTTATTCTCATTCCCCTGCCCCGGTGGTATTGTACCATTTATTTATATATAAAGTACAAATTACTTTTTGATATTAGGTATTATAAAAAAAAAAAGAAAGCGAACACGATTGTACTCAGTAATAATTCTAGGCCGAAGTTGATCAGGAAAAATAGCTGTGTTGAGAATTGAAATACAACTTTCTTTTTTCTTTTGATACAGCTTGATCAACTCACGCTCAAATATAAATTTGAGGCGTATAAGGGCTTAGTAATACGAAAAACGTTACAATATATATATATAGTAGATTGATTTTTGTGAAGTCTTTTGTCACTTTTAGAGATCTTAGTTTGTCATCACTATTTTCAATCCTTATCGATTCACTAAAGGATAAAGATTTCTTCAAGTTTAATCCACTTATTCTGATCTCTATGGTCTCTTCTTCACAGCACAACAGCAAATTTCCATATTTCATCAAAACATCTCATGTATGCTCTGCTTATAAATGTTTTGCAATCTCTTGGGATATTGTTTAAATCATAAACTATCCTTTTGTTATAATCCCTTCTGGCAATATACACATTCCATCCAGCTTCATATCAGTCTCCTAATTATTTCATTGATGTCAACGACATTTGTTTGTTTTTGACCCAAATTTTTGCTTTTGATTTCCTCTTGTCCCTTCTCACACACATCTCTCCATATTTCATTGATTGGGTTGAAGTTTTCATATTATTCTTGTGTTAAAATTCCAAGAATGTCCAAGTTAGACTCATCAGCAAGAACTTATCAAAAATCTTTTTTTTCAAATGCAAAGAACATATTTCCTTTCGATATTAAGTTATTTTTACCATAAGCGCTCCATCCAAGTTTAATTCTATGATTAGTTTAATTTAGTATGCTTCTTTCTGTATTAATAATCATATTTATTATAAATTTAAATAAAAGGTGGATTATAAGCAAATGGCAGCTGCAGAATAGAATATATATTGTATATACTTATACAGTGTGTTGGTGCATTTCATTCATAAAAAATATATATAGGAAGTTCATAAAATCTAATAGGAATTAAATGTTTTTCATGTATTAATTAGAAACGAAATGCTCTAATTAGAGCTCTTATGCTTGTTTATTTTCCTGCGACGTCGAGTTCGGTTTAATGATAGCGATTTAAATTGTCTGTAACGGTATGCTTAGTTGAAGTAACTAATTTAATATCAATTAAAAATAAAGTTATAAGCATTTATATTTTTAGATTTATTACTAGATTATTACCGTAAAATTGAAAATATTAATCCAAGCTGTTGCTATTTGCATGCAGGGTTTGTTAAAGTTGAAGATCGCATATTTTAATCAAAGTGAAGTTGATGCGCTGATTGTAAAAAAATAGGTTAGTAACACAAAGCCACCTTCATTGTTAAGGTATGTGCCATTGTTCTATTAGTTTATCTTTACTGGTTTTATCCCATCGACTCTGAATAAATATAAGAAAATATTTTATAGATATATTAAACAACCTCCATACTTCCAATTCTTTTTAAATTCATATAAATAAAAATACAATAAAAGACAAATGGCCTCCAAGATGCATTTTGTGCTGAACCAGCACTCATCAGTTGTCCCAGATCACTATCTCCCATATATATTATATGAAGAGGATTTATCTATAGTAAAATGTTACATTTTTATGTACCATTGTCAAACTCACAACTTTGACACTATCCACCTCAGATAAATACAATAATGATTATTACTATCATCCTCTAATCTAGAGATTATCTCTAGCACAGATATAAACTTTAAACCCCAGTTAAAGATGAATATATCTGATTTTTTAATTTTAAACATACATACACATGGAATTATTTACCTTTCTCTTTCCTATGTGTAATATCTTTATAGATATATTAAATAATCTCCACATTTCTCCATTCTTTTAGAATTCATATAAATAAAGATACAATAAAAGACAAATAATCCCCAAGATGCATTTCATGCTGAACCAGTACTCATATGTTGGCCTTGGTCACTATCTCCCATATATATAAATGACCCCCAAGATGTGTTTCATGCTGAACCAGCATTCATCAGTTGGCCCAGGTCACTATCTCTCATATATATCTCTAAGACTAATATATATATATATATATATTGAAACAGTAAGATATGCCTTACCAATCTTAGTTTCACCTTGCCTTCCTGTTTCCTACCCTCATGCCTTATTTAAAACCCTAATTTTATCACATGGTGTGTGTACTGGGTATATTTACCGAAACCCCACCTAAATTTATATGTCTAATGGGGTGCCCGGGGTTTTATAATAATTAAATTTGTCTTAAACGGTTTTATTTTCAAACCGTCGAGTATATATTACGTATATATGCTTGTACAATAAAGTAGGTCACATATTCTCATCTACACACATACTGCGATAATATTTAAAATTTATGAAAATATTTTATTTAAAATTTGTTGTTTTTGAATCTGTTTATTTTGCGATGTTATTTTGCTATAATTATTTGCATTTAATAAAATAATATCGCTGATAAATATATTCTGGAAATTAAATTCAAAAGAGAGTTTTATAAATATAAAATGTTATTTAGTTTTTCAAAAACATGCCATTCTCTTTTAAATCAGTGAGGGTAGGGAAAGAACAATAGTGGCTAATTTTAACGATATTGGTGCCAGTTTTACTAGTAGATTTGATAAGATTAAAAACAGTGCTTAAAGCAGAATTAATTAAAAAATGCAGTCCGTGTTTTCATATTTATTAATAACTTAACGAATGGATTTGATCACCACAGGGTTAGATTGTAATCAGGAGAGCGTATAAATAGGGCTGATTGATTGTATTGGAGGAGAGAGAGTTATTAATTAATCTGCCTGATATTGTGACAACAGAAGTTATATTTTCTAAAACTGATTTTCTATTAGCTTTTATTGGCATTATCGGACTGACCGGCTTGTTGGTTAGTTTGGAACTAGTTTTAAAATCGTTTAACCTCAGAATGATGGGGTAATGGGGCAGTAGGCTGTCTTTTCCTTGGGATCCAGTGCCTTGGCCATCTGTCATTCTATCCGATGTCCTGTCACCGTATCATCAAGCCCAACTGAACCAGCCCAAAGAAATGCTGCTCCTGAAATCTACTAACTGCTGCTGCGGAACAATGAACCAAGAAGAATCATAATTTTTACTAAAGAACTTTGTTACCAATTTGGAAATGCTCACGGATGGATCTAAAGAATGAGGTAATTAAAATCAACCCAAGATCTCGGAAAACTTCAAGCTATAGCTAATAAATTTTGTATATTCCTTAATGTATTTATTTAAATGTTTTCTAATGCATGCTGAACTTGTGCTTGGGTTGATTTTCTATATATATTGTAAATGTTTATTTAAATGTGTTGAAATGAAATATCTAATTAATTTCTTTAGGCAAATGCAAGTAATGTAGGGAAGTTAAATAATGTGTGGTGGCCATCTTAGTTTATTAAACCGCAAACATGCATTTTCCCCCTCCCATCATTTATATATATTTAAAAGTAGTTTTATATATGTTTTAAAGTATTTTGCGTATAATAATTTTGTTAAATAAGTATTCACTTCTCTAAGTTTTGTTGAGAGTCTGCTGACCATTAAATATGAAATTGGAGAGCGAGCTATTTCTGTTCCGTAATAAATTGCCTTTTGTTTTATTACATCTTTTAAAATTAAACTGTGTTGCTAGTAAATATGCTTGGGTGCTGGAATCTTACCATTAGCAAAGGTCATCATCGGTTAAATCCGTTCCCCTTATTTTGCTCTGCGGTTCCCAGTACAGTGCTATAATGGCACATGGGAATTATTTCATGTACGTCCCCACAGTTACGAAGCTCCTGGGTGTTCCAGGCTTGAGCTGTGAGTGGGCTAGAGATGTCCCAAATAAAAGGCGAAATGCCTATCCATGCCAAGACCTTTCGTCATATTTTAAAGTTGCATACTCATAAACTGCACCCCTTCTTGGCATATACTCACTGGCACCACCGTACATTTCCCTTATTAATTATTTAACAGAATTCTATGTTAAATGAGTTTCAAGTCCGTTCAGTATAGCTCGATCTTATAATCTAGTTAATCACTTCGCGAGCGACTCTCGATCTCCATTTAAGTTTCCAGTTATAAATATTTTAGAATATTCAAACTCTGTTAGACTTTACATGACTCGCATATGCCTACCGTGTCACTATATTTTAGACACGTTATCTTAACGAACCCAAGTATGAGGTATCAGCTATCTTGTCGTTTATGTATATAGCTATCCAATTTGTATAACTAAACTATTTTCCATTGTCTAATTATTAAAATATTATTTGTAAATTTATTTCTTTTCTCTTTTATTCGGAGTGCAATTTAAGTAACATACCATAGTGGGTTTATCTTGGGCACATCTATAAGATATTGTTAAATGAACCTAGGGCTATTTTAGATTTAGAGTCTTTTGTTTTCTCCCTGATCACTGGCACCGGCATGAAATTATACTATTAGTAGCATCAAATGTGTTGTCATGTAGAGGGCATTGTGGAGTTCGGACTTTGGATTTGAACTTGGGATTGCTGGGAGGTAACCCTCCTAGGGTTGAGTTCTATGTCCCGGGTTTAAATTCTACAGTGTGTTAGCGAGATAGACATGTTTTGACCATTACAATATATATGAAAGATAGTGACCCAGGCTAACTGATGAAGCTGGTTTGGCATGAAACACACCTTGGGGGGTCATTTGTCTTTTATTTTATTTATATGAAATTAAAAAGAACGGAAAAGTATAGAGGTTGTTTAAGAAATCTATAAAGATATTGCACATGGGAAAGAGAAAGGTGAATAACTCCGTGTGTGTGTTTAAAATTAAAAAATCAGATATATTAATCTTTAACTGAGGTTTAAAATTTATAATCTGTGTTAGAGATGATCTCTAGTTTAGAGGATTAGTAATAATCATTATTGTATTTATCTGAAATGGATGGTGTCAAAGTTGTGAGTAAAATGAGTTTGATAATGGTAAATAAAAATGTAACAATGAAAATATTTCTGCATGAAATAAGAGTTGTGTTAGACCTTTTTTATTTTGGGTTTCCAATGCTAATGCTTCATGAAGTTTTCCACGGATGGGAAATAGCTTGGAAAGTTTTTAATTGTTAGATGTGTCTAATGTTACGTGCTATTTCATATTGAGATGAAAACGAAAAAATCTCTTTGTAGTTATACCGACTAATTTTATATATATTATAAAGAAAAAAGAAATAAGCATTAGATACACATAACAACCATTATCATTTCTGAGATATGGTATTTAAAAGTTTTTATTTAGTCTTTGTATTTCTATCTAATCTTTCATTGCTCTCAATTCTATTTTATCAAAATCTCACTGGTAGTATAAATGGGATTGCTTTAAATAATGGTTATTTCAAATGTTGCTTGATTTTCTGTTATACATATCTAGATTATTTTTGTATTTTTCTAATTACTTCATAGATAAATGAATTAGATAATAAATTCATTTTATATACATGAAAAGATTTATTTCATTTCTTTTTTTTACTAATACACCTTCTTCTCATTTTATGCATAGATAGATTCCACAGAAAACCGGCACTAAAAAAAAATCACACAAAAATAGACTTAACTTACCTTGAAAAATGGGGGATAGGGTCTAATTTTCAGAATTTGCATAAAAGCAAAGCAACAAGGAAAAATTACTTTAAAATTTGCATTAAAAAAATAAGCAAATAAAGTATGACTAATAAAAAATTTCAAATATTTGAAAAAAATTAATAAAAGACAAACTTTTTTTACATTTTTTATTAACTACAGTATTTAATTTTACATTTTTCATACATATTTTAATCATTAACACTGGTGTTCATTTCGATGTGATGTATTGTGGCTTCTCCTTAAACGAAGTTAAGAATCTCTCAGCAATTATGCCCAGAGAAACCTGTTAGCCACTTTATTTTTATTCATGATGTGATGTACAACTAGCATCACTTTCAGTCTTGTGCGGTGTTAATGGTTTTCTGTTTCTATATTAAAAAAATGAGATCGCAATCAAAACAAAAAGATTATAAATTATCATTAGAAAGATTATTTCCAGTTTATAAAATCTTTGTTTTTTATTTTAAAAATCAAAAAGATTATTTATTTCTGTTATATATAACAAAATACATTTTAAAAGTTTAAATTTTTTAAATATTTATTGTAATATTTTTATATGTAAGTATAAATCTATTATTATTATTTACTCATTAGTATAAATAGGTTATTTACATAGAAACTAAGATTCTAAATATAGCTTCAGGCCATATACATGTTATCTGCTAATACAACATTACATTTTTGAAAGAAAAAAAAAGTATTTCAAGTGAAAATAAGTTATTAATAATTTAAATTTCTTGATATCTAATAAATATAGTGAAATATGAAAGATATTAAGAAGAAACATGAATCGCATAACTTCAAAATCACATTAAAATAATCCGCATAAAACGAGACCCAGGTGTACTTAGATTTGTAATTGATAGTGATTTCAAATGATGACAAGTTATTTATGCATCCTAGTATATATTAATCATAGCTAAACTGTGGTTTTCTAGCCATATGAGGCACTCTAGATGGTTCAGTGGAGCTTTCATAAAACTTTTAGAATATAAATTACAATATAATTTATATTAACTTGATGTATTTACTTTTTATTTTGAAACTATACATGCGTTTAGTGACTTTTTAATAATTGTATAGTCATCCACTTTGATACTTTTATTCTATTTCCTGAAAATGTAATACATTGTTCAAACTTATCTGAGAATTATTAGTTAAATATTTGTTTCTGTTGAATACCTAAAAATGTATTTGTGGTTCTTGAACATAACTCAATTTTAACATCTGGCTCTTTATAGACATGTGATTTGGCCACTCCTTGTATATGTGATACTTTATACTCACATATATGTGTGTGTATGTATGTGTTTTGAAATAGTTGGTATTAAAGTTGTGAATGCAGAAAATTTGATATTCAAATTGTAATAATTTGTTATTGATCATACTGGACAAATTAGAAAAATATATGGAAGAGATTGTGACTTCGTCCAAATGAAAAGTGCTAGTTCAGTATATTATGCATATAGATGATCATTTATCTTTTTAGATACCTTTATTCATATGTGTTGGAATAGACATTTTAATTGTATATAAAAAGACATTATACATGGAAAAAGGTAGATGAAGTTGGATTAATTATTCCATATATTTATGTTTAATTAAAGAAACATATATTAAGCTTTAACTAGGTTTAAAGTTTATGATGTAATAATCTGAAGCCTAATTAATGATAAATAATTGTTTATGTATTTATGTAAAATGAATGGTGATGGTAATGTTGCCAATATACAATGTCTGACACTTATAAATAAAAATTGTAATTATGTATATAATACTGTGAGCTAGGATTCTGGTGAGCTTTATCAAAAGTGCACTCAGTTTTAGCTTATAAAGAAGAAAAGCACTACTTCATTATGCAGACAAACAAATGTATGCAAATTTGAATTTATATATACTACAGGTACACCATATACATATAACTTGTAACATTGTATGAATACATATTAATTAGTTAATAAGATCCTGAATGATTTTTTTAAGTATGGTGATCTTCATCGAAAGTGCATTCAGTTTTAATTTATAAAGAAAGAAACCACTTCTTTAAGATGAATAAATGTATACAAATTTGAATTATGTATATATTATACTACACACACATCATGTACATGTAATTTGTAAATATTGTATGAATACATATTAATGACATTGTGAATTTTTTTTTTTAAAGTAGCTAAGCATTTCCTAGTAAGCCAACTCATAGCCATCATAATTAGCCATCTAATTATTAGTGGACACATGGATCTCTATATTAATTTTTATTATTCATTTTCTCATCCATTTCACTTTATTGTCTTCATATAAGACCTTGTTATGAGACTTTCAAACTTATTAGTGAGGTCAATGGGCTAACTGTGACACTGAGGTGTTTGTTTGTAGAACCATATTTCCTTTGAATTTCTCACTCCAATGTCTTTTCTTGTTTTTTTTGGGGGAAAGGGTTCTCATGTGTGAGTGACTGATGATGATGATTAAGGCTATTTAGATATTCTTAATAAGAAAATGAAACGAAGATGGGAAATGACCAAAATTCGTACTGGTTAGCACATTTTTTTTTACTTATCTGTGAAAATATGTTATAGAGGGCAATGTTTCTCAATAAGCTATTTACATATATATATCTGTGTGTGTGGGAGAGTGGAAATGATTTTAATTGACAACATAATTATACATAGATTGACCTGGATAATATAGCAGGTACCTTTTATCCAAATTAGTTGTTGTGCCAAAGTGGCAATTAGATCACATCATTTACCATTTGGGTAATTAATATTACATTTGTTTTGTTTCAAGATTTCTATAATAATTTGGTAATAGCGTTCTTTATTCAAACAATGATAGGTGCAATCTAGTCAAAACATCAGTGCAAAATTACTGTTAATTGCACACAGGATAATTCAGATATCTTACATATAAATAAACCTCAATATATATAATAATTATATATATGGATCGTGTTTACTTATAATTCAAAGTATCAAATAATAAATAATTGCAGAATTGTTTTTTATTAGTATAATGTAATCTTTTTCAATTACTTTCACTTTTTTTTAATGTAGAATCAAACTTATAGAAAAAGATTACATTATATTAATTGAATGTGCTCCTTCCGTTATTTATTATTTAATGCATTAAAATAAAAGTTATCAGGTTTTATAATATATATAATATCATATTTCTCTGTCTTTATTAATAATAGCTTGAAAATACTATAACAGAGATTAAATGAAATTAAGTAGACCAAATATACTTTCACAGATACGTATGTCATAAGCTTGGTTGTCCTATTAAGAATCTATGATACCCTTTTTTTTTTTTTTGCTAATTTGAATGCTGTTAGCTCTTTGAGTCATTATATACTCAGTTCTTGCGATAAAGCACACCACTTTGATCTTACATTTTCTATCGTTTCTTTTTTCACACATTATTAGCAATATTAGGATCAAAATTATAATCATATTTCTTTTCGTGGTTGTAAAATATGGATGCATTAGTTGAACTGATCTTGACTTTTTTTGTTCATCTTGTTCACAGATTAGCTTTCCTTTTCTCCTAGTAGGTGTAAGGACTGTCCATCAAGATACCTCCTACTGTATACACAACTTTAAGTCGATCCAGTTTGTGTATTTTGTTCTTTGTATAATTAATTAATCTATTTAAACTAATATATATATTTATTTATTTTTTTATAATGGTATATTGAATTTCGAAGAGTTTATTCCGGAATATTTTAATTATTATATTTATTTTATCTGATTATATATATATATATTGAGACGTTTAAGTCTCACGGCATAAAACAATGTAGTAGTGTGTGCGCATATATATATAAAGTTGAAAGGAAAAGTAGAAATAAACACAAACTTTTTTTTTTTTTGTAAATATTTTCTAAATTACACTGGAGTAACAGTTAAGGATTAAATAATCTCGTGCTCATTCGTTTTATATTTAATTTTAAATTTTGTATTGACTTGGGATTCATGATGATGATTTTCCACCACCCCAGGTTCATCCACAATTCTTCATACCATTACAATTCATACGATTGAAGCTTCAACATCTTAAGGATATATTTAAAAACTCCAATGAAATGGACGGCTGAAGAGTTGTGGGGTGGAGTGAATTGAAGCCTGTCTATTAACGTATGAAGATTGGCTATCTTAATATAAGCTGAGCATTGATTGTATATATGTGCGGGGATGATAATCTGGACCAACTGACGAGTGCTAGTTTATCTTGAAATACGTGTATTGATGATTATTTATCTTTTTGACATGTATGTGTTCAAGTGTATCAGCAGTATGAGATAGCATGAATAGTTGAAGGTCGTGTGAAAGTCTGAATTCAAACTCCCTATATCTTACATATTGAAATGTAGGTATTAAAAAGTCTGTACTGTAGAAAAAAAAATTATATCTTACAAATTAGAATCCTTTTGAACTATTTGTATTTAATATTTATCAAAAAAATTTAAGATTTAATAAATATCTGTTATACACACAGACCTTAGTGACACCAGATAGATTTTATGTCACCATAAGCATTAGATGTTAGACATTTTTGCACAAAATAGTAATTATCCTGTGAGATCAGAAATCACATTATAGAAGAAAAAAACTATTAGAATAAGGATTAAAACAAATGCTAAGTGAGAAGACATGTAAACATGATATTTGATAGAGTAGATAGGCTTAAAAGAATGAAGAATTATCAAAGAAGTTTTTAAAAGACATTTACACAGGTGTTTTTTTATTTTTTGAATAGAAGCCTTCCGTGACTTATTTTAAATAGTTTTATAGGATTGCTAATCAAATGCTTATTAAACATTAACCATGCTATAGAATAGAAATATATATATTTGTTAAAAGAATATTAGAATGTTCTCACAAGAGATGTTTATATGCCATAAAATAAGATCAACGACCTATGTTACTTATATATTGTTTTTTTTTAAAAAAAATGCATGTATTCAATGAAGAATTTGCATAAATCTGAATTTGTGTGGATATTATTGTGTAAAGTACTACTACCTTGTGAACATTCTTTTGTGTATTTTATAAAAATATTTTCTATGATTGTATACCTATAAAATTGTCTGGATATTTAATATAGTTTTGCTTATTTCTATTTTATTTTTGCAAGAAAATATTTTACTTAAAACAACAATTAAATTACTAAAATTTATCTAAAGACCTGATTTTAATTTTTTAATCAGATGTAATGTTTTAGAAAATTCTTATCCTGGAATAGTTTGAAATCTATCAGTAAATTGTTTAGCTTTATTGATTGTGTGTTATTTTTATAAATTTTATTAATAATCTTAACATCAAAATGTATATATTTTTTAAAAAAAAAATTATATTAGTTATAATTAGAAGATAGTGGATGACAGAATTAAAAGTATTTTCAGAATCAAATGCCTAATCATTAGTGTATTAAATCATTAAAACATCACATAGCAACTATTGTGTGGAGAAATTTGCTACTGTTTTAAGCATTAATGATGTATATATTTACTACACCTTTGAAATATCTTGTTTATTTGCAATTAATTATATTCTAGACTATTTCCATCATATAGAATTAATTTTTAAACATTTTTAAAAAAAAGAACATCAAACTTTATTTGAATTTTTAAATACTTTGAGTTGTTAATAATAGCATACAGATACTATAGTATACTATACATTATTTCAAGTAATATTATTCTCCTCTCTTTTGCAGAACCATCTTATATATTCTTGTAAATAAACAAAAATATTTTTTAAAATCTTAAAGTGTAGTATTCTGGAAAACCAATCCATTTAGATTACTCACAATAAAAGTTGTCATTGAAAATTTAATCTTAACAGTTAAGATTTAAGTTGCAATGATTGTCGTTCATTATCTGTAGAAATCAATATATCTAGAGAATAAAAATAAGTTTTCTTATTAGGAGAAAGTTTACTTTTTAACTTTTGCATAAATTTTGTAATCAATAGTCACAGAAAAATAAGTATATTTTTATTTACAATTTTTTTTTTTTTGCAAATTATTAAATATTTATTTCTTAATAAATATGTGATAATTGTATACATTTTTTATTTAAATATTTTTGATTTTTAGGAGAAATTTAGCCTATCAAAAATATATGTGACATCAAGCAGAAAATGATGTTTATTAATAACTTATTGTTTTATTATTATTATTATTATTTCAATTAGATAATTGATTTTTAATGTTATATTTATTTTTAGGAGTTTGATTTTTAACAAAATTTAACTCAAATGAAAAGATTGGAAGATGAATATTTTTTTTATAAGTATACCATTGTTTTTAAAAAAAAGGTGAAATGAAATTATTTGCATCAATTGATAAAATTATTGCTTTTTTTGGTTTGCAAAGTTAATATTTAATTTTTAAAATTCATTTCATTAGTTAAACTTATGCTTTTAATGAAATTTATCGAAAATATAAGATTTTTGGTAATGAATACAATTTTTTCACTGAAAAATTAAAGAAAAATGTAAAAAAAAAAATTAAAGAAAAATGTAAAAAAAGAAAACAAAAATCTCATGTTTTCCAAAACCACATCTTTTGACAGGATAAATCCTGCATTTCTTTTGGCTTTTAACAATTATGCACTGTTTCTATTATTTCAAATAAACATATAATATAATGCATATAATTCAAATTATGGTGACCTTCACTAAAAGTGTACTCAGCTTTAAGGTTTAAAGAAGAAAGAAACCACTTTATTATGCATATGAACAAATTAAAGCAAATTTGAATTACAAATACAAATGAATTGAAAATCAATATTATCATGTATAAAAAGAATGATAAGTTAACTGAAAGAATTTATATGTTGTTTATATTAATTCTTAAATTTTCCAATTGTCTCCACAAATTCAATCATAAACTATTGGTTCATGGTTTGTATTTGTACATAACTATGTAAGTGAGAAATATTAAATTATATTTGAAAACAAGATAAATACAATAATCATTTTTCTGAACCTATTGATAGGTCTTTAATAACATTTGAAAAGTTAAGATTATATACAACTGAAGTTAAATCTGTAAAAACAAAATTATTCGGTATCTCATTTGAAACTTATTTGTTGCCCAATAATTTCTTTGATTGTTCAAATAGTTTCCTTATCAAAAGGTCAGGAAAGAGATATTGACTTTCATATGTAGTGAAACAATTTTATTTTAGTTGAAGATTTGTTCTAATTAATAGTTTTATACAATGAAATGAAAATGGGTCTCATTGTCTTTTAAGAATATTAAAAAAACAGACCAATGGAGGTTAACCAATGTAAAATTTCAGAAAATAAAAACTATAGCAGTATATATTTTCACCACCTCTATGCTTCTTATTGTCAGCTTTAGTAAGTAATAATAGATGCAAAATGATGATGCTTACTAAATCCATATCCTGTGTTGGTGTATTCAATATTCCCAAACTGGTTTCAAGCTTATGGCTTTCATCAGTGAGGAGCTTTGGAATTTGTCTTTGGATCTTTTAGGATCTCATGCATCTTTCCACCAAAAGATATCATTACATGTCTGTTATACTATCAAACTATCAGCCCAATCTGAAAACATTTATAAACACCTATATCCTATTGTCACAATTTGATATAAACTAATAAAATATCCCATAACCTTTTACACGACTCCAGTTACATATTGCTATTATAGCATCATGTGTTTTTTCACCATCTTTATGTAAATTGGAGTTATGATAGATCATATTATCTTTCATTGGTTAAAATAAAAGCTATTTATAAAATGATACATTTGTTATCAAAATAATTAGTTAAGGTGCATTGTGAACATTTTGTAGAAGTATAGTTTTTTTCATTAACTCTGAAATAATTAAAATATCAAATTAAATATAAATTAAAATTAAGGAATGAAATGTTTACTATATGGTATTGTAAAAACTGGTTTTATGCCTATATGAAATTTGATGTTAACTGAAAAAAGGTCTTTTAATTCCTCTTTGAGGCCTTAAAGGATCTGAGTATGGGGAATTTCTAATGTTGATTCCATACATTTGTTCTTGTAGCTGTTATTACCATGAAAATATTTACATAGTAAATGAACATGAATGGTATGCTCACCAAACATACATCAACTGGGTTAATGAGTTTACTGACATTTTACCAATGAATATATGATCAAGAAACACCGTAAACTTTTTTTCAGTTGTCTGACTGTTCTTAATTGAAATATTGAGTTTTTCTGAAGTGAAAATGAATATGTGTGTTAATGATCTTTTATTAAATAGGAATAAAGGCAAATTATAATCTTTATTCACAAAAGGCTATAATGTTATCAGTCAAGGCAGTGGTTGATGACCAGATCCAGGCTGTTACTTTATGACAATTTTTTATTTAGATGCTAACAATTGCAGATCACTTTCATGTGAACAGAAGATTTCCAAATTGGATGAAAATTTTTCTATTATTAAATAGGACATTGTTGGATTTTATGAAGTTAGAAGAAATGGTGAAAAAACAATTGATTTAAAAAGCTGGGCATGTACTTTGTAAATAAAAAGTGAAAGAATAGTATAATAGAGATTGATTGTATA
This sequence comes from Epiperipatus broadwayi, assembly GCA_028023455.1. Lineage (NCBI taxonomy): Eukaryota > Metazoa > Onychophora > Udeonychophora > Euonychophora > Peripatidae > Epiperipatus > Epiperipatus broadwayi. The sequence goes on from JAQFVV010006374.1 coordinate 304,424, forward strand.
TAAAATAAAGTGGCAAGATTAGTTATTCAAATTATTAATATGAAATCCAGGTTTGTACATCAACAAGTTTTCATTGTGATGAAGAAATGAAGAATAAACAGGAAAATTGTTTAAAAGGCTGTACTCCAAATATCTATATGATAAAGATGTATTAGATGATTGGAAGAATGCAGTAGTAATATTGGTATTTAAGAAAGGTGATAAAGAATATCATTCTTCTGACAGTTCTATAGAAAATCTTTACCAAAATAATTACAACTTGTCTATAGTGAACTTTAGATTTTTACTAACCAAAAAAAATCAAGTTGGATTTTAAAGTTGTTTTGCACAGCAGATCACATCCACATATTGATAGAAGTTATAGGAAAGATTAATGAAAATGTGATGTCATTGTACTTTAAATTTGTAGATTATGATAAAAAAGAAAACATTTCTACAGTGATTAATGCATTGGATAATCAATATATGGATCCAGGATATTGTCATATTCTGAAGAATATTTATCAAAATGCAACAGCAATAATCAGTGATACTAAGAAGATTAACTTTGACAAAGGTGTGTGCCAATGATTCTATGTCCCCAAAACTTTTTGCAGCAGTTTTGTGGATTAAAATGGGAAGCTAAGGGAGTAAGAGTGAATGGAGATTAAGATTTTGCAATTGATGTAATTGTTTTTGTAAATAATGCTTCAGAGTTTTAGGAAATATTGCAAAATTTATCAGATTAAAATATGAAAATGAGAGTAAACATAAATGCTAAAAAAACTAAATTAATATTCAATGGATTTTCTTAGAAGAGATTAACAATCATCAATTAGAAGGCATTAACAACTACAAACACTTATTATCACAGATAGAAGCACAATAAATGAAATTAAGCTTGAATGGAATGTTTTTGGTAAAAATAACTTAATATTGAAAGGAAATATGCCTATGTGTTTAAAATATATGGTTTTTAATAGTATGTTTATGGATCTGAGACTAGAACACTTATCAAGAGAGTAATACAGATACATCAGACTTCTCAACAAATTATAGAGAGATGTATATCAGGAATAATAATAAGAGACTAAAAATGAAATATATGGATGAGAGACCAAACATTTATTACTGACAACTTTGAAAGACTTGAGATTAAAATGGAACTGGACTAGACATATTTCTAGAAGAGATGATAACAGATGGGCAACTAAAGTTATAAATTGGATCCCAAAAGATTGTAAAACATATATAGAAGGAGACCAAATGTAAGATGGATGCATGAAATAAGGAAATATACTGGTGTATTGTTGAGAAGAGAAGCTAGGGGTTGGATTAACTGGATTAAGACCATTATCTTATAATGGATTGATAACGATTGAAAATAATAATAATGATGTTCTTAATCTGAAACAATAACCAAAATATTTTACCTATATTGTTAAAAGGTTGCCTTGACAACAGTTTGAGATTGTTATTTATATTGGGATTGTCTAAGTGTTGACTTCTAGTTTCTAATGGTTTTATATATATATATTGATACTCTGCCATTTTGAATACTAATATAAATTACCAAAATAGAACTTATGCATCTTTCATTGGAATTAATTGAGCCGAGTATCCTTTTCATGCTAATACATCATAATCATGATTATTCTGTTGGGAAGACCCATTAATGCATGAGAATTAAAAGTATACTCATTTCAATTAATTCCAATAAAAGATACATAGACTCTGTTTTGGCACTTTGTATTAATATATGGTATAGTTTTTGTAATTAAGCATATATTTATATAATCTAACTACATTTCTGGCAATGATAAAATAAAAATCCCACCAATAATTTTTTTTCATTTCATAATGTCATAAATATAATTTAAAACGAAAGAAGAATATTCATTTATATATATTTCTTAAATCATTAACGTAACAAATAGTTAACAGAAAAAATATTAAAATATTAAAAAACTATTAACATTTTCATAAATATAAATATTGTATTATCCGAGAAAATATATATATAATTATTAATTATGACTTTTTATTATATATATGATACATTACTAATTAGAGATTGCATTTACCTAGTATGTCATCATCAACCATTATTAATCCACTGCAGGATGAAGGTCTCTCCAAGTTTAATCCATCTTCTCCGATCTTTAGCTTCTTTTTTCCACAACACCCCTGCACACTTTCTTATTTCATCCATCCATCTCACATGTGGTCTCTTTCTGGGTCTTTTACAATCTCTTGGAATCCAGTTTAAAATTTCAATTGTCCATCTATTATCATTTCTTCTAGCAATATGTCCAGCCCAACTCCATTTCAATCTTTTAATTTTTTCAATAAGGTCAGTAACACCTGTTTGTTGTCTTACCCATACATTGTGTTTTCGATCTCTTCTTGTTACTCCCAACATACATCTCTCCATACTCCTTTGAGTGGTCTGAAGTCTCTGTATTGCTCTTCTATTAAGTGTCCAAGTCTCAGATCCATAAGTAAGAACTGGTAAAACACATTTGTTAAAAACCATCCTTTTCAAACACATAGGCATATTTCCTTTTCGTATCAAGTTATTTCTACCAAAAGCACTCCAACCAAGTTTAATTCTATGATTAATTTCCTCCATTATGTTTCCATCTGTATTAATAATCTGACTAAGGTATTTGTAACTGTTAACTTCTTCTAATTCTTCATAATCAATCTTTATTTTCATATTTTGAGCAAATCAATTAAACATTACTTTAGTCTTTTTAACATTTATCTTTAGTCCTACTTTTCTACTTTCATCTGCTAACTCCTGCAACATTTCCTGCAGCTCTGAAGCATTATTTGCAAAAACAACTACATCATCTGCAAAATCTAAATGACTTAAATACTCTCCATTTACTTTCATTCCTTTAGTTTCCCATTTTAATCCACAAAATACTTCTTGCAGCACTGCTGTAAAGAGTTTTGGAGATATGGAGTCACCTTGTCTTACACCTTTCTCAATGTTGATTTTTCCAGTATCATTATGTAATCTAATTGTTGCTGTTGCATTTTTATAAATATTCTTTAAAATATGACAATATCCTGGATCTATACCTTGATGATCCAATGCTTTAATCACTGAAGAAATGTGTATAGAATCGAATGCCTTTTCATAATCTACAAATCCAAAACATAATGACAACTCATATTCATTTGTCCTTTCTATGACTTCTCTCAATACCTGGATATGATCTATTGTACTAAAACCACTTTTAAATCCAGCTTGTTCTCTTGGTTGGTGGAAATCCAAAGTTCTCTGTAGACGAGTTGTAATTATCTTGGTAAAAATTTTATATAAAACTGATAAAAGGCTGATAGGTCTGTAATTTCTAATATCTTCTTTATCACCTTTTTTAAATATTAATATTATTACTGCATTCTTCCAATCTTCCGGTACATCTTTATCATTTAGACATTTGGTATATAACTTTGCTAAAATTGTTTCTATTTCTTCACCTCCTTCTTTTAATATATCAATTATAATTCCATCATTTCCTGGAGCCTTTCCTTTCTTCATACATTTAATTGCATATCTCACTTCTTCATTTAAAATTCTGGGCAATTTGGAAGACGTAATAGATATAGGAGGTACTTGTTCTTTATTACTATATAATTCTTGATAAAAATCTTCTACCAATTTCATGATGTCATCTCTTTATAATTCCATCTTTTTTTCTTATTGCAGATATAAATTTCCTACCAATATCAAAATGTTGTTTAACATTCTTGAGACTTTTATTTTCTTCTACAGCTTTCCTTGCTATTTCACAGTTATACTTTCTTATATCATTTTCAACTCTTTTCCATACCATTTTACAAAATTCGAGATATTCAATTCTTTTTAATACATCATTTTTGTATATCTTCATATTCCTTCTTTTCTTCATAAATTCTCTAGTCTCAGTAGAAATTTTATTAGTCAATTGCTGCTTTTTTCTACCAGCTATCTTTGTTGCAGTTTTTAAAAGTGTTTCAGTTATTTTCATATTAATTTCATTCAAATCTGAATCATGTTCAAAATCTCCTAACACTTGAAACCTATTTGTAAGTTCTAATTTAAATTCATTACAATGTTTCTGAAGATTAGGAATATCAACTGTAAATATTGTTTTTCTCAATAATTTTTGTCTCTCTAGTTTTACATTAACACGTAACTTACACCTTACTAATCGATGATCACTTCCTGTGTTAAATTTATTAAGAACATTACAATCTTGAAATATGTATTTCCTGTTAGTCAAAATATAATCCAATTCTGCTGTACCTTTATTTGGATGCTTCCATGTCCATTTCCTTTTAACATTTTTCTCAAAAATTGAATTCATAATATAAAGTTTTTCTTTTTCTGCAAACTCCACAAGTCTATGTCCTCTCTCATTTCTATTACCATAACCAAAATTACCTACAGCAATTTCATCTTTCATTTGTCTACCAATTCTAGCACTAAAGTCTCCCATAACAATTTTAAAATGTTGTTTACTCTGATCAAAAGCCTTTTGTACATCCATATAAAAATCGTCTACTACTTCATCACTATGAGAACTTGTTGGGGCATAAACCTGAATTATCTGCATTTGGTATCTGCTATTAAGTTGTATAACTAATCTTGCAACTCTGTCCGATACACCATCAATCTCCACAATATTGTTCTTCCACTTTTTATTTATAATGAATCCTACTCCACTTGTATTTCCAATATGTGTGCCTTTATAATAGAGTATATGTCCACTTTTTAAATCAATTGTTTCTTCACCTTTTCTTCTAACTTCACAAAGTCCAATAATGTCCCATTTAATATAAGACAATTCTTCTTCTAATTCTTGCAATCTTCCTTCACTTGAAAGTAATCTGCAGTTGTAAGTACCTAAATAAAAAGTCATCATCAAATGGCAGCCTGGGTCCACAATCAGGGGATTCTTAGCACCCTCCGCCTTCGGCCACCAACCGCTGCGTTGGTTGGTGACTTTACAGCCTCCTGGGAATAAGGGCCATGCTTTATTTTTGTCTGTCATAATTGTATATATGTATTGGAAAAATATTTATCATTTACACAAACATTCATTCTGCCTTATCAGGTACTGAGAAGAAAGGCCATGGTGTTTCTTGATCTTAAACTCAGAGGTATGTATTTAAGATTATATATATTAATATTTCGTGTATAAAATTTCTCAATTTAATTCCTCTCTGGTCTCAAACATATACCATATATTGTGTTTAGTTTTCTTTTCTTTTTTTTGCATAATCTTTCTTGCTCTTGGGTTTTATGGGTTAAACAGTTTTTTTAAAAAAAAAAAAAAATTAGCGGTTGTAGAGGTTTAGATTTGATCTTATATATCATTCCAGAAAAGCTTGATGACCTCAAGCTTTTCATAGACGTTTGTTTGGTTCTTCTTTTATAGAGAGAATGATTTTTATGCACTTGAACTAGTTGTGGTAATGCTCAAACGAATGTCTATTCATGTATTTCAATATTAAACCATACGTTTAGAGACTTACACATCTACTTTTAAATGTTTCCACTTATTCCAATTGTATCAAATGATATTTGAATTTCTGGTGACTCTAGAGGTCTCTTTCTTTCATTTTGTCTCAATATTTGATTATCTTCAAATAATCAAGCATTCTCTTGAAGTAGATTTGATTAACTACTGCTCTTTACTTTTTAGTGCTGTTTGCTCTGCTCAGTCAAACTTCTCTAAACTATTTTTTCACATATTGTTTTATTACAAAACAAAATATGCCCCTCCATTTTTCTTTCTTTTTGAAGTTTCATGTAATCTGTTTTTTTTTTAATTGTAATATTATTTATTATTTTTTTAATCAAAACCTTTTAATATCTTTTTTGATTAATGAAAAAATATTTTAATCCCGTTACAAAAATGTATTTTAATCTTTTATTACAAATTTATTTTACTGTATAAAAGGGGGAAAATCTCATCACAAACCTTTAGGCTATTTGATTTTCTTATTGGACAGTTTGAGTAAAAAAATTGAGTGATTTTATTCGTTAAATAGAATCTAGATTGTTTCCTTTCAGAAATATATTAATATGGAAATAAAACAAACTCCTTTTTAAAACTTGCTTTTTATATGACTATAATGATGATAAAGAAATCCAATGTTTCGACTACTTCATATAGTCTTTTTCAAAGTACACTAAAATAAAATAATATATATATATATAATACGAAGTATCACATATTCCAAAAAAAAAAAAAATATTAAATTAAAAATTACAAAATATATTCATAACCAAAAATTTACCTTATCTCCCACTCCCATTTCTATTACAAAAACAATCACAACCTAAACACAAACATTTTATTTTATTTTTTTTAAAAATCTATATACATATATCCTTTAAAACATTTAATTAGAAACCTATTATTTTCTTTTCTCTCTTTCCATTAACATCCTATTTAATTCTGGTTTTATTTCCTTAATGTACATACCTTCCTTTATCATCCTTTCATTGTATGACTTAATACATTCCAATAATCAGAACTGTTTTAATTTAGCTTCTAAAAATTGAATTATTTTACATCCAAATTGGTTAAGTGTAATGAAAAAATTAAAATAATGTTAATAACTGAAGAAAATTATAAGAAAAGCATATAAAAATATCCTGTAGTAAAATAAAAGAATTATATATCAACTACTCATTACGTAAAATCGCCGGTGATTTCTTGTGTCTTAGAAATTATGATCACTGATTATTCACTTCTGTTGTCTTTTCTTCATCTAGAATCAAATATTTTAAATAAAAATCTAAATCTAGCCACATTATTAGTCAATTTAGTGTAAAAAGTAATCATAAAATACATAAATATTTATGAAAAATAGTTGTGTTTTGTTAATTATCACCAAATGTCATTGAGAAACGGACAAGGGCTATTCACTTTCCCTTGATTATTTTTCATGTAAAATTTAAAAATTTTAAAATCAAAGTTTATATTTAGGTAAATTAATGTAAAAACTTAATTATCAATGTAAAAAATTATCAGAAATATATTTATTTACGTTCAAAATCTATTACAAAAGTATAAAACATTTTGGCTTGATTTTGACTTTGACAATTAGAAATGCCTTGAGAACAATGTCTGAAGTTTGTGGTACCTTATAAGAGAAAAAGCAAGACTATATGACAAAAGACCACAATGGGAAATTGATTTTTGCAAAAAATACTGCCAAAAGTGGATTTTTTTGAAATTAAAATTTTAAATACCAATAAAGCTATGAATTTATGATAAAATAAACGTAAAATAGCAAATAAGCAACCAAAAAATGGCCGAGAGATGGTAAAAAAGGTAGAAATTATGTTTCTTTTTTGTAACTATCTGGGAAATGGCTAAAAAAATTGTCTAATTGAGATCTAGTATTATTTTATTATCCACAAACTACATTTATTAAGAATGCAAATATCATCATAACATTGATAATACTGTATTACTCCACTGAAGAAAGAGTTCTGTTGTCTCATTCTGCTTACTAGAACTTGTTGAAGGAAATCTCAGATTTATTTTTCTTAATTTGTAACATTTAATTTATTTGAACATGAAAATACAAATAATAATGTGAATGCTCTTCATATTTTGGAGGTGCTTAAGCAAATGTTTTAGATTGAATAGTCTCTTTGTCTCAAACACATATTATTTTCCATACATGGGTTATCTTGCTTATTGATATTTCACTGATCTCAATATCTGTCCTTTATTATTTTGTATGTATGTGGTTGTATTATTGTCTTTTGTTCCTCTGTGTATCAAAATGGTTTCTTTCTTCTTTGTAATCTAAACCTGAGTGCACTTTCATTGAAGTTCACCATAATCATAGCTCTATAAATGTTTTCCTTTTCATCAGATTTGAATTTGCACAAATGATCATGCTTAACTAAAAATGCTTGCAATCCTATATACATATGTGTGTGTGTCTACCATATTTATATGGTTGTAACTTAAAGATGATAGTGTCTAATGGTGAGTTATATAAAATGAACAAAACATGCCAATGAATTTACTAACAAGTAAGGTTATTTGCAGCATTGCACAATTTGATAAAGAATAAAACATTATATGGTCTACTCTAAGAAATTACTCTGATATTATGTATGAAAAATGATTATATTGATAATGTATTTCTCTGGAGCTTATCATGAACTTACTGAACACATATTTAAAATATTAGGTTGGACTGTATGGTGGAAAAGGTCAGAATTTTAAATGTTAAAGATGCAATTATATCTATAAAAAGGTGATAGTTCCAGAAATATTCAAATATGAGGGACTGCAAGGATTTTTATTCAGAATTTGAAAATGATTAATGTTTTAAAAAAATATTGATTAAGAGACTTTATTATTCAGGTGTTTATAAGAAGTTTGGATATCAGAAAAGCTCGAACTGTCCTTGCAGAGCTTGACACTCTAATTGTCCACTAAAACACACAAAGAAAAGAGAACCTTGATATGTTTCTCATATATGGTAAAACTATGTCCTAGACAAAACAGTAACTATAAACAAATTAGACCATTTAATAATAGTAGTAAAATTGATAAATAAAATAATAATAAAGAGAAACAGTGAATATACTAATAATTTTTATTAATTATTCATTAGATTAGAGGTTATTCACTTACTGAATACTATTTCTGCAATGTAATTTTTACTACACCACTCTCATGCAAGGTAAGGATTGGTTTCTGTCTGCTTTCAACACTTTATGGTCAGATGTAATCATAAATATATGACCATCCTCAAGATGCACATTTCATGCTGAACCAGCACTCATCAATTGACCCAGATCACAATGTCTTATGCATATCTTTACCATTGTTCAGTATATATAGGTAACAAATTACTATAGTTGAACTGATGTGTTGAGCTTACTGCCCTCATAACTATGATACAAACCACTCAATGGACATATACAGAAATAGTATTCAAACAGTGAATATCTATGTCATTTGTTCTTTATGTTCATTTTAATGTTAAAGATGTTTGCACCTAGAATTTTTATGTAGAATTTATAGTAGTAGCATTACATTTAAAGAGGCCTATAAACAATGTCAAAGTCAAATTCAGCATACTAAAACATCAGATGGTGATGTATGTCTTGTAATATGACCAAGCTTTGCATGTTTTATGTAATTTACTTTTAAACATTGATATCAGTAAGATATATTTATATAAAAAAAGTTCATAGTCTCATAAATATATTGTGTTCTTGATTATGAGCCTTTTATTAGCGAGCATTTTATTAATAAAAACCATTGTATTTATATATTGGACTATTTCCATAATCTAATATTAGTATTGAATTCCTTTAGAATCTAGAGGGGAGAATAATGCCTCACGAAACATTGTGCATATACTAAACTGTGTGGTATTACTAACAGTAGAATGTATTTGTAATATTTAAATAAAATTACATTTTTCTAAAGACATTCAACACTCATATTAGATGATGGAAATAGTCCAAATACAAATAAAACACCATCATTACAAACCTTCAGGAAAACAATATTTGTATAAATGTAAATTCACTGAAAAGGAAATTATTATAAATATACTGACTGTGTTAAAGATAACTTATAAACAAGCATTATAACTGAAACACACAGGCTTATTATATACCTGTGTCTATATATGTAATATATAGGGTATATGAGCACAGACTTTCACACTCTCCACACTATCTCGTAACACTGATACACTTGAACACATATATGTTGAAAAGATAAATAATCACCAATATACATATTTCATGCTAAACCAGCAATCATCAGTTGGTCCAGATTACCATCTCTACACATACATGCTATAAGTGCTCAGATATATATTAAGATAGCCAATCCTCATACTTTAACGGACAGGCTTCAATCTACTCCACACTCCAACCGTCCATCCAATTGAAAATCTTATGATGAAATGCTCAAAGGCCACCCTGAGGCCGAGATTTGGTTTAGCATGAAATACGTAAATTGGTGATTATTTATCTTTTCAGCATATATGTGTTAAAGTGTATCAGTATTATGAGTTAGTGTGGAGAGTGGTGGGGCGTGTGAAAGTCTGTGCGCATATAAACAAGCATTATTCAAAACGTTTAATAACGCTATCAAAATTGATAAGAAGTATATCGTAGTTGGGAATTATTATGCAGATAACACGATGATGGAACATAATCACGACCTGAAGTCGATGCTGGTAAAGTTAAAATACTGTGAGTGAATATGATGATCACTCTTCGGACGGATGAGCCAATAATCCCGTCATTTGGAAAGTGCTGAAATTTGAATATAGAAATTATGAATAATATTCTCATTTATATAATCGCTAATATATTCAGATTTTATTTTTTCAACATTTAAAACAAATTTTAATAAAGAGAAAGAGTTACTTTTTCGTTATTTATTAAAATTTAATTAAATGTAAATTCTTTTTTGTATAGTTGTGAATCTGCTCTAAATTTTATCGGACCTGGAAAGTGAGTTGTATAGAATTTTTTTTTTTAATATTGATTTCTTCCTGCCATCTTGACAGACTATCTTTAAAAAGACTTTCAAGGGGAGGAAATTAAAGTTTATTAATCTTTATGAAAGGCATATGGCTGATAGAATCTTAAGAAGAGTTATATGAAAGGATTACCAAGTCTGCCTTGATATAAGGGGAAAAAACACTCTCTTCCTCTACGCACATACACGTTCACACACACACACTTGCGCAGTAATAGCTTTTTTCTAAAATATTATAAATAAAAATACGAAGAAACGTATTTTAAAGAATTAGAATCGGAAGCTACAACAAGAATCAGAAAAGAAAGATAGTACCAAGTCCAATTTTTTATGTTAGGCTATATATCTTGTAAAATGACCGCCTTAAATTTAATATTGGTATATGTTTGGTTAAATCCATACACAACAGAAGTCAATATTATCAGAGTTTTGAAGCAAGCAGGTATAAGGAGCTTATTGATAAGTGTAAAATAACTGAGCCAAAAAGGAAACTCGTGTCGATATTGGAAGACCTGATCAAGCACCTTGTAATTACATAACAAGGTGTTACGCATAAAAGCAAGAGATTAATATATTGGTGTTTGCAACTGAGAACTTGAACACTAAACAAGACATTTACGGTCACTTTTCTAATCGATAACGATCGATTACAAACAAAGATTTAACAATTTCATCCTATTAAAAACTGAAATTTAGAAATAAATTTTAACGAAACTTAAATACAATCTGTAGATACTGTAACAAATAAAATAGAAGTAAGAAAATAAACAGTTTGAATCAACCAAGGGGACTGATATGGAGCAAATAAATTTTGCAATCTAGTCCAAGGTGGTTTTTTTTTTTTAATGTTTATAATTTCATTTTTTAAAACACTTTATTTATATTTAAATTAAAGATAAATAATTGGATCAACACCTATAGAAATGGGATACTTACCATTAGTGAAAACCATATCATTTTACAATCTTTTTTTTTTTGCTTTTATTATAATCAGTGAATCAACATTGATCTGACCTAACTCATTTTAAACCCATTAGTTATATATTAAGTAACTATTCATTAACAAGTTAGTACTGGATGGTGAATTAGCTGGTTATGGGTTGAATATTTGCAGGAAAAATTCCATGTCTTCTTGTGGTCTAATGAAAATTCCAAAAGACATGGTTGAAACTCCAATCATAGATATCACAAGCAATGTACTAATCACTAAGCCACAAGGCCTTTCTTACGTGTGAATAATCATTAACTGTTGTATATGTTGAATAAAAAATATATAAATAATAGTTAGAATCTCTGAGAAACTGGAAAAATGTTGTTGTCATTGATTGATATTTTGGTCTTTAGCATATATCATGAGACTAAGCAGTAGCTGAAACAAGTGCAGTAGGAGAAGTCAGTTTGTTTTTTTGTATGTTAGATCATGATTAACAATTATTAAAGTTTAAATCTGCACTGGAGTGTGTTCAAATGTGCATCTCTTTTATTGCAAATATTTCAGTATTGTTATTAATATTTCATACTGCCACTCAATATTAAAGCTAAAATATACAAGCAATAAATAATTTGACACTAGATGGCAGTGCAGCTAGACTTTTATGTTTTATTGTTACTTGGAGCAATGATTTGAGTTTTGGATGAGGATGTTGTATATATGATGAAGAAAAAGATGATATAGAACATTTATTTTTTTTAAATGCAAAATAATGAAAAAGAAGTAGAATAAATTATGACAGCATTAATAGAAATGGCATATTTAAATAAGATTTGAAAAAAGATGTTAATTTTTTCTGCCTCATACAAGCTAATGTTGAAGACAAGTGAAAAAGTCAAATTACACTATAATACATGCAGAGTTTAAAATTAAACTTGGCACATGAACATTAAAGTTGAATATATTATACAAACCTATTTGGGCAGTATTCTAATATGTTTTATAAGTGCTTCAATTTTAATATGCTTGATGAGACTAGATTGTGCTAAAACATATATGAAACATCTGCCTACTTATTTCACTTTAGATTTTAATTAATCACAATAGAACTCAAATCTGCAGATCCACTCTTCAGTCAATAGATATCAGCTACTAAAATCATCTTAAATGTATCTCACTTGAAGGGAAAGGTCCATCTGACCTTCTATAAACTAACAATAAAAGTAAATGTGTAGTCAACTTCTTGCTGGTATATATTTTAATGATTTTTCTTCCTAGTTTTTATTGTTTAACTTAGAGAGATAATCATTCACTGATAAATCAACTTGCTGGAAATCCTTAATTGACTGAAAACGCTTTTTAATTTTTATATAGATTTAAATATGAGGTTGCGATTATAACATAACACCCGGATGAAAGGCATTTCCCCCCCCACTTATATTAAATGAATATTAAATGTAGCCATTCTCTGACTGCATCATGATACAAATAAATAATGCAGTTTACTAAAATTAGATTTCTTAATAATAGCAAGACCTGTACAATTAATTATATTTTTAATTGTAATAATTGAATGGTTCATCATCTTTGGAGATTATACACCTGGGTCTCTTTTTACGCAAATTTATTTAATGCGATTTTGAAGTTACGCGATTCACATTTCTCCGGAAGTCGAACTCCAATAATGCACTATTACTTTAAATAATAAATTTCACGCACTTATTCGACTTTCATCTTAGTAATTTCAATATTTTCAGTGCTTTATAATAGTAAGATTTTATGCAATAATGAAATTAAAATCATGATTTCCACATTTTATGTATACACACATTAAATTTTACAAGATTATAATGTAAATTTGTTCAAACATTGTGCGTGTTAATTTTGCATTTTAAATCACATTCTGTTTTTGCTTTTTAAAAAAGAATGCAATCAATTATTAATCATTTATTGTCCGCAAGTTTATTTTTAAAAGGTGAGTAATAGCAGTGGGCACAATTAAAATTGAAAATTAAAAAATTAAAGACAAAAATAAGAATTTAATTTTTAGTTGTTAGATTAATTACTAATTACGTTGTCACCAGAAAACCATTAACACAACATGAGAGTGACATTGGCGCTAGTTGTATTTCCTCTTGTGAAGAATCTGATTTTTTACCAGTTTGCAAACGAACCTGTTTACCGGCAAATAGCGATAATAATTGAAACATGTATAAAAATGTAAATTACTGTAAATTATGCATAAAAATATATTGTTTTGAATAAAATTAAATATTATAGTTAAAAAAAGTTTGTCTTGTATCAATTTTTTTCAAATTTGAAATTTTTTATTAGTCATATTTTATTTTCTTATTTTTTTTGCGCGAATTTTAAAGTAATTTTACATTGGTGCTTTGGTTCTATGCGATTTTTGAAAAATCACAGTCCGTATCCCCCCTTTTTCAAGGTAAGTTACTTCTATTTTTGCGCGATTTCATTTGCGTGTGTTTTCTGAGTAACCTATCTATCACGTAAAATGAGATTCAGGTGTATATCATTTGAACCCTGTGTTGTGACAAAATTGAGCTTCAATTCAATGCCTATTAGCACTCAAATTTATCACTCTACTGCTATATTAAAACAAGAAGGGCAATGTTTTTATTTTTAAGAGAGGCGATACTGGAAGTATTTGCTGTAAGCTATTTTTAGTACTGAATTTGTCTTTCCTTCCTTAAGAACATATACTTCAAAAATTAGAAATAATTTTGATTGTTAAAAAAGTGGCATTCAGTTGAGAACTATTTATGCATTTCATCTTTGGTCTGCCCCCACCCCCACCCCATATTATTTTTGTTCTTATTTGAAAAGTACATTCTATTTCAATTTGGTTGAAAAGACTCATTTCATTCTAGTGTATTTGTGTATAAAAATTTAGTTTGGCTGTTTTTGAATTTATGAGCATTAAAAAATATCTTTGAAAAACATTCAGGTAAGCTGTGCCAAATTGACTTCTTTAAGCTTGGATTTATCTACTTCATGAGAAAGAAAATTACTAAATTCCTCACCCATAAACGCATATATACATCAGCAAAAGATGCAAAGAAAATGGCAATATACCTGACAATATGGGTTGTTCAAACAGTAGACAAGCCTTAAAGACATTAAGTGGTTCAAACAAATGAACAACATGTGGATTAAATCTACAGATAATTTTTGGATAACATCTATAGAAATCATAGGAATTTAAATCAGAGAACAATGAATTGATAGGACAACAAGAATATCAAAATCATAAAAACAATTACAGACTAGGATTCGAACCCACAAAGAAAGGAAAATACTCAAAACATAGATCAATATATTAAGCTTTTGTCATTGAAACTAGTTGATCAATATGTAAATTAACATGAAAATATAATTATAATCAATGTAACATCTTTTAGTATTGAAACTGTTTTCTTTGATGTATGTACACTTTTACATGAAACTATGTATCAAAAATCTAGACACTGCCATGTAAAAAAACAAAGAATTTACAAAATGTAACTTCAATGTAAAAATTTTCTTAAGTTAATAACATGACTTTTGAAACATCATCATCATAATAATAATCTTATATATAAAATTTGTATTTTCATTGTTGTCTGATTAGTGAATGAATGTTTGTCTGATGATGTCACAACTACTATGTTTATGCAAAAGAAGTAATTCCATCATTAAATAAAAAAAAATGCTAGGAAAAAATCAGTAAGTGTGCTCTTAACTACAGAGATATAATACATATTTTATAGTAAAAGTTTGCTGCAGTAACAGCCACAAATGCCTATTTGTAATTTGATGTTAAGGTGCTCCATGCTTTCATGGTTTATCAATCCTGAATATAGTTCAGAAAAACAACATATTTAGCAATGTCAATTTAAAATATAATAAACTTTTATAAATTAGCAATGTTTCATAATAAAAAAAACATATTTGTATTAAATCTTAAAAAAAAAAAAAAATTGTTAAAGCAACCAGTTAAAAAAAAATTACAAATATTTAATAAAAAAAAAAATTATAAAAATGACCAGCATTTTTATATTCCAATATTACTGTTAATGAAGCTAAAAAATGTATTACAATAATTGGGAAAAAAAAAAAAAATTTTATTCAAAGGAGTTCCAGTAAATATATATTTTCATCATAATATATATTTAAAAATGTAAATTTGGAAGTTAGTTTTATTAAAATTCAAAAATTTATTTATATAATATTAAAATGTTTTGTTTAATTTACATTAAATCTTTAAAAAAAATTATTAAGGCCACCAATTATTACATTTAAAGCCTGGAGTTTTTGTTTTCCACCATAATAATGATTTTTCCGGAATATGTACAATTCTGATAGTAACAGCAAAAAAAAAAAAAAAATGCATCAGAAACTTCCTGAAGGTTTGTGATGATAGTATTTTCATTATCTAATATGAGTATTGAATGTCTTCAGAAAATTGTAACTTTATTTAAACATTCCAAATACATTCAAATGTTAGTAATAGCACTCAATGTTTTGAGAGTTATTATGCTCCCCTCTTTTTTTGGGTGTTTCTGGCCTGACCAGTATCAATACTAGCATGGGAATCGAACCTAGACCCTTAGATTCTTGAGTATTGAATTTTAAGGTAGTACTCTAACCATGCTTCCCTCTTCTTCAGGTGTTTGTGGCCTAACCAGTGATAGTACTAGTATGGGAATCAAACCTGGACCCTTGGATTATTGAGTAATGAATTTTAAGGTAACGCTCTAATGAACTCATCTTAGTTGGTTAGAGCATTTACCTTAAAACTCAATACTCAAGAATCTAAGGGTTCAGGTTCGATTCCTATGCTA
Organism: Epiperipatus broadwayi; assembly: GCA_028023455.1. Classification (NCBI taxonomy): domain Eukaryota; kingdom Metazoa; phylum Onychophora; class Udeonychophora; order Euonychophora; family Peripatidae; genus Epiperipatus; species Epiperipatus broadwayi. Next base: position 320,722 of record JAQFVV010006374.1, read on the forward strand.
GTACTGTTCAGGTCAGCAATACTTGAAGAAGAGAGGAGAACAATACCTCTCGAAACGTTTGCATATACTAACCTGTGTGCTATTACTAACAGTTGAATATATTTGGAATATTTAAATAAAGGTAAAATTTTCTAAAGACATTCAATACTCATATTAGATGGTGGAAATAGCCCAATATATAAATATAGCATTAGAAACTTTATTGTATAAATGTTTAATTATAATTTGTCTTTATTATTATTATATTATAAATATTTTGTTAGGATAATCTTTTAATAAACATTCGCGAGAGAGTTAAGCTAAATTTTTATATTCTTTTTTAATCACACGAGGGCAGCACTACGTAACATTATGTATAAATTTTATTAATAATAGGAAATTATAACTGTCATGATAACAAACCTATCATAAATACAACATTTACAATTAATATATAATGTTTTCAATTTATTTATAATAGTTTCTGAGTTATCATCATTTCTAATTTCACTAAGAATGTTGAGTTATAATCAGCAGTTGCTACTATTTGTTTTGTTTTTTCCAATAAAGTGAATTAATTATTCATCAGAATAACGGCATCATCTTTAATTATATTTATTGTCCACAGAGTTTTTGCATTAAGACGTTTGTATTAGATCAAACATAAAATGTCAGCGGGTCTTTAATCCGACTATTATTCTTCCGGCATCAAAGACTAATACTTTAGAAATTAATTTTTGACAAAATATTACGTGCAATGTGTGTGTGGGTGTGTGTAGTTTTAATACAGAAATTAAAGTTCTGTAATAAGGATTTAATACAAATAAATAGAATTATTTTGTATTTATTTCTTTTGCCTCTTCGAAAAATCTATATCTAAAGGGATGCATGTATAAATTAGCTACCTGTGAAGATGATGAATTGCACTTAAGTAGTCAAAAATGTGGTAAATATTCTGCCCTATCAAAGAATTGTGACTTTAATAAAAGAATTCTAATAAAATCACTATGGCTATTAATGATGGTCATTTTGTAAAGATAAATGGTTCATTGCTCAGGGATTCAATTATTAAAAGTGCCACGACACTCCTCAATTCAGAGCTCTTTAGTTCACGAGTTCATCATTCTGTAACTGTGCTAAGTCGCATAAAGCAAGGATATAGTTTGCAGCAATGTTTGTCTTATTAAAAGATTATCTCTACAAATGAAGTTTGATTCGAACTCTTGTCTTCATAGCTATTACATCACAATATCTGTCCATTATTAGCAGTAAAGGTAATAATTCCCATGGATAATATTAATGCTTAATTGGGGGGAAATCTGTTGGATGAATATTTGAAACATTTATTTTTTGTAAAAGTAAATTTGCCTAAGTTTTAAAAGCTTTTGCAAAACTTAATTAAAAAAAAGTGAAATTCTGTAAAATAATAATAATAATGACGATAATAATAATTAGGTTCTGGGAAGTTTATATATCTAAATAGCAAGTTGAAAATAACAATTCTGTTTAATTTGACCCAAGTAAGGTTATCTTTTTTTTATTATTTCCATGAAAATTGTAGCCAATTTTTTTAGCTCTGGAATCTGTCCCACTGCACCCCCTGACACAACCAATTAAGACTAAGATTTTGTATGACTTTTACTGCAATAGTAGATTCTTTAATATGTTGTTGCCATAGAAACACAACTGAATGCAAGTCCAAATACAATTTTATTTATATTAATGTTCATTTTACTTTACTATAAATTGCAATTAAAGTAAGCACTCTTATGATAAATTGCATTAGAGATCATGTGATATTTGAGTACTCTCGTGGCGAGTTGGGCATTTAATAGTTCCATTATTCCCAGCCAATTGCTTTTTAAAAAATACTTTACTTGTCAAGCGTTGGTGGCCGAGTGGTCAGCACAGCTGTCTTACAAGCAGTTGTCCCGGGTTTGCTTCCCGGCTGATGCTTTGACACATGAAAAAAAAAATTATTTTACTTGGCTACAAATCAAATTGATTCTGAAGTCTGTTACCCTGCAAGAATTACGATTTTATTTCAATGTTTCATTTTTATCACTTTTTTTTTTTTTATGTATTCCAAATGGACTTCATTTAGATGATGTACATATATGTATATTATTTAGCTGAAATACATTTTGGAGGGAGAAAATTATATGCCATTTAGAAATGTATGCAAGTTCTGATCAAGAAACTCTACCTAGCACTCATCTATTCAGTTTTTAGATTTTGTTTTGCATTATGGGTTATCATAATTAACCTATTACTGGGTAGTAAAGCCAGCTTTTTTTCATACATCTGCATTTATGTATAAGTTCTTTTTGTGAAGTCATGTAAAGCAATTACACAATACACCTTTACGACTGAGCAATAGCAATTTATCTATCAATGTTTAACAGTATTTATTCATAGTGTCTTTATTTTAGAGTTATATTAGCAATTTTAATGAGGTCAGTTTGGAAAATGACGAATCATATTTTGAGTTGTAATAATTTTTGATACTTGAAAATATATGACTGATGTATTGTAATAATGTCTACTGTTGTAAAAAAATATTTCTAGATATCTTACATTTTTTTCTTCGTGAAGGTGGAATTCTCTTCTTATACCTGCTGCTAACGATCCATATAGATATATTGTAATATAGCTATCATCATCATCAACCATTATCAATCCACTGCAGGATGAAGGTCTCTCCAAGTTCAATTCATCTTCTCCAATCTTTAGCTTCTCTTCTCCACATCACTCCTGCACACTTTCTTATTTCATCCATCCATCTCACATATGATCTCTTTCTGGGTCTTTTATAATCTCTTGGAATCCAGTTTTAGATTTCAATTGTCCATCTATTATCATCTAAACATACCTATAATCAACGTAAAAAAATGGCAGAAAATAAAAAAAGCTAATAGACGTGTCAAAATTTCTACTGTTAATAAAAAAAAAAAGCCTATAATTATTCACTTACTATTGAAATTTCGTGTGAGCAGTTTAATCCATTGGTAAAGAGTATCAATCTTGAACCTATCACTTTAATGCATAAACATCACGTGACCTCTTACGCAACTGGCTATTTGATAGGACAGGTGAATTCACTTTTTTTAATGCTTATTCCAAATTTGAAAGTTTCCAATATTGCTTGAAATAGGAGGTTTTTTTTTTAAAAGAAAATCGATTAGACATTTTAAATAGCGTGTTCTTTTTCATTCAAAAAATAAGTGCGTGTTATATGTTGTCTATTAGTTTCTTTATTTGCTATATTGTTTTTTTTTTCATGTGTCAAAGCCTTGACCGGGAGGCGAACCCGGGCCAGCTAACCACAATGTTACTATTACTTTTAAAAAAAAAAAAAAAATAGTCCTCTCCCTCCCCTAACAGTTTTTAAAACATGATACTTTTTTAAAAAAAAAATAATTATATTTTGTAAAATATAAATATTGAAAATAAAATTAAAAAAATGATCAATAAAGTTTTGTGCATATATTTGGAGGGATTGTAGTTTAGATAATGTTTAAAAGACAGTTGTATGTCCAAAATTTTTATAAGAAAAGGTACAGATATTATTAGAGTGACTTCTTGGCTATTTGATCTCACCTATTATTGTTGTTAGTGTGCAATAGATGAATTTCTTAAACCGACTTATAATCCAATTTAAATTATGTTGGACTATTATACTAATGAAATAAGCAATTACTTTCCCGATTGTATTTAGTGTATAATTGTTTTTAAGTTCAACTATTAACAACATATCATAAAAGAGATTATAGAGATTCCAACCAGGATATGTATCCACTAATGGTTTTATTCAATCCTTCAACCCCATTGTTATAACTATAGATTTGATAATCATTTACTCTGAAGTTCATAGTTTGTGTATGCCTGCATCTACATAGATCATAATCATCATTCATTATTTTCAACAATTATCGATCCACTGCAAAATGAAAGTCTGCTTCAAGTTTAATCTATCTTCTCTGATCTCTAGCCTCTATTCTCCACATCATCCCACATGTAGTCTCTTTCTATGTATTTTGCAATCTCTTGGATCCAGTTTAAGATGTCAGTTATTCATCTATTATCATCTCTTTGAGCAAAATATGTCCAGCCCAACTCCACTTCAATCTTTTAATTCTTTCAATAATGTCAGTAACACCAGTTTGTTCTCTTACCCATGTATTTTGTTTTTGATCTCTTCTTGTTTACTCCAACATGCTTCTCTGCATACTTATTTGAGTGATTTGAAGTCTCTGTATTTCTCTTTTGTTAATGGTCCAAGTCTCAGATCCATAAGTAAGAACTGATAAAATACATTTATTAAAAAACCTTTCTTTTCAAACATGTAGACATATTTCCTTTTAATATTAAGTTATTTCTATAAAAAGCATTCCAATAAAGTTTAATTCTATGAATAATTTTATCCATTGTTTCCATCACTAGTAATAATTTGACCATGTATTTGTACTTGTTAACTTCTACCCCATCATTTATCAATCTTTATTTTCTTGTTTTGAGAAAATCCATTGAACATTACTTCAGTCTTTTTACATTTACATAGATCAATGACTGTTAAATTTCATTAATGAAGATGACACACTATTTATGGATTGTTCTGAATCTATTGATAAAACTCTATAAATGCAGTATTTCAGAGCATAAATTGTCATATAACTTTTAAATAATGTTGTATTATTTGAAAACCATATGAGATGTAGGTAAAGAATTTGTATAACATTGTCAGATTAGTCTGGATGTTGTTTACTTGAAACACAAAAAAGCAAATTGAAAATCATCTTACTTTAGCCATATTATGATCCCATTTATTAGAAAAGGATGTATTGCCTGAAAAGATTGGAGGTGAAGAAAAAGGGTTGCCAGCAAAAGGATGGATACACCCCATTGTCACAATAATTAATGCACCATTGGTATGCTTGAAAAAGAGATCAGTAATAGGTCCATCTGGACAAATTCTTTCATATGATCACTAGGACTTGTTGTTGATTTGCCAAGTTCTTAATAATGCTACTGATAAGAACGGAAATTGGAAATAAACATATGATATTATCATCATCTTTTGATGAGGTGGACTTAAAGAAAGTCAACATCGTCACTTCATTGCTTCAGTAGATTTATAAAACAAAAATGAGTTTATAGAAAGCTACATCTTGATTAAAAATATAATTGATATTGTCAACATTTGCTGTAGTTATTTTGATAATTATTCTAATAATATATATAAAACAAATCGCTTTATTGGTCGAGAGTAGGTAAAAGTTTGAGTGACAGAATTATCAAGGCTGGGCAGTGCTTTATATACCATTCTACCACCGTTTCATAAGAAGTTCCACTGCCGGAAATGATAGTTGGGTCGCGATCCGTAAAACTCGAAGTCCAAAGCCGGCCACTATACCACTACATCAAATAACGCAGGACGTTATTTTAAAAATCGTTATTAGTTAATGTGGTCGACATTTAATTAAACCATTTCTTTTAGATTTTTAATCGAGTGTTTTTCTGTGGTTTTTCTAATTATTTCTGATTTTTTTTTTCTTGCTTTTGTATTGGGATTAATCAAATCCTTTTTGTTGTAAAATGTAGACAGTCATTAGATTGAAATTCCTTATAGGAAGGAATAAGCTCTTAGGTACTGTCTTTTCATTTAATTTCATTCGTTAATTAACGGAGTAGAGCACAATTTCCTTAATAACTAATTCTAAATAGGCTCCATTTTCGCTTTCTTTTTTTTTTTCATTTAGCTTTGATGGACTTCCTTACTTTTTTTTAAAGTATTATTTATTTATTTATTTTTAAAAAAAAAAATTAAATTCCACCGAGAATCTAATAATAACTTCTACATATTTTAAAATCACCCACTCGGAGATTATTCATTTAAGATGATATTCTTCTGGCTAAGCTCATTGACAAAATAATCAAAACCTAACAGTTTATTAGGAGGAATATGAAATGAGTTATCACCTCCTAATCTTCTCCTACGATGTTTTTTTTTTAAAAAAAAAATTCCATGCAATTTTATTAAAAATATTATAAACTTATAATGGTTCTTTTTATTATTATTGTTTAACATTTTTTACAATTATTATTTTTGTTAAGTCATTTATTTAGGGTTTAATAAGCACGCACACACATATATATATATAATGCTTAAAAACTACGCTGGAAAGAAATATGTAACCAATAGAATTAATTTACAGCTTTGCTGATTTGCATTCTGTATTCTCGTAAGTTATTGATTTAATGAAAAAGATACCAAAATGATCTATCTCGCAATAACATACTTACTGGAATTATCTTCACTCATCAGGTAAATCAAAGATTAAATAATCTCATCACCAGAAATGATTGCCCGCCTGGTTGGTATTAAATCTTGAATATGTTTGCTATCAAATATATATATAGTATTAATTCGTCTAACGTGACACTATAAACATCTATGTCCCCTTAAGAACATTAAAATATTAGGTTATTCTTTATGAGATTTTGAAATGCAAATTAGGAATGATGTAAAATAAATGATCGAACGGCTTCTAGTTCAGAAATTTATCGGGAAGTTTAATCACCAGAAATTTTATGGCTGGGCTGAAATCCATGGACCTTGAACTCAAGCCTACCACTTTTCTCTGCACTAAAACACACAGGGTAAACATAATGGAATGATTGATTGCTCGAAAGTTTGAAGAATTTTGAATAGGGAGTAACAAAACTGAGTCAGGATACATGGACCTGATTCCAAAAATTGTCACTTTGTCACTATGGAAAACCCTTCTGAGTAGGAATGCTATTAATTTGATTGATTTAATACAAATTACAGATTTTCTCCAAATTATAAAAGTAAACATTGAACTGTAGTGGTATCTTTTCATGTAATGGTCTTGGTAAACATTTTAGATATGATGCCACCCAATGAAATTTTTCTGAGCAAATTGAAACCATACCATCTAGTAATAGAAATATGTATCTGATCTACATTGAACCATAAGTGGAAGCTCTTTTAGCTTAGTATTCCAGCTGATAAAAGAGTTGTAAGCTAAATATAAATACTTTACATGTGTGAAAATTTGAAGTATAACAACTTCTTTGAATGTTTATAAACAATGAGTCATTCATCAAAAGAAATATATATATATATATATTAATTAGAAAATTTTCATAGATTTTTAAATGTAGACATTAAAAAACAACAGAATTTTTTTAAATAATAGCCTGGATAAAATCTAACTAGGCAAATGGATGAATTAAAATGCAATAAAAGCTAAAATCATATCATCTAGCATTAGTAATAGTATTTGGTTGATCAACATTAAGTCAAAAATGGAACCATCTTCAACTCAAAACTCTAACTGATATGAGTCATAAATGTGTTATAAAATTTCTTATTTATGTGCAAAAGTGTAATGACTTCTTTGAATTTTCATAAGCACCCAAGTTTTTTCACAAAAAGTTATATTTATATTGATTTAAAGATTTTCGTAAATTTATGTGTGTACATATTGAAATATAATGGGATTTGTTTCATATAATAATCTAGATAAAATTTTATTTTTAATGTACTTAATTAAACAATTGATTAAAATTTGCAATGGAAACTGAAACCCTCATTATCAGTAAAAGCAACAATACTTGCTTGCCCAACATTAATTTAAAAGATAGCCACTTTTAAAAAGATTAATACTATTATTGATATAAGAATTGTATAAATATTTTATAATGGTAAAAATTTGAAATATAGTAACTTCTTTGAATTTTCACAAGCAATTAAAGATCTGCAAAGAGTGGCATATATATATATATATGCAGTAGAACCAAGAACTATGTTATATTTTGTTCCAAGCTTCTTGAAATATAATCTCTCAGCAATGGACAGATACCATGTTATACATCAAATTTAATTGTAGATAGTACTCTGATAAAGATGTTGTGAAGTCATGTCCTAATCAATATATCCTATAAGAATAGACTGTCTTTGAGCTAAAAATGCAAGTTTGAGCACCTAGAATGACCAAGATGCAACTAAATATATATATAATATTTAAATATATGTATATTGGGTATACAAAACTTAATGTAATTATAAAGAACTTGAACTCAAACTTCCAAGCTTTCTACATCTCTCCAATCTATCTTATACAACTCATACACTTAACCATATATATCTTTTCCACATATATGTGGTCAAGCATATCGATTGTATAAGATAGATTGGGGAGATGTAGAAAGCTTGGAAGTTTGAGTTCAAGTCTCTATAATTATATATATATATTGTAACCAACTGCTCGCCCTTTCAACTACCCCTCATGCCGAACCCGTTGCGGCACTCAAAATTGTAACCGTAAATTGCGTGGTCCCAACTACAGAAACGCAAATGCACTAAGAATCGTAACTTCTATCACTGATCAATTCCCGTTGCACATTGTCAGCTATTAAGAGCTGTATCCAAAAGCATATCATGCTATCTATTTTATGCATCAAGGACCACAATCAACATCTGGGGCAACTTACCACAGACCAAACTAATGATCTAACCTAAACTTTTTATGATTTAATTTGATCGCAGCCAGGGTGTACCGCGAAGAACTACCATAGTATTACGATAAAATACTTTAATCAAATTATAAGTGTAATGTTATTATTTTCAAACCTTAATTTGCAAATTTTATTGTATGAGACCCGCTGGCCGACCATGTACAAGATGGCATAATTTGTGGAATTACATAAGATTATGAAATTTTAAACCATCTATATGATTTGTAATACAAATGCTAGTCTAGGTAAAGCTTTGCAATAAATAAACATAAATACTTGGGTTCTTTTTATAGTTTACTATATCACTGAGACTCTTATTATACTGACAAATGACAATTTAAAAACGTTAAGTAAATATATTCAATCATATCATTATTTGGTAAATCTGTTTACAAGTTTAATAATTAATTTATATTGTATACTAGAATCAACTACGCAAAGCCAAAATGATGGAAAAGGTAAATGGGATTTTATTGTACCCCCCACATCATAAACTACCAAAGACTAAAAGCATCCAAATGTTTTTTCAAAATATCACTAAACTCTTATATCATGTTGACAATGGTATGTACTTCATGTATGCTCTATCCAAGGTTTATGATTTCTGATTTTAAGAATGACACATAGCAACGGCACAGTAAGTTTAATTATAAATCAACTTTTATTTACAAATTTATGAATAATAAGTAATTAATTCCAATGTTATAATTAAAAAAAACATAAATAAACAAATAAAATAAATAAATTATAATTCCATCGACTTTCTTCACTAACATATCATAGGTACGGTTTTAAAAACCTAATCATACCTTATTTCAATTTGATATAATGAATCTTGAGCAAATTATACTAAATTCAGCATCAACTCATGAACTATTTAACATCATTTCCAGATTCAATAAATCCATACCGTAAACTTATAATAATATAATAAATAATATTATGTCTGTAGGATTTAGCTATAATGCAATCATTAAATAAAGTGATAATTTAAACTTACACTCCGGTAAATAATAATCAACCGACAGTTAATTATTATGAAGTAACTTGAATAGAATGTCCTGCTACAATTTGACGATCTAACTTATGAATTATGCTTACAAATGGAAGAAGATGATTTAGCAGATTAATTAAAATACTTTGCCCAACTTATATCTATGAAGTAAAACATATTCCTGTGGATGCATTCATCTACACGTAGGAATTAAATAACACTAAACGTTTTGTGGATTTATACACCATCATAAAGCAATAAGTACAAGTACACCATTCCGCGGATTAACCACCAGCGCAGGAATGAGTGTAAAATACAAAAATGGCAATAAAGTAATCTGCGGATTAACCACCAGCACAGATTAATGCCCTTTACATTCTAAAACAACATTACTATTTACTTCACATTAAAGTGCAAAATCATCCCCCTCAGTTATTCTGATCATTCAGAAAACACTAACACTCTAGCAAATGTGGGTTCTTGCATAATAAATGTTACGCTAATCAGGACAACTAATGTACTAACTTATCTTTCTTAAAATAAAACATGTGTAATATAATATAAGTAATATTAGTATAGGAATATAAATCTGGAAAGACTAACAAAATACCTCATAAAGATTAATACATCTCATGAATTCATTTAGTACTTTTCAAGCTTTTTCGCAAGCGCTATTCTCTTGAATAAATATTTTATTCAACCCCTATTAATTTAAACTTAATAAACTATAACTTATGAACTTCACATGCAAGTTCATATAACGATAAAATTAAAGTAATGAATTATTCATCAAATACATAAAATCTAATGGGTGTGTGTGTGATATAAATTAAATGTATAGCATTTTAAAGTTCAATATATGAATTTTAGCAGGTGTGTGTGTCACAAATTAGATTGTAGAGCATTTTATAACTACAAATACGATCCGTGAAATCCATGTACGATGTGTCGAACAATAAATGGATGAAGTAATAGCTATAATTATGGTTGAATTCCATACATGTAATTTTATCCATTTGTGTTAGTTATTATAATCACTATTAGATTAACGATTTTACGTGGCTCCATAAACAAGAAACAATTTTAAAAATATGACTCGCAGAACTTAAATGAAAATGTTTTTCAAAAGTTATTAATTTCTACATTTCTCTATTAAAAATGTTCCAAGTTTATTACATCCATGCTAAATATTTATTTATCCACGCTTAAATCTAGGAATAACAATTACAGCAATTAATTTAATCATTCCAAACTGACGATAAAATTAGAAAATAGCTTTGATAAATTATTTGAAGACTGTTTATTATCCAAATGGCAAACAATTAACTAGCAAATATATCACTGGCATTATAAAGTTAAATATCAATCAATATTATATTTTTATTAAAATTAGAAACGGAAATATTAAACTAGGTTGATAACTTTAACATTTTACTTTAATTTAAACTTCTTCTTTTTTAAAAAACAAATTTTCATATTTATAAAACTTCTGTAATTAAAATACTTATTTAAATTTTCCAAATTGTAGAACAATAAACATTTTAAAACATACCAAATTCTTGCAATTAATTCTTTTAAATTGGGAAGCTCCGACATTTTAAATGTAATATTGGGAAATTATTACTGGTGATTTGATCCACTTGGCCAGCCGACTTGAACAGACTTTTTAAATTTAGCAATTCATCTTAATTAAATACCACTAGGTTATTTTTACGTTTATAGCAAATTTTGTGGTAATCCGTTTACTTATTAACTATTTTAAAATAAGCTTATCAAATTTACACCATTTGCCTTTACCATTTTCTTTTCTTTCTCCCTCCAAAAGCAAACTAACAGACGATCTCCTCTTAAATTCGCGCTCTTTTCTTTTATTACATTGAGACACATACGTAATTACTGTATTTATTTTTAATAATTAATTTTAATTGAACAAATGGTTTTTTAATTCAATGGAAATAATAATTTAAGATCATTTTAAACAAATAAAAATAAAATATTATTACTTATAATATTTTACCAAATTTTAATGTGTTGTAAAAATTTTAAAAAGTTAAACATTTTGATATGAGTTAGCATATGGAAAGAAGCAAATTTAAATTTATTAAAATAATATAAGAAAGTAATCTGTTCAAAGTGCAAATCAAGCCAATCAAATCACCAAAAGAAGAAAGAGAAATTTTTATACCAGTTACATCAATTAATATATTTTATACTAAAATATATGGTTACAATATATATATATGTGTGTGTGTCAAAATATAGCATTTATTTGCATGTTTACATATAAAATAGCTTATGTATAATGAAATATTGTAGAACATGACCAATCTCTCAAAATTTAAATGTTAAATTAATACACACAGAAACATTGGAAGTCCTCTTCACTTGGTAAGATAAAGCTCTACAGATTAAATGGCTAAATATGTTTTAATCATTATCTACATGTTCATAAATTATGCAAACTTATATGTGTTTGAATTGACTAACATCGTCATACATGTGATATACATGATCAGATTAATGTAAATGGACAACAACTATGATTTTCTGGAATGGGAAGTTATATGTCTTCAATTTCTGGTGATAAATAATGTCTTAATGTAAGTGTTATGAAATTAATTGGTTATTCTATGTATACAAGTGTAACTTCTGATTTTGTTAACTGGTCTCCATTGAGATTGATATGTAAAGGTCCTTTTTTTTGTAAATGATTCTTATGGATTGTGAATAAATTTTCCTTTTGAAATATAACTTAAAAATAATAACAAAATTCAATAATAATAATTAGTCCCTTATTTTGTCACCTCATTTTTTATGATTTACTCAAATTTTATCAACTTTGTCTCAATTTATCTGCTCATCTTGCATTTATTAAATGAAAACTACATTCACAATTGGTGCTGGAAGCTTGAAAAGTTGCACAAATATCTAAAAGTACTGAAACTTCTTTATATTCTTGGTCTTTTAAGATATATATATATATAACAAAATCATTTTACATTTTTCATTTATAAAAATGTCAAGTGTTGGTGGCCTAGTGGTTAGCATAGCTGCTTTCCAAGCAGCTGGCCCGGATTCACTTCCCAGTCAATGCTTTGACATATGGGAAAAAAAAAATTCAAATTACCATATTGATTTGAAATTATGATTTTTATCATTATTATTTATTATAGATTCATATTTTATAAATACACATTTGAGAGTAACATTTCCATGCTCTAGGTTTAAATTATTTTTCATTACCAAAGGATCCAAGGCATTACAAGTCATTTATATTTTCCTCCGAAAATCTAGTATCCAAATGATTGCAAAGCAGTTGAATAAATTTAAGTATTGGCGAGGCATCTATATAATTATTGGAATGTAAAATTGTTTAAACTTTGACATTCCAGTAGATGTTATCTAGATATTGGTCTCTTAATTTATTAAATTTTGTTTTTAAGCATTTATTTTTATAGCACTATGTTTTATAAATTGTAATACATTAAAGATCAGCCTTTTCAAGTTATTGTACATGTGCTTTTTACGAGTGTTAATAATAAATGAATACTTTCATTCCCAACACAAGATATAGTATTTATGAAAGAATAAAATGAATCCACTTATTCTTTCCAACCCAAATGCTTATATATGGGCAAATCTTAAGTACTGGAAATGAAAGTGTGAGGATAGACCACTCACTTTAAATTACTGTTTACGATGTCTGAATGAATGACGACGATGAAATTATCTAGAATTTACTAAACATCACTCTCAAATGAAACTTAAACATATGTAAATAAGCATTTATTTTTATAGCGCTATGTTTTATAAATTGTAATACATTAAAGATCAGCCTTTTCAAGCTATTGTGCATGCGCTTTTTACGAGTGTTAATAAAACATAGCACTATAAAAATAAATGCTTATTTACATATGTTTAAGTTTCATTTGAGAGTGATGTTTAGTAAATTCTAGATAATTTTGTCAATGTCATTCATTCAGACATCATAAACAGTAATTTAAAGTGAGTGATCTATCCTCATGCTTTCATTTCCAGTACTTAAGATTTGCCCATATATAAGCATTTGGGTTGGAAAGAATAAGTGGATTCATTTTATTCTTTCATAAATACTATATCTTGTGTTGGGAATGAAAGTATTCATTTATTATTAACATTCGTAAAAAGCGCATGCACAATAGCTCGAAAAGGCTGATCTTTAATATATTATAAATTTTGTTTTTGCAAATTGGTATATTTCCAGTGAGAATAAATTCCTCTTTTGCAAAATTTTATTTAATTGTAATAATGCCACTAATACATCTGATATTGTGGGATTTTGAGGATTTTTAAACAACATTTATTTATTGAGTCATTGAATTCATCAAGTTGTTCTGTACAGTAGTAACTCATTAATATATATTAATTTCTTAATTTTCTTCTTCCTTTTCCTATGTATTGATTTCTACTTTAACATATACTATTTATAACTTTCTTAAACACTTTTTCAATACTATTTACTTATATAAAACGAACAGTTTAGACTATCCTGCAGTCATCATCAGAGCTACAATATTCAAATATATAATTATACACTTATACACATATTCATATACATAATTAAATACATAAAATAAAATATACATTTTAACCTGACCATTACAAATAATCATTTCCCATTTTATTACTTTACTCTTAAATAATTCTATCCACATTTACTTAAGAAAGTTGTAAATAGTATGATATTAATTTCTTACCAGAGCATTTAGAATATCTAAATACTTATCTTATTTCATAAATATTCTGAACATTTATACAAAAAAGTAGTCCATGATAATTTAAATTTAGCTTTTATTCATGTGTAGCATATTTGGGATGAATATATAATCATGCTATGATTATGATTTGTTGTATATCAAAAGCATGCTAAGCATGAATAAAAGATAAGTTTAAAATATATTGACTACCTTTTCTGTATAAGTGTCCAGTACATTTATGAGAGTATTACAATTGCCCAAAAAAGAGAAAACAATCTATGGTATTGAATTACCCTATTTCAATGAGAGTTCTGAATGATATAACATCAATTTCTGAAATGTTGGCCAATTCTTTAAGTTTTTTAATTCTTATAGATGATCTCCTAAACATACATTGTATATTTTGATCTTAAAAGACTTTCAATCTTAATAAATGTGACCTGTTTCTATGCATTGATACCATTTCCAACCTTCTTATGCACTTAATAATACTATTTTTAACACCAAAACTTTATTCTTACAGTTTTGGTTGCCATGCAGTCATCATTATATGTCTTTATTGGAAATAGGATTATAAAGATCTCTGATGATGACTGCAGGACAGTTGAAACTGCAAGAGTAAAGTTTTGGTGTTAAAAATAGTATTGTTAAGTGTATAAGAAGGTTGGAAATGGTATCATATGTAAATATAGAAATCAATACATAAAGAAAGGAAGAGGAAGAAGAAAATTGTATTTCTATGCATTGCATATCACAGTGCTATTGAACTAAATATGAAATATGATCCTGTAAGCAAGCAGCCACATCATTTATTTTTCTAATATTATAGAGTTAAACATAACCATTTTTTATAAATCAAGGTTATTCTCTCTATAAAACTTTTTTATCCCTATTACAATCCAATGGTTGTCATATGCAATAAGTTAATAATGCTGAAAAATTTTGTCTGATCCCTAGATTCAAATTTTGATCAGTATTTATATATATTATTATTATTTTCTATTAAAATATTCATACTTTCATTGACTATCAAACAATGAAATAAAAGATTTGAACTTCATCAGTATTCTCCTTATGTGATAAGTGTGCTTGTATGCAACTTTAGAAAAGCTTATCATTTTTATAAATTAATTATGGCTTAGTGCTTTTGAGAACTTATGGTGTTCTCATATTCATAGTAAGATGAACTATAATCATAATGGAGAAATGAGTATAATTGTATATATTTGAAGAGATTTAAATTTATTGAAATTTAAGATTAATATTTAAATGAGAGCATCCATTTTTTGGAGAGAGGGAAGGATAAGTCTATCTGGTTGATAGCATTCATGTTATTGGCTATAGAACATACCCCCTTATTTTTCTTTTTGAATGATTCTCGCTCAGAAGGGAACCGATTGGTGTCCTGTTGCCTTTTGGTGCTCAAGGAATATAGAACTATATTCTGGCTTGTCCGAGGCCCTTTTGGACAAGAATTGGTGCTGGGAAAGGCGTGTAGATAAGGATACTCAGGATTCCCCATAATAGATTGATTGACATCCAGTATGGGGACATCTGATTTTGTAAACAGTGTTAGGGGTGATAATTAAATTTATATCTTCTATAAATTTAAAGGAATAATTCTTGCTACACTGTGATTTGAGAATATTAACCAATTTCCCTCTATGATCATGTATTGATTGCACAAATAGCATCGAGGAATTGATGGTAATTACTAGAATAATGTTATCTCCTAGAATTTTAATCATATTTTTGTTCTTTCTTTTACAATTAGTGTTTTGTAATCTGAGATTATTATCTTTCAGGTTTTCAGTTAAAATTCTCGAAATTCTTCCATTGATTTTATTTTGGATGGCAATAACTGAATCGCTATGAACTTTTTGGTTTAAATGACACTTTAAATAGTGTATATTTTACCAGTCATTTGCATTTGATTGACAGTAAATTTTATAAATGACATGATCTGTATTATTCTGAGCACTATATGGTTTGACAAATAAAAATATTCCCAAGTTTAATATAGTAGTTATAATTTTTGATGACAATGATATTTCAGTTTCAACTGATCAGGAGATCCATTCATATTTAAATTCATTTTTCATGTTTTTAGATTGACCTGATGAAATTTAGATTAACTTGCTAAATGTTTGGACATCTGTAAGACCTAAATAAAATACTTATATGTTGGATGATTTTTAAAAAAATTATACTCGATCTGCAATCCCAGTTGTTTCAAACATTCTGCCATGGCAATGGCCAATGGAGGAAAGGCAGTACATGGTCATCACAGTGTAGTAGTATTGAAATCTATTTTTAGTTGCTTCATGTAGGGTAATACTATTCTATTGAAGTCCTCCTAGCAGTATCCCTGCCGTCACTACATGTACAGATCAATTCTATTTATTAATTCTTTTTATCATAATTATTTATCTGGATTCAACTTTAGCTATTTAAATGTAAAAGCAAATAAATGAATATTTCAAGTATTGAAATATCTGGAGTGTGCAGAACCACGAGCAGTGCAGGCTTTCAAACTTGGTGACAATTGCAAACTGCACAGCATAGAGGAAACAATGGTTCTAATATAAATTTGTTCCTGTTGTTCAAAAGTTGCCCCAGCTTGCTGGTGTGAAGAAATATGCAGTTCAAAGAAACTCAGTGTTGAAGATTGATTCCAAAAGATATTAAAAGGATAATATAGTCTTAAAAAGATACCCACTTGGTCAATAAGTTTATGAATTAAGTCTGTAGTAAGATTTTGTTGTTGATGTGTATGTATATATATATATATGCCTAACTAATTTCTTTTCTTTTTATATTTGCAAAATATTTTTTATTATTTATTAGCAGATTATTATAATACATATTAATTTGATTTATTGAAAATCTATGTCTTACTTGAGGAGAGTTAATTGCGCCTGTTAATAAAACATGTGGCAGCCTTATAATTTTTTTTTTCTTTACTTGATTTATTTGAAAAGTGCATACCAAAATAATATTTTTCTAACGCATCAATTAACAGATTTATTTTTATTCCATCTATATATGTATATATTTGTATTTTTTTCTTTGTTTTATTAACCAAACTGTTTCAATAAATTATTTGTTTTTATTATGTGAAATTAAATTTAGAGTCATGCTATTCTTATTTAAGTATTCCATTATATATTTACATTTATAGTTTTATTTTGTTTCTGGATGTGCTTATGCTCTAGGCTGGGGAATATATTGGTTATATTAATGCATGGAATTACGATATATAGTGATAAATACTTCATCATATGTAGTCTTCTGTAAAGAGAAATACACTTCGGGAATTCATTTGGAATATCCTGATTATTAATAAAACTACTAGATGGCGCATTTTTGAGTCTGATTCTTCATATAATAAATATGATGTAGCTAGAATTGTATGGAAGAGAGTTGCAGTAGCAGGGTTAACATATGGTAATGATGCATTATGTGCTAGTAAAAGGGTTTTAGATTATTTAGAGAAAGTACAAAGGGAAGTAGGAAGACATGCATTAGATGCAGAGATGTGGACAGCAAAGGAAGCAATTCAAGGAGAAATAGGATGGTCAAGTTTTTATATGAGAGATGCAAAAAGTAAAATGAAAATGTTTGGTAGGTTGCAGTTTATGGATAGTAAAAGAATAGTCAAAATAGTGTTTAATTGGGTTATGAATAAAGGGCAGGTAACAAGATGGGTGAGAAAGGTAATGCAGTATGCAAAAGATTTGGATAAAGAATTTATATCAGTATACTTTATGAAAGGTGGGATAATTGTGTTAGGAGGATTGTTGAGTGTTATAGTGGTAAGGAATGGGATAAAAGAATAGAAGCATTAATAAAAAATAGGGAGTTGGAGAACTAGTATGGAGGATAAGAAGAGTTTAAATATATATAGAAGTAAACAGAACATTGGATGTGAGTTAATTTATGATAATAGTAAGAAAAGTAGTTTATTGTTTAATGCTCGAATGGGATCTTTAGCAACAAGAGAATATACATGTGAATGGAAAACTATGGGTGATTTAGTGTGCAAATTGTGTAAGGAAGGTATAGAAAATATTAGGCATCTGTTGATTAAATGTAAATGCTTGAAAGCAGAAAGGGTACAGATAATAAAGTTATGGGAGAATAGATATGAACAAAGTGATTATACAGAAAGTGAGTTATTGTTTTTTATGCTGGGGTTGCAAAAAGATAAGGGGGATTTAGATATAAAGGCCATAGAGTTGACAAAGATTGTGTTGTGGAAATGGGATGGGGCAGAATATGGGAAGACTTAGAGTGGGGAATGGAAAATAAAGTGGCTAACAGATTTATCTAGGCATAATTGCTGAGATATTCTTGACTTCATTTAAGGAGAAGCCAAAATACATCACATGTATATGTGGTTATGAAATGATCGGGGAATATAACCCATTTTTCCTGATTCTTCTATATAATTTTTACAAAATGGGAATATATGATTTGTCACTATTATCATTATCTTAATTGTTAACAGAGAACTGAGTTCAGGATTTCTATGTTTAATAAAATAATTCCATATGTTTCCATTCATTTATCTACATTATTCCATATTTTCCTCCTTTTTAATATATATATTAATTTACATGCTTTCATTAACTTAGAAATGAAAGCATTGAAATATTTATATTTGCTAATGATATTAAAATAAAAGCTGTTCTAATAATTTTATATATACATGAATTTTCATTGTAATAATTTTGTTCACCTGAATGGAAATCATTTGATCAATGCACCAGTTATTAAAAATTGGGAAAGTATACAATAATAACTGT
Source organism: Epiperipatus broadwayi (assembly GCA_028023455.1). Lineage (NCBI taxonomy): Eukaryota > Metazoa > Onychophora > Udeonychophora > Euonychophora > Peripatidae > Epiperipatus > Epiperipatus broadwayi. The sequence goes on from JAQFVV010006374.1 coordinate 339,783, forward strand.
TACTATCATTGCTAATTAAGATTCACTTCTATGAAAAAAGTGAAATTGAAAATTCAAGACTCCTTTTACTATGTTATCTTTGATATTGTTGTTCCAGAGCAGATAATACTATCTTCCTACACGTAAAGAAAATCTGAGAAATGAATTCAATCTTTAAGGATTCCATTCATCAAAGTATTTTCATTATTATTATTTCAGCAAAGGACGAAGTTGAAAATGTATTTAAATCCTCAAGATTCCTGCTTTCAAATTGTGTTTAAAGATTGTTGCACTTGGCAAATAAGTCTACTAACTGTTTTTCTAAATAATCAATAAATTATCTCTAATACTTGTTTCAAATTCGCTCTAAATAGATTTTTATTTTCCATCAAATTCAAAATGAAAAGAACTTAATAGTAAGTGTAAGTTTTAAAAAATTAATGAACAAATGTCTTGATTTTTTTAAAATTATAATTATTAAATGAGTGAAAAAAATATGCAATTCTTTTTATTAAACGTAGAAATCCTAAACTTAAAAAGTTTGTGAACAAAGATAATGACTTTTTTTTTAATTATAAAATGATCTATGACTACAGTCTAATAGTTTAATTTTTTATATATTATAATATTAAAAGACTGCAAGGTTTTACACAGACGCAAAACTCTCCATACAGTAGCGCCATTTAGTGCAAGCCATAATAACCAATGGAAGCAAGAAAGTTTGTGCATAAAATCCCTATCTAATACCTACTCATCCAATATCCCCAGATAGTTTCTAGCTTTTGGCTTTTATCAGTGACGAGTCTTGGATCTGAGAGCACTGCATCTAGATCTTAGGATCTAATGCAACACTCCAACAGATCTGAACTCAGTTCAACATTCATAATTTTGTCTTTGGTTCTTTAATAACCACAGTAACTATAATCCTATTGGACGGGATTGATATTAAACTAACAAACATCACATGATCACTATTATTTATGCTTTTTGCATCCAGTGGTTGCTCTGGTTTGCACTGAGTGGGCTACTGTATGGAGAGTTTGCCTCTGTGAAAAACAGTTTGTACAAGCATAAAGAATGGTGATCATGTAATGTTTGATGGTTTAATACAAGATTTTATGTGAGTATATTTTAATTTCAAATTTTATTTTAAGCTTTATTTTGTCATTAAAGCCCAAGAATTTCATTATTTTAGATGTAGAAAATAAAATGTTTTAGCTCTAAAATATTGGAAACTAGAAAGTAATTGTCGATAAATATTTATTTTTATGGTATAGAAATATTTGAAAATATCGGATTTTAAAGCATTTTTCTTAATATATAAAATAAGTTTACACTGACTTAGTTTAATAAATAGGTTAAAATTTAAAGTGAGCGCATCTTAAATTAATGTTAACCTTTTTCAGAAGGATGAAATGTAATTAAATGAAAGCATAAATATATGCTTAATTATTCACATATATATATAGGATTCAGTTTGTAACAAAATTAAGTTATTTTATAACATAATTATTATTTTAAATGTTTTTAAAACTAATAAAAATAATAAACTTTTTGTTGTTACTGAATTGTGCAAGGAGTGACTGATGCTAGAACTTCTTATCCTCTGATTTTGTTGCACATCTCTGATCAAAAATTAAAACTAAATTATAAATTCATTACTATTAAAAGTAAATCATTAAACAACATAAAAATGTATAATCAAGTGATTGATACAAAGTGATTTCATTCAGGATTAGACTATTGAGAACTAAATTTGACAAGAAGAATCTCTGATCATTCACTGAAATAGATCTGGGAAAGAATTAAGATAGATTTAAACTTAAATTAGCCTACAAATTTTTATGTGTATGTACATATGTGCAAAGTAATAGCACTATTTGCATTTAAGAAAATGGATGGGAGTGTTTATTGTCATCATTATTACTAGCAATAAATCTAACATATGTCAGAAAGTTATCCCTAACAGCTTCAGTAGTATTACTTCAATGTGTCACTTCTTCTCTGAAGTGAGTAGTTCAAATATTATGTCATCTATTGTTCTATTTTCTTTAACTGATCCTATCATTTCTTCCCATGTATGTATGGTTGTTAGTCTATATGATTACAAAACTGCAATTATTAAAAATCACTTCATACACACATCCCACATCTAGTCAAATATGCACACTATATAGTTTAAATATACAGCATATTGTTTAATAATTAATGTTTAACAGTGTTAATAAAGTTAGAATCTACTAAACATGTTTATTTAGAGAAATTAGAAAATGAAAACTCCCAATCACAAAATTAATTTAATAGTTATTTGTGATAAGTTTAAAGCCCATAGATTTGACGATTAGTAGGATTAGCTAATAAATAATTTAAATTTCCCTCAGGTTGGGATAATAGAAATCAAATTGCCATTTTAAATACATTGGGAGAGGTAATAGTCAAGAGAAAAAGAAAATAGATAAATAGGAAATATTTGTATTTGAGAATATGTTTGTTTATGTGATGTTATAATGCTCTAATATTTAGAGGCACACTGCCTAAATATTATTTTAGACATAAGGAATGATAGCGTGGAGTGTGTATTAAAGTTTGGTTAAAATATTCTCTATTCCAACAATGATTTCCAGCACAAAAATATCTACATTAGTATTGGTTGAATACTTTATGTAGGTAGATATAATTGGGACTATAAAAATGGTAATATATGTAAAGAGATTTTAATAATAGATGTGCAAAATTTTAATTACTATGATTAATAATGTTCATTATAGATTCTTAGTTAGGAGTTATGGTTGTCACAAATGGAAATGCTAGGGATGGTTAATTAATTGATATCTGGATCAATATGAATTTGATAGTGCTCATCTGAATAATTATCTAACCAGAAAATGTAAATCTTCCTATCTGCATGCAGCATTTTGAATCCATAATACAGAATCTAAAAGGTATCTGTAGATAATAGAATCTAACATTGGATCAGTATATTTTGAATTCTAACATCATTACTATTTAAAGTCCCTTCATCTTCCTGCACTCATAGATTGATGGTTAATCATTTTGGACTACTATAATATATATATATATATATATATATATATATATATATATATATATATATATATATATATATATATATATATATATATATATATATATATACAATTTGATTTATCACCAGATTTTTGTACTTGTAACATTGAGATAAATACTTCAATTATTATTACCAATCATTTATAAGTCTCAATTACTAATGATCAGCAGCATATTTATCTAAATTGGATGATGTTAACTGCATAAATGCAAGAAATTGGAAAATGTAGTAATGTGATATTAATAAATATTAAACAAATGGTGAAGATATGTGAGATGTTATGATCTGGGCCAACTGAAGAGTCCTGATTCAGACAAAGGCATCTAGGAAAGGAAATTATTTGCCTTTTTCAAACATCATTATTCATAGTGTTTTCCTGAAACTTTGTCATGGTGGTATTTTAGTTGTATTTATATATTTGAGTATTTCCATCATCTAATATTAAGTATTGAATGTCCTTAGAAAAAAATTAACTTTATTTATATTTTCCAATTACATTCATCAGTTAGTAGTAGCACACAGGTTAGAATATCACCATATTTCAAGAGATATCATTCTCCTCTCTTCTTCAGATATTGCTGGCCTGACCAATGACAGTATTAGCATGGAAATTGAACCTGGACTCTTAGATTCTTGAAATATTGAATTTTAAAGTAATTCCCTAACCAACTGAGCTATCCTGCCAAAGGCAACCATCAGTAGAAATTTCATATGTTAATCTATAAGGTTCCTCCTGATTTCTCACTTTTTGCTAAGAGCAAAGTTGATTAGTGGTTTCAATACATTATGTATTGTCACACTAGGTTGACTTATGGGTTATTTGTCATTGTCATGTGAGCAGCTTCTTTGAATTTCCTTATCTGTACCTTTTCCCCTCTATCCAATATTTTGGTCTTTTCTCAATTGAACATTGGTACATACATTATCTGTTACCTTAGACACTTCTGTTTTCTCTCTTCTAATCATCAGTCTGTGCCCTTGCAATCTTTTTTCAATGAGATGACTAGTCTCACCAATATAATTTTTCCACATTCACATGGTATTTCATAGATGTATTTTTTCTTTTCAGCATTTCAAGTTTAGGCTTTGTAGATGTTAGAATTCCTCATAGTGTGATATAGCTCTGGAAAGCTGTTCTGATATTATACTGATTGCAGATTTTCCTTAATTTGTCTGCTATTTTTGGTATGGATGAATATACTACAGTATTAAGAAGTTTTTTTTTTATTTTGATGGTTCTTTTTATTGTCTATTTACGATTTTTTTAGTAACAGCTAATAGATAACCATTAAGAGTTTGTTCTACCTAGATATTTTTTTTCAAATCACTGATTTCTGATCAAATGTCTTTTGCACTGTTCTGATCCTTATGGATTTTAGGTAGACCATAAAGATGAAGAATTAGCTGAAATATGATGTGTATTCATATTTTTAAAATAGGTGTGGTAGAAGAGAGGTTTTAAATTAAGTTTTAAATGTAATCAAATGGATTGCCATTTGGGAAGTTATAAGACATTCAAGCATTGAAAGTGAGAGAATTGGGTTGTGATCTTGGAATCTGTTACTACTCCATCCCTGTGCCAAATCACACATACCCCACATACACACATATATATATGTTACTAATTTCCATAGCATGTAAATAACTTTTACAACTGTTTAAATATGTAACATTTAGGATTATACTAATATCTCAGAACACTCTTGTTACAAATATGTTACTCAGAATTATTTTGTATACAGATTTGTAATGAATCATTTTAATGATCTCGCAAATACAATTTCACTTCTCATTTATCAATGTCTATTCATTCAGTCTGATAAAGGGAGAAATCCCTTTTTTATCGTCACTCCAACTGTATATATTGTAAATAAATCAACATTGATATCCTAATGGCCAAAACTTATTATTATAGCCATCTTAGTTTACAAATTAACCAAGCCAGTTTAATGTTTCATATATTATTTTAAATTTAATATTACTAATTTCAACAGCACATAAATAACTTTTATTACTGCTTGAATATGTAACATTTATGATTTTAATCATATTACAGAACACCTTCATTCCGAACATGTTACTCAGAATTATTTTGCATTCAGACTGAATAAATGGATATTGATAAATAAATAAAAAAATTGTATTTGCAAGCCTTCAAAATAATTCTGATTAACTTTATTTGGAATGGGAATAATCTGTGATATGAATCCTACACTTTACACATTCAAATAATAATAAGTTATTTACATGCTATTGAAATTAGTGATATTTAATTTAAAATAATATATTAAATGTTAAGATGGCTTAATTAATTTGTGAACTAAGATCACCACTAATAATGTTTCAGTATTTGAGATATCAATGTTGATTTATTTACAATATTTATGGTTATTAAACAGGCAAAACTCTTCATACAGTAGTGCCACCCTGTGCCAGCCAGAGTAATCAATGGATGTTGGCACAGGGTGGCACTACTGTATGAAGAGTTTTGCCTGTTTAATAACAGTTATGTGCTAGCATAAGAGATGGTGATCATGTGATGTTTAGTGGTTTAATATATACGGTTGGAGGTCAGATTAAAGAGGAATTCTTTTGTCAGACTGAACAAATAGGTACTGATAAATGAAAAGTGAAATTGTATTTGCAAGTTCATTAAAATGATTCGTTATGAGTTTGCCTACAAAATAATTCTGAATAATATATTTGAAACAAGAGTTTTTTGTAATATATATATACTAAATAAAATGCTTATTACTGATTAACTATTATTAGAGGCTAGAGATTGGAGAAAATGGTTTGAATTTGAAGAGACCTTCATCCTGCAGTGGATTGATAATGGTTAACAATGATGATGATGATGACTAAAGTATTAATAATACTAATAAATATTCATGACAACAACTATATAAAGACACACAGAAGTACTTTCATTTATTCTCATAATCATTTTCAACTGCAAACATTTTTAGTTTAAAATGTGCAGCCATTAAAAATGGTTTGGAGAATAACTGAAAGTATTTTTGTGTATGTTTTTTCATAATAGTTGTTATAAACATTTATTATCATATATTATGGGATACACTAGTTTTTGTTTTATTTCTGCTGAGCTACTCTTGCTTTCCAAGATTTTATTATTTTATTCTTTTTCTTAGAACCCTTTTGCCATCACTGAGGTCTTCTTTTATGGGATATTCCAATGTTGGGTGCAATTAACTCATTATTTTTGACATATTGTTTTTAAAAGATTATATCACAGATGTCATTTTATTTCTACAATATCCAATACGTTATCTCTTCCGATCTTTACAATGTAATAAAGATTTCACATTTTATTCACAGGCAAATTAAATTTGTAAAAAAACACAATTCAGTATATTGGATGATGATGAATTCAGATTTTGTATTTTAATGATTAAATGTCATCTGATATCATGAGCAACCAATTATACATTGTATTTGAAAAGGAAGGTTTTAATAAATGTGTTTTACCAGTTCTTACTTATGAATCTGAGACTTGGACACTTAATAGAAGAGCAATACAGTCTTCAGACCACTCAAAGAATGCATGTGAGTAACAAGAAGAGATTGAAAACACAATATATTGGTAAGAGAACAAAGAGGTATTACTGACCTTACTGAAAAAATTAAAAGACTGAAGTGGAGTTGGGCTGGGCATATTGCTAGAAGAGATAATAATAGATGGACAATTGAAATCTTAAACTGGATTCCAAGAGATTGTAAAAGACCCAGTAAGAGATCACATGTGAGATGGATGGATGAAATAAGAAAGTGTGCAGGGGTGATGTGGAGAAGAGAAACTAAAGATCGGAGATGAATTGAACTTGGAGAGACCTTCATCCTGCATTGGATTGATAATAGTTGATGCTGATGATAATATTAGTCCCTGTTTATCCTCTCATTCATTTTTGGTTCTCCAAATATTTAGCTCTTTTGCTTCACTTCTTCTTTTTTTCTAATACTTATGTTTCAGAGTCATAGTTGTATAATTTAAAAATAGACGTTTTATTTTTTTAAGTAAATATATAGATATATATTTATTAAAATTTGAATTACAAATGCTAAAATTTCAGCACTTACCAATCCTTCAGATAGATATTCATTAATGGAACGATCGATTATTCTTAGACTAGATATAAAATTTACACTCTATTAAAAATTAATAAACTTCATCTCTATTTCCTTTCCGTGTGTAATATTTTCTTTAGATATATTTAAAACTTCCAGTTCACTATACGTTCTTGAAATATATGAAAGACCTGATAAAAACAAATACCCCCCCCCTGCATTTCATGCAGAGCTGTTACTCTTCAGATGATCCACAACATACTTTTTTACACATGTCTTCATCATTTGTTCAGTATTTATCAATACTAAATTATTACATTTTATTTTACAAGTTCAAACTTGCTGCATTCACAATTTTTAAAAACAATTCAGATAAATATATTAATGTTTATTCATATATTTCAAAAATGTATTGTGGAGTGGAAAGTTTTAAGTGTATCTAAGAAATAGATATATAAATAGCCATGAGTAACATCTGAGTAGATAGTAGCACATTAGAATCTGCAATATAAATGATTTTGGAAAATGGTGCCACTTATCTATGACAGTCATTGGAAAAAAAAATTTTCATTGCTTGATAATAATGTGTTTGCATCAATACCTCAACTTTGTGAAAAAATGTACTCTTAGAATAAGCAATAAACAGAATTTTAGATATTGAGTGGTGTAATATTTGAAATACAGGCACTCTTCATATACCTGAACCTAATTGTAAATATAGGGATTAGAACTCAGACTTTCAAGCACCTTTCAACTATCCAAACTATCTCATATTACTGATAGACATGATCACACACATGTAGAAAATATCAATAATCACCAATATATGTATTTCGTGCTGAACAAGCACTCATCAGTTGGTCCAGATTATCTCTCACACACACTGAACCCTGAATATATATATGTGTGCGAGAAATGCTAATGTGCCAATTGATGAGTGCTGGTTCAGCATGAAATACTTATATTGGTGATTATTGATTTTTTCTACATGTGTGGGATCATGTGTATCAGTAATATGAGATAGTATGGATAGTTGAAAGGAAAGGTGCTTGAAAGTCTGGGTTTAAATCCCCTATATTTATATTGAGTAGTGATAAATTGTACATGAAAAATGTAAAAACAAAAAGATATTTAATACTAAGGTATATCTGTTAGTTCATTAGAAGAGAAACAAGAAAAATGTTAAAAGAAAAGCTTATATAATAAGCTGAGTAAAGAAAAATTTGTAATGTTGTGAGTAGAATCTTAACATGCGATAGTAAAGCCTTGAGAATGTGGATTGGAAAGCATTGGTTCTTTACTCTTATCTTGTCAAAATCGCTATCTTGTGCTTTGGGTTGAGAGTAGCCATGCTCAACAAAACACTCTTGGGGTTTAAAACAAAATCACGGTGCATGTGTATAGGGTGTAATTCCTATCTACTTATACACGCATAAATAAATAACCCAATAACTCTGTCAATTAATGTAAATTATTAAACACATATAAAATGTGACAGTCAGAATAAAAAAAATTAAAAAATATTAAACACTAACACTATTTTTCCAAGCGCTTTCGGTACCGAGTATCAGAATCACGGTATTTCAATATGTCGCCACGATTCCCATACACGGTACCGAAAGCGCTTGGCAAAATAGTATTAGGGTTTAACATGGTTATAACATTTTATATGTGTACAATAATTTATACAAGTATATAGATATTTGTGCGTGTATGCACGCAAAAATAAGAAAACAATTTTCTGAAGTAGTATAAACAATGATATTCAGTAACCACAATAAAAGATTGAAAACTTTGATTTACAATTTTTTTTCTTTTTTAATTTACTGTTATATAGTATTTAATTGGCAGAGTTAAAATCACTGGTGAAATCTTTTGTCAAATCTCTGTAATTTGAAATAAAGTATTTGTTCATTTATTGCTGGTTGTCATGTTGGTAGCGGTATTATTAAAATGTTAGCATGAGAACTCTGTCTCAAGTAAATAGGAAACTAATTATTAAAGGTTTCTGACTTCTTAGTTTTGCTAAGCACAATTATTTTTCATTCTTCAAGTCATTTTCAAGTTTTTATTATAACTTTTAACTTTTGTATTTATAATTTCTAAACCCTTTTGTGGCTACAGAATAAAATCTGTTGTCAATTGAAAGGAGACCCATGGTTCCTTTTTTGAGACCTTAAAAAAATCAGCAGGGCAAAGTCTTAATGATAAATGAATGTAGATGGGCTACTTATCAATATGCTTCAAATAAAGAAGTGATTTTATTGTCTTGAGATCAAAAAAAAAAAAACATTATAGTCTTTCTTCTCAGTTGCCTGAAAATAAAAAATATCAGTTGAGTTTTCTTACAGGAGGGGGGGGGATGACTTTGTGTGTGAATGATCTTTTTTTATATGTAGATATGTGCAATCATGTAAGAGGAAACCAAATTAAAATCCTTATTCCCAGTAAAGTCACCAGTCAATGAAGTAGTTGGAGGCAATGATGCTAAGAATCTCATAATTGTGGATTTCAGCTGTCATTTGATGACAATTTTTTAGTTAGGTACTTACAACTGCAGATTATTTACCAGTGCATGAAGATTGCAGGAATTGGAAGAAGAAATATCTAATATTGAATGTCATATTTTAGTTAGACAAAAAGTGCATAGACAAATTGATTTAAAGACTGGATGTGTACTTTAATATAAAGGCACAAATATTGGAAGCACAAATGAAATGGCATTAATTATAAATGGAAAGTAGAACAACAACATTATAAAGATTGCTGGTGCATCAGACAAAATGATAAGATTAGCTGTTCTATTTAATGGAAGATACCAAATGCAAATAATTCAGGTTTTTGCCATGAGAAGTTCTTTTTGCACTGAAAAAGTAAAAGATTTTTATATGGATGTACTAAACAGCATTTTGAAATTGACATGGGAGACTTTAATACTAGAATTTGTAAATGAGTGAAAGGTGAAAGGACTATGGATAAATATGGTTATAGTGACAGAATGATAAGAAGATGCAGACTTGTAGAATCTACAGAAAAAAAAAAACTATACTATATAGATTTTTTTCTTTGAGAAAAAATGCTAAAGGGAAATAGATATGTAAGCATTCAAATGAAGGTACAGCCTAATTAGAATGTTTTGATTAATAGAATGTATATAATTCAAGTTTGTACTGTTCTTAATAGACTCAATGCAGGAAGTGATCATTGATTAGCCAGATCTGAGATACATGTTAATAGAAAACTAGAGAGCCTAAAACTATTAGAAAAGTATTCACAGTTGTTATTTCTAACCTTCAGAAACATTCTAATGAATTTAGATTTGACTTGAAAATCATTTAAAATACTAGACATTGAAAATGATTAAAATTAAGAATATTTTAATTGATATTCTATTGAGAAGTGCAGTAAAGATAGTTGTACAAAAAAGAGGAAATTTACCAGAAAATTTTCTACTGAAACAAATAGTGTATGAAGAAAAAAATGAATACAATTTTTTTATATATAAATGATCTATTAAAAAGAAGTGAATATTTGGAGTTTTGTAAAATAGTACAAAAAAGAGAAGATAATGATATAAGAAATTGTAATTGTGTCTTATGAAGGAAAGCTATAGAGAAGAATTTATGAAACAACAGCTTGGTACCAGATAAAATATAGTTTAAGCAAGAAAAAATGTAACTATTACTAAAATAAGAAGAGACATCATGAAATGTGTGGAAAATTTATATAAAAAATCATATAATAATAAAGAACAAGAAAACAAGATATCCACTACAATTATTACATCTTCTGAATTGCAAAGAATTATAAATTAAAAGTGAGACATGCAATTAAATCTGTGAAAAAATAAAAAGCTCCAATAAATGATGGAAATATTTTTGATATTTGAAAAGAAGCAGTGAAGGAACAAAAGAATTGTTGACTAAGTTATACATCATATATATATATCAGATGACTGAAAGAATGCAGTAGTAATGTTGATATTTAGGAAAAGTGATGAGGAAGATATTAGAAATTACAAGCCTATCAGTTCTATAGAAAATCTTCACCAAGGTAATAACTTTTCTTCAGCAAACTTTGGATTATAATCAACCAATAAAACAGAAGAACATACTTGATTTACAATTTGGTTTAGCATAATGAATCACAGTTAAGCATTGAGAGAATATATAGAATGAACTAATGAATATGATGAATATGAATTGCCATTATGTTTTGGGTGCTTAGATTATGAAAAAGCATTCAATTTTATAAACATTTTACATTAATTAAAGCTTTGGATCAACAAAATACAGATACAGAATATGGTCATATTATGAAGGATATGAAAGGACAACAGCAGTGAATTAGATTATACTTCCATACTAAGAAAACGAACACTAAAAAGGAATGTAAAACAGGGTAATTCCATATCTCCAAAACATTTCTATAATAGTTTTAGAAGAAACAAAATATGGACTAAAATAGAAAGCTAAAGAAATAAAAGTAAATGAAAGTGATTTAAAATGATGCAGTTGAAAGATTCACTACTCCAGGAAATTTTGTAAGGACTATATGTTGCAAGTAAGACAGTAGGATTAAATATAAATGGTAAAAAAGACTGGAGTAATGTTCTATGGATTTTCTCAGGGAAAAAAATAAAGATTGATCATCATGAATGGGAAGAAAGTAATTTCAGAAGTCTTGACTAATTATTAATACAGATGAAAATATAATGAATAATATTAATCATAGAATTAAACTTGGATGGAGTGATCCTATTTGAAAAGCAAAATCTTTAATAGATGTATTTTACCATTTTTTATTTATCGATCTGATATTTGAATATTTAACAGAAAAGCAATACAAAGATTTCAGACCACTCAACAAAATATGGGGAGATTATATGGTAGGAGTAAGAAGAAGAGATGAAAAACAAAATACATGGGTGATAAAAAAAACAGGTATTACTGATATTGTTGAAGAATTAAGAGTAATTCGGAAGTGAACTGGATATATTACTAGATGAGATCATAATAGATAGCAGATGAAGTTTTACTTTGGATCCAAAGTGTTTGTAAAAAAAACCTAGAAAAAGACTATATGTGAGATGAATAGATGATATAAGGAAGGTTGTTGTGTGCAGTGGAGAAGAGAATTTGTGGATTGGGGAAATTGGACTAAATGTGGAGATAACTTCATTCTTCAGTGGATTGATAATAGCTGAAAATGATGAGGATAATAACCCCTTAATTTAAATTAATGATTTAAATTCGGAAATCCACAAGATATCATGGGATATCTTGTGGATTTCCGAATTTAAATTTAAAATAATGTATCATTAATTTAAATTAAGGGGTTATTATCCTCATCATTTTCAGCTATTATCAATCCACTGAAGAATGAAGTTATCTCCAATCATTATTGACTTATCCTGGTATAGCTAATATTAATTTTTAGTTTCATGTGTGAAATAATTGAAAAATATCAATTATTCTCCTTGATAATCTTATAATGCCATTAATATTCTTTTTTTAAAAAACAAAAAAACGAGTAGCATACTTTTTTATAAAACCATATATATATTCTGTAAAGTCAAAATTCATTTTATTAATTTTTTTTAGTAATGTGGAAACTCGTATGCTTATTGATTGCCATGCAATTCTAATATTACTCCATTTTTTTCTGAATAAGAAATCAGATACTGATCTATATTTGCTATCATTGTAGTTAAGATGAATGTAGTAATTTCTTATGTGAAACTTTATCATTATTTTGAACTATTCTTACTCCACTCTCCATGTTTAAACAAGTTTCTTTGGCCCATAGTTTGTCTTCTCCACCTAATAAAACATTCTTTTTTAGTTACCCATTTTGTACATGGTCTTTTTATGGGTCTCTTAATCTTTTGGGATCCAATAGTAATTATATGTCTTCTTTTACTTCTTTCCTTTGTAACCTGTGAATACATCATCTTAAATGATAAAGGGTTACTTAGATACAATATCTGTATTTCTTCATGACATTTCAAAAGCCTTCAGTACCTTTTCCCCACTTGTTTATAATTTCAGCTGCTTACAGAAGAACAAACATGTTTTAAAAATTAATCTATTTATTTTGAAAATTAAGAATTAGGCACCATGTGAAAATTTGTTTAACAATTATTAATATATTAATTACGAATATATACTTGGGGAAAATACCTGTCAGTTTGAATTATGCATTTTTTCTAAAACATTTCTGCTAAAATGATAAAATATAAAGACCATTTTTAAATAAAAGACTATGCAAATTTTTTCATAAATAATGCATAGAATATACAATTCTTTTGACATGTACTATACAAAATAACTCATTATATTTAAGCTTTTACAAAATGTGATATACCAGACATAAGGTGGTTGTGGAACTCAGAAATGAAAACATCTTTATCACTTTTATTTACAATGACCTTTGTTTAAATAAGTTAGTGTGGAATGATGAATTATCCAGTAGCCATTCATATAAATATAAAACAAGGAAAATATCATAATTCATCAGATTTTTCAGTTATTAGGCTGAGATTTTTATTTCATCTTTTAATGAAAAATAATTAGATACCTATTTATTGATGAATATTTGATGATTAGCTGAAGGGGCGACTTTAAAGAAAATATTTTTGCGTTTACTAAAGTAAATTTGATTCCAGACTGTAATTATAGTAGACGGATGCATTCACTATAAGACATGTCTTATATATTCCTTTTGAATATATATATTTCAAACTGTTGACAAGGCAATCTTTAGTGTCTATATAAATATATGAGACCATAAATAAAAGTGGGATTCCATCTTTATTGTTAAAAGGTTGCCTTGACAACAGTTTGAAATTGTTAATTGTGATCTACATTGGGATTGTCTATGTATTGACTGGTTTCTAATGGTTATATATATATAAACAATGGAAATTAAAGGTTAAACAACCAGAGGGAACTTTACCTTTGATATTACTAGGAAACTATCAGTTATTAATTAATAATCCTAACGAAGTTTACTCTAGTAACTTCTATAGCTTTTCTGTCCTGAATATAAATAGAAGAAAAAAGATCTTTTAATTTTAACCCAAGTTGTCACAAGAGTTTAAACCCCGACAGCTATACTCGTTTAGTCTTAGATAAAGTGGTGATTGATAGTTTCCTAATACATCAAGGATAATGTTTTACAATAATATATTCCTTTAACTTAACACACACATATATATACACACACATAAATTGTGGTTTTTGAAAAATTTAGTTAATGGGAAAACTTGTTCGAAATGAAATTCAGTGCTTTACTAATAACTATGACTTGGAATGATTTTGAAATGATCATGTCCTGCAGACAAAATGATTTATTTATTAATAAATCATTTCGGTTATGGATTATTTATAAACCATTTCAGTTATATGCCTCAAACGGTATATTCAGTTTCTGATGCATCAGCGTTTTTTTTTTATTTATATGAATAAATAATTCCTAATGGCAATTAGTTTGAAAACTATAATATTCGTATATGTCTTCTTGAAAAAAAAAATATTTTAAATGAATTTTTAATCCACGTTTTAAAAAAAAAAATCATTGTAATAATTAATTGGCTTTTAAAATCTTTATGATTATTATACTGGTTATTGCATCTAATCTGATTTACATAACAAGATCTTTAATGATCATATTATGTAAATATTAATCTATGTTATGTAAATTTTGATTATAATCAATAAACTGTTTATCTATATGTGTGTGTACAACAGTCCTCTATTTACATAAACCTGCACTAATGTAAACACTTCAAGCATATATAATGTACAAAACATTTTTTAAAATATATGTTGTCTTATACCTCAGTTTTTGTTTGATTTATGTTGTCTGGTCATCTTTTGTGATAAAGTATAGTTCTGAGTCAAAAGAAAAATTTCACATTCTGCATCTGGAATTCGACATTAACAAATTCTTTTAAATTTCAAAATGGCGACTTTGTTAGTCAACTGATTAAGCAATATGTCATGGAAATCCTTTATTTATATAAATAAACATTTGTCTATATATTGCTGTATATAACAAATCTTTTTTTGACTGACAGCATTAATACTTATTATTTTTTATTAATGAAACATAAAAATTAATTATAAATTCCATTTTTTATATAATAAGCTTAACAGAATAATAAATCAGCTTATCTAGATATATTATTTTAATAAAATACACCCTTTGTCATCGGGATGATGAAACTATGATACATACTTTACTACATTGTCCTGTACTTGATATATATATATATAGATCATTGAAAGAAGCACAAACTTTAAACTTTCCTTTTTTGCTGCTTTATCCGAAGGCTTGGAAAAAGGCCTATTCCCATTAATTAGAATATCAATCTTTTTAACATTCATCCATTGGTGTGTAAGATGTCACCTATATTTCAATCAGTTGTCTGGGAGATTGGAATCAATATTTTACCATAAAATTGGAAAAATTAAAAATAAAGACCAAGCAATTGCCCCACCAAACATAGTTGAGGTCAACTGGAGCCTAATCAAGCTTTATACCCCAATATAACAGCAATGTTGATACTAGTGGAGGGCTAAAAGTTCAAGACCTATCACAGTGACAATATAATGATGGAGATAAATTCTGGGACTTAAAAATGGACAGTTCAAAGTAAGTTTGTTTCAATTGTAGTGGCATGAGTGTGGGCTTGGAACTGGACTGTGAATAAATTGTAATCATTGTGGTGTGAAAATTGTTAAACCATATTCAGATTTAAAATTTGTAAACAAATTTTGCATCAATAAAGATTTTTTTAAAACTAAAGACATGAATAAAAAGGTTATATACTCAAAAAACTTAGAATAATATTAAAGAAAAAATAAGAAAATGAATAGTATCAAAAGTTGTTTTAAGAATTTGATGATGTTGATAAATTTGTATTCATATTAAATATTTTTTAATTAGGGAATATCCTTATAATACTGTTATATAGTTTCATTTTCCTTCAAATTTTAAAAGTATATATAGTAAAACTATAAAATCAGTATCCTTGGGAGTATGATACCTTCATTACAATGGTGAAGACTGCTTTGTATTGTAATTATATCTTTTTATAGTCAGCACTTTAATACCTATCTGGTAATACAGATTAATCTTTGAACTTTATTCTCTAAAAAATAACTATGTATTTACTTTACAATATTTGATATTACATTCAAGTATCAGCCTTTCAAGCTAATTGAGCACGCGCCTTTTGAGAGTGTTAAATATTGTAATATATTGACAGGGTATGAGCACAGACTTTCACATGACCCACCACTCTCCACACTATCTCATAACACTGATACACCTGAGCACACATATGTTGAAAAGATAAATAATCACCAATATATGTATTTCATGCTAAACCAGCAATCATCAGTTGGTCCAGATTACCATCTCTACACATATATGCTACAAGTGCTCAGATATATATTAAGATAGCAAATCCTCCTACTTTAATGGACAGGCTTCAATTTACTCCACACTCCAACTCTTCAACTGTCCATCCAATTGAAAATCTGATGATAGAATGCTCAAAGGCCACCCTGAGGCCGAGATTATTGTCACACCCATGTTGACCTAAGGTCAATAATCTTGGCCTCAGGGTGGCCTTTGAGTGTTCCATCATCAGATTTTCAATTGGATGGACAGTTGAAGAGTTGGAGTGTGGAGTAGATTGAAGCCTGTCCAATAAAGTAGGAGAATTTGCTATCTTAATATATATCTGAGCACTTGTAGCATATATGTGTGAGGATAGTAATCTAGACCAACTGATGATTGCTGGTTTAGCATGAAATATGTATATTGGTGATTATTTATCTTTTCAACATGTGTGTGATCAGGTGGATCAGCAATATGAGATGGCACTGAGAGTAGTGGGTCATGTGAAAGTCTGAATTCAAATCTCTTATTTTTTTGGATCTAAAACAATGTCTATACCAAGCAATTTATTTCCTCTCTAACAATTTAAATACAATAGTAAATTTTTCCACACAATAATGACACCTAATGCAAGCTATAGTAATCAGTAGAGGCTAGAAGGTTGTGCATTATAATCCCTAGCCAATGCTATCCCAGTCAATATCCCCAGATTAGTGACTAGCTTACGGCTTGCATCAGTGAAGAGCTTTGGATCTGTTTTTACAGTTTTTGTAAGCAAAAGAAAAGATGATCATGTGATGTTTTAACAATTTAAATACTAATATTTAAAAAAATGAATATTTTATATTTTTCAAATATCTGTCACTAACATAACTATAAATTTGAAAGTAGAAATATTTGAAAACGCGATTCCAATTTACGATTTTCAAATGAGTTAGTCTTTTTAGCATTTAGCCCCTTTTATTGGTGCAAACACATTTCATCAGGAGGCAAAGTCGGATTGCAGTTGAAAAAGATTACAAATTCTTTATAATATTTTATATCTTCTTTCTTTATATAAAAATTACTTTTAAAGACTAATGTTTGCAGTAATAGATTTTTAGTTGCTTCCAAAAGTCAGATGATTAAATTACTGTACTGTATAATCAAAAGTTTCACAGCAGAGTTCTTCCCTCTCCCCAAAAATCGTAGAAGGAATATTAATTTAAAATTATGATTGATAAATAACGGAAACGAAGATGGCATTTAGGCAATCTGTAGTAAGTGTTATTGAGATGAGTAAAAAAGAAAAAAAAATAGAAGTCTTAATCTTTACAAAGCAAATATAACTATTATCTCCACTTCTATTTCTAGTCTTTTTTCTTTGCTAAAACAGAAAATGCTATTAATTTATAAGATATAAAATTAGATGTCCTATTTAGAGTGGAAGCATTTTTTTTTCTTTTTGCTATCCTATGTTTATTTTGTAGTTAATATCTGAACGATGATGATCTTTATTTGCTTAGGCGTGATAACGAATAAACAGCTAAGATGATTTTATTTTTCAAAAATATTATTAAAATAATTACAAATTATATATGAAAAATAGTAAATCATATATCTGTAAATTAAAACAAGATTAATAAAGATTAGCATCTGCCTCACAAATTTATTAAATATATATATGCATTATTATTTTATTAGTGTTTAGGATTGGCTGCTTGAAAGTTCCATTTTTTACAAATCTGAAGAAATAACTCATTATTTTTTTTATTCCAGTTTCCTTCTCTTCTTACCTGTAGAAATATAATTTTGTCAGTTACTAAGTAGACTTCCTCTATCTTTACTCTCATTGATGGAATGAAATGGAACTTGTTCCTTCAATTAGGGTTATTACTTCCCTTATGTTTATCCTTTGGATCCTATGCTCCTATTTTTACTTCAACCCTACTTCCAGGATATTACAGTTTCTGTTTTATAATAAAATCTCTAAAATTAAAAACAGAGAGAAAGACAGGGTGTTTGCCTATCCAGACATCTGTTGATGCTACATGTCTTCCGATCCCATTATAAGTAGGTAGTTCTTATCTTTTTTTGAAATTTTTTTATATGTCTTTGCTATTTATTTTCAGAATGTACCTTTAGTAATTTTTACATCATTTTGTTTGTCCCTTTATAAAATTTCAAATCTTTTCCAAGTATATAAAAAAAATTTTGTTTAAAAATTTTTTATCTTTCAAAATAAAAGTTAATTAATACAAGAGAAATCACAAATTTAACAAAAATCATATCAATATTCTGTCCTGAATCATGCCAGTATTCTTCAGGACAGGCTAGATTCAGTTCATGGTATAGCTGCTGTAAACAATTATTATCAGTTCACAATTATCTGCATTAAATAGGGCTTTCAAATTATAGAAGACCTATTGCAATTTTGATTGATCTTAGGCCTGCATTCAATGAACAGTAATTATTCCAAAAGCTGACACAATTCTTAAATGCAGGAAAACCATTACATTACTTGACAAAATAATAGAGAGTTTCAGCTTTTGAGATTAATTCTTCTTCATGATTCCATTCTCTCTTGGGCAATATTTAATAAGTTCATCAATGATATTCTGATAAGGATGAATCTTGAAAATGGTAGCTTGTTTTTATAAGATTTTTCGTTTTAGAAATAAAAGTTTTTTAATAAGGATATAAAAACTTTAAACATTTTCTTCAGAGACAGAGTTTTTGTAACCACATTTGATCAAAATAATATATTCAGCTTTTTATCTGATCAGTAGAAAAGCATATCATGAACTGAATAGGAATAGAAGTGTGAGCAAATTATTATGAACTTTAGGCTGAAGTCTAACTTATTATTCTTGTTTATTATAAAGTTGTGAACAAATTCTTGGGAAAGCTGGTGGCCATTACTTCTTTTGCTTTCTTATTATTTAATTACATTGGTACTGCTCTATTCATGATATTTGGTTCAATAGCACCCACTCTCATGGTTAACAAATCCTCGGTTGATATTGAATGTTATATAAAATATTTATTTTCCACGCACACATCCAATCACATATATACCATTAAAAACCAGTCAACATTTAGACAATCCTTATATCATCAACAATCTCAAATATTTGTCTAAGCAACCTCCTTTCAACAATAAAGGTGGAATTGTTGAAAGGAGGTTGCCTTGACAACAGTTTGAGATTGTTGATTGATCCATCTTTATTGTTGAAAAGATTGTTGGTTGATATTGGGTTTATCTAAGTGCTGACTTGTTTTTAATGATTGCTTACAAACCCATTTAGTTATGTGAAGTACAGGTATTTTTAATGTGTGTATAGGTGTACAAAGTCTAAGCTTTAAGGAGAACTCAGTTTTTAATATTTTAATTTTATATTACTACAACAATTACTTGTATATGAAGTGGTATAGAATCTTCAGAACATATTTAGAGCAACTTTATCTTCTATTATAAATGAGATTATTGAAAAAAAATCTTGACAACTCTTTTTTTACATTTCCAATCTGTCAAAGTAAAATCAAGCAGCAATAAATATGAGTTTGTTTATATGCTATCTATGGCTAAAGTACCAGATCTAACTTTACACCTGTTATTAGGAAGAAGAAATAGTTATATTGGGGTGCCCTCTGGATGTGTCAACTAACCTACAAATCTATGTACATCTTAACTCATTACAACATGGATATAGAACAGATCACAATAGTTCAGTCATTCTCAACCTGGAGGACCTATACTCCTAGAGGTATAGAAAGCTTATTCAGGGGTGTGTGATGAATAGTAGATAAATAAGTATATTATGATATTAATACACCCCCAAAATAGTTATATTATCAACATTTCCAGGATATTCCATATTGATATTGTCTGTCAGCCATAGCAGCAACATTTCAGATCTCTTTTCAGACACAGTGAGATTGCACAGGGTACATTAATTCAAAAGGCCAGTTAAGATTCAAGATAGCTAGTAAAATTGCCAGATCAGCATTCCTCAAGGCTTGCCTCAATAATATCTGCACCTCCTGTGTATGTGCACAACACACTGCATAGTACTATTCTCTGTTTATTTCTTATTATAATGCATAAGGATATTGAATAATTTACTAAAACTCAAGGGGTACAGAGGTCATAAATGTTGGAAACCTCTGCAATACTCAACCAACAATCATTAACTGTATATATCTAGAAGGAATATTAAATCCAAAATAAAGAATCATGCCTGCAATAATAATACAAATTGATTTTAATATATATTCCTTTGTATCTCAGTACCTATAAGTGTGTGAAAATTAATCAATGTGTATTTGTAAGAATATATACTATTTTCAAATTCTAGTTCAAATAATTATTCTATCTTGTTATAATATGTAAATGTACAAATTTTATTGATATGTAAATTATTTAAATTTTATTTCTTTCAATATAGTTGGAACAGTTTTTGATTTAGTATGTATTTTAACAACTCACATTAAGAATATTAAATACATGCAATTTACAATGGAAATTATTAAAACAGGTAAATAAATTAAACCATATAATACTAAATTGTCCCTTCACTTTATTACTGTTACACAATGCTTTATTTAGCACCCTTTTTTTACAGTTTACAGTTTTGATTGCTCCAGCAATCTTCTTCAGAACTTTACATTGAAGCTAGGAGATGTAAAGTTCTGAAGAAGATTGCTGGGGCAATCGAAACTGAAAACTGTAAAAAAGGGTGGTAAATAAAGCATTGTGTAACAGTGATAAAGTAAATGGACAATTTTGCATTATATGGTATACATTTGGCAATGCAATAAGAAAGAGTAGTTATTATGCTTCTTGAAATAAATGAATTAAACAAAGAAAGTTTAAACACAATAAAAAAATAATATTCGAATTGTTTTATTTTATCATGACTATTTTCATGAAATCACTTTATGCATAATCTCATTATTGAAAAGTTAAGGAACAATTTTTCTTGTATAGAAATTCTCTAGAACTTTACTATCTTGGTGGTTTAATTTTGTCAATTTTTTAAACTTTTAAACGACAATAGTTACTTCTAATTTAGGCTGATTTTAAGTCTACTTATATGTGAATTCATCCTAGTGCATTTAGGCAATGCAGATTTTTGAAATTATTAAATCTTAAGCAACTTTTTTATTTTTTTTTTATGTGTCAAAGCGTTGGCCGGGAAGCAAACCCCGGACAATTGCTTTTAAGGCAGCTGTGCTAAACCACTCGGCCACCAAAGCTTGACAACTTTTTCATTTTTGAGATGTAGTTTTCAGATTTTTTAATTAGTAGTTTTCATTCTAGGTAAACTATCCCTCAGGGATAAGCAATGAATAATCCACTTTGGTCTCTTAGCAGACTGTTACTGTATGATTGTTGATAATAATGATTACTAGATTTCTTGTGACTTTGCTTCTATGGGCAGTGGCCTTTTCCCAATATTTTTACTAATCAGCTGATAACAGTTGTTTGACACTCTTATAATCTATTGCTCAATTACTAGAGAAACAATTTCAACAACAGAAGAATGAAAGAATTGATTTATCAAAAAAAAAAATCCAAAATCTTTAACTTATAAAACTTGGTAGCTTTATATTAACCCTGCACCATTTGGCACAGTTAGTAGATCATTCAACATGGAATCAGGGGCCCCATTGTCAATTCTGGCATTAGAAATTTATATGAACTCCTAAGCAATAAAGCTATATGCCTTTTTTTATCCTGCATGATATGGCACATAGTAGAGCATCCGACATGGAATCAGAAAATTCCAGGATCGGTTCTGGCATTTGCAGTTCTGGCATTCAAACTTCTTATGAACTCCTGAGTGATAAAGCCATTAGCATTTTTCTTTTTATATTAACAAAAGATTTTCTCAAAAACAACTTTTCAAAAAAATCATTAACAAACTATAATTAAAAGACTAAACATCACATGATCGCCATTCTTTAGGCTCCTACTGATGAAAGCCAAGAGTTAGAAACTAGTCTGGGGATATTGGATGAGTAGATACCAGATGGGGATTTTATGCATAAATCTTCCTGCATCCATTAATTACTCTGGCTTGCACTGAGTGGTGCTACTGTATGGAGAGTTTTGACTCAGCATAATTAAAAAAATGTTTCAAAATTAGTTTTTAAAGAAAGCAAATGAGTTTTTTAAATATCAGTATAAATCTGTTAGTATATTTTTAAAATCAAAGAAAGACAATAACTTATTTCATTATATATATATTTAAAATTTTAAAAAAATCTATACAATTTAATAAAGTGTTTTACAAGAGTTTACAAAATAAATTAGTTTGTATATTATCTTATATGTGCATGTCAACTCACTATTCTACATGATGAAAGAATTTAACGTATTTAATATTAACAAATGGTGCTATGGGAAATGATATCAAAGATGTTCACTGAATAGTTTTTTTATAGAATTTTTCCACTTATTTCATGAAGTTATTGATGTTTTTAATAATGACATTTTTATTGTTGCATTTTCTTCTTTTTTCCCCAGTATCAAGATATTGCTTAATATTTTTGAGATTTATATTCCCTTTTTTGAATTTTCTTACTAGTTGACAAATATGATTTTTTTATATTACTATTAATTCTTTCGTTTTCTCTTTTTCCTGAATGCAATTGTCAATTTTTCCTTTTTTATAATTATTCATAGTTGAGTATATGTTAATTTCTTATTGATTTCATTTAAGTCTGATTTATCTTTAGAGTCTATTAGTATTCTAAAATGATTTGTTTAAGTTCTACCTCAAATTTGTTAGAGTGTTGTGAATATTAGAAAAAAAATTGTGTTTTGCAACAGCAGCTTTTGGCTTGTGAGCTCTACATTTTATTGATGACAGCCCCCTGTATATAATTGTGTATATACTACGACATGGATATTTATATATATGAAAAATACTATAACAGAGAAGAAAAATTTAATAGACTGAGTATAATTTTGATGTGCAAGTATCAAAGTATTATATATATAATGTATGAAAGCATCTTGGATATATGTATATACTGTAATTCATATAATAGGTTCATATTTATTATATAACATAGTGTAAAAATATATATATTATTATTGAAATTAATTTAAGAAAAATGTTTGTGGATATTTTAAGCCTCTAAAGGTATAAATATGGACACAATTTTAAAATTTATGAATATATATGAGCTTTATTTAATTTATTTATGCAAAGTTAGCTTATGTTAAAAGAACTTAGAAAAAAGTCGAATTAAACAGCATATTTCACATTTTATTCTTTTTTCTTTATCTTTAGAATAAAGATATTTTTTATTGAATTTATTCCCTATTTTATTTATATATAATTTTAATGCTTCCTTATCCTTTAATCTTTCTTTAAAAAAAATTGTACACATTATGATGTGCTTATATTTTTTTAACAAATAAAAAATGTTTTAAATAATAAAAGCATTAAGCTGAGAATAACATTCAGCATTAGTGATTTGTGAATTATTAAAAAGTTTTACCATTCTAATGAATAGTTGATATTCATTTATTCCTTTTGTCTCACCATGAGTATGTCATCTAGTGGAAGCCTTAGTAACCAGTAGATGTCATATAATAATATTTAATAAATCCCCATCTAGTGCTATCTTAACCAATATCCCAGACTAGGTTTTAGCTTATGGTTTTCATCAGTGAGGAGTTTTGGAGACATCTGGATCTTTTGGATATAATTTATCATTTTTTAGCAGCTGTCTTTTATTTCTTTGTTTTATTATAAAGATATCATTTGAAATTGAAAAACATTAATATTTTAATTTAAGATGACTCTTAGAGGAAAGGGGCATTAGATCCAAAATGTTCAGAAGCACTGCTAGCTATCAGATCCAAAACTCGACACATATGAAAGCTACAGGATAGAAAGTAGTCAGGGATATTGAATAAGGTAGCACTTGAATAAGCATTTATTAAGGATTATCATCTGGAATTATGGATATATTTGTGATTTACATGTTGGTTTTGTAGAGTCACCACAAAATTCATTTCCAAATTGATTTTGTTTTTTATCTTATTTCTTTCTTCTTTTTTGATTTAGAATTGCCATATTTTGTTTATGAATTGCTGTTTATTATTATTACCATCTGACATCTATTGATTACTAGATGGCATAATCATGAGAAACAAAGAATTCACTGCTGAACAGCATTGCGTAAACTTTAAGTGAGATGGGATTATGTAATGTTTTATTGGTTATATATTCAGTTATTTATTTTTCTTATCACATAAGCTGCACATAAAACTAAGTGTATTATGAGAAACAATTCCCATATGAAACATTCATTTCTATTTTGCTATAATAAAAAAAAATTATATACAACAGTTATATAAATATGTATATATTAATAATAATTACACATAAAAAGCCTTTTTTGCTATATGGTTTTTGCAATCTTTTTAAATGTTAACCTCTATTTTAACATTAACCAATTATCTAGTGTTTTATGATGGAAGTAAAATAACAAAAATTAATAAAGTAAAACACCAGTAAAATATTTTTTTTTTCATATAGAGATTTAATATAACTTCAAAGAATTGACTATATATTACAACTATATTCAGAATAAATAATACATATATTATACAACTATATTGTCTTATATAATTTTACATTCATTTTTAATTGACCATTTGTTAACTAAATTTATTGAAATTTTATAAATATTCATACAATTATTTAAGTTATGCTTAATATAAAAGTTTCATATATTTGTGTTTTCTATATGAAATTTTTTAATTCTATTTTACTGTTGTTTTTATTTTGTTATTGTTGTTATTTTACTTCCATTATAGAATACTGGTGGTGTTCTATCTACAATAATTAGTGAATGGGATCTTTAGCAACAAGAGACTATACGTGTAAATGGAAAAATATGGGTGATTTAGTCAACAAATTGTGTAAGGAAGGAATAGAAAATATTAGGCATCTGTTATTGAATGTAAATACTTGAAAACAGAAAGGGTACAAATAATGAAGTTATGGAAGAATAAATATTAAAAAAGTGAGTATACAGAAAGTGGATTATTGGTTTTTATGCTGGGTTTGAGAAAAGATAAGGGGGATTTAGATATAAAGGCCATAGAATTGACAAAGATTATGTTGTGGAAATGAGTTGGAGCAGAATATGGGAAAACTTAGAGTGGGGAATGGAAGGTAAAGTGACTAACAGGTTTCTCTGGACATGGTTGCTGAGAGATTCCTGATTCCGTTTAAGGAGAAATCACAGTACATCACATCACATAACATTAATATACATGCTTAACATTTGAAAGGGGTAAAAAAATGTGTGCCAAAAAAGACTTTATGTGCAATTATTATTAATATATATACACATTTATGTAGCTGTTGCATATGATTTTTTAATTGCTTATTATAATTTATATGAAAAAATGGCAAAATGGACTTCATTAATTTCCATTCATATAAACATGCTATAGGGATGAGAAAGTCAAATAACTTTTACCTATGGCAAAAGAGTGGTGAGTATATTTAACAGGAGTATGTTGTCAATTAATAATTATTACAGGATTAATATTTAATATTACTAAGCCAGGTTTTCAATGCAGTATATCTTTATCAAAGATACATAGGGTGGCCACTGAAAAACTGAAGGGTTTGAAAAAATCATAACTTTTTCATTTTCAATTTTTTTTTGTAGGTTATAGAGCATTCCTTAGAGATTAAAATGGTTATGTATGATGTCCAGTAATGAGTAAAACTCATTTAGTTTTTCTATTCCAGTGAAAAATCAATTATTCTAACTCAGAGAAAATACTGGCAACATTTTGCATGTCAGAGTATCTACTAGCAATAACATGATTCAGAACCTAATGAAGCAGTTTGAAACAACTGGATCAGTCAACATTTTTATCGGCCCCTACTGTATTATCATTTCCTCTTTCAGTGGCCACCCTGTATATATACACATTTGGTATTACCATCTTAGAATAATTATTCATAGTTATGTGAATGGTTCTTTAGTTGAATATTGTGAAATAGATCACTGCTGTAAAATACAGATTAAATGTTAGCTTTTATCATTTTGTTTTGGCATAATTAATATTAAGAATTGTCTTCTTCTTATTTTGTATAGTAGCTTGAAAAGCTATTCCAAATTGTTGGTATAAATTGCTATATCATTTTCCTACAAGCTGTATTAAAGACCAAAATTAAGGATTTATACATATTTACTTTTCAAATATATTGACAACACAATTGATATGAGACATGTATATTTTAGTGTCTTTTAACTTTTTTGCAAGAGAAAACAATCTTCAAATATTTCATTATAAAGTAAAGGTGTCTCCAATACTTTCTCCCTGCTCAAAGAGGAACAGTAAAGATGAAGGTATTATTTATTGGGCTGGACCAACTGCCAGTTTATAAGGATGTGAGGGTTTTTTTTCTCGTTTTTTCTATCAATAAGATGTCTGACATTCAGTAATAACAGCTTTTTTTCTCTTAAATCTAAAGTTAAAAACTTTTTTTATTATTATTTGGGGGGGGGGGGTGATTCATTTAAATATTATTAAAATGCATAAAAAATAACCATGCAATTAAAAGAAGCTTTATTGTTAGCAAAAACCAAAATTAAACTAATCAAGATAATCTAATAATGTTAAATATGGATATTTGATGACTGGAAGCTTCAAGCATAATTTATGAAAGTGAAATTATAGTCCAAAAATAATCAAAAATCTTTTAAATCAGTTTTTCGTTCATGAAATTAATCTGGTCTAAATACAGAGAAATAAAAATATTTTGCACATATTTTATTGTGATTAAAAAAAAAAAAAGATCTCCAGAAAGGTATGTTGATGAAAAAAAAAAAGGAAAGGGGGGATATATAATTTCTGAATCATGGCATACGAATTATCCAAACTGCTCAATAATAAATTTTCAGCCTAAATATTGATAACTGTTATATATATGTCAAAGCGTTTACCGGGAAGAGAACCGTGCCAGCTGCTTGGAAGGCAGCTATGCTAACCGCTAGGCCACCAAATTAGACAGCACATTAAGCAGTATTTCAAATTTGCACTTATTTTAATTAATAAAATTATTTTTCTCTCTCTATATATATGTAAAATAATTTTTAAGAAAGAACAATAAAGAATTTAATAAACACTTATTTTTTAGTTGTCTCAATCATCATCATCATGAAGGCCAAAAAAAAAAAGGAATAAAATTTATATTAAATTTGCATACTTCCCAAAATTAGTAAATTTTACAATTCACTTAATTATTTTTTGTATCCTCTTCTAGATGTATGTAGATGTGTATATACTTTAAAGCTATTTTGAAGCTACTTTCAAGGCTTACTTAAATTAGCTCTAAATGGCATAAACTATCTTGAAGAACTTATTGTCTTTGGAACTAATATTATTAGAATTAAAATATAAATATAACATTTAATATGTGTATACATGATAGCCATTTAGATCTTTGATTTTCAAATGTAAAATTACTGCTCTGCTTTGATTTTGGGCTAATGTCCTACCCTAATAATTACACTTTTTATAATTTCACATCTAACAATTGTTAGACATCCATTATTTACAATCCACGGAGACTTTCTAAAATATAGATAATTAAATAAGTACATAAATAATAAAAATAAACTTACAATCAGTTGCATGAGCTGTCAATATGTTTAAGTACTGTAATGTCAATCAGGATGCAATAATTCCACTACCTAAGGTAATTAAATAATTTATTGTTGAGTATTCGTAAGAAGCCTGTGCACTCCAAATGACAGGGCTGGGCCATGATCTATGGATCTTGAGGGGCGGAGACCGTCAGTGATCTATCGTTGCACCAAGTCATGCAGGGCAGTAAAAATAATTATACAATGTATGCTGGTTATGCATTTCCTTTAAAACTTTCTCAAGCATTCGAATAATACGGTGAAACGAAGATAAAGTACTAAAAATAAACAAATACTTACTTATTTTAATATTATTTGAATCTGTCATTATGCACAAACACAAATGGCAATACCTTATATCTCAATCGGCTTCTCTTTCACTTATTTGAATAATTGTTATTGTTATGTATCTGTTATATTCATTTTTTAGTTTCGTAAAAGAACAAGATTTATCACCTTTGTACTACTTCCATTCTCCCTAAGCCTTTATTAATTCAAATGTTTTTATTATTATTATATATTTATCTTATCTGATTGTTGCTTCCATATTGAATTTTGATAATAAAAAATTCACTAACAATATTTTTAAATATTTAAAAAAAAGAAAAGAAAATCAATTGATTTTTTTTAAAAAACAAACTTTAAAAATGGTAAAAAAACTGAACTTTGATCCTAATCACTTTCACATGTGTTGTTTCTTTTTAGATAAGGTTTACATGACAGAAAAAAATAAAGAAATATTCAAGGATTATATTTGACATTTAATTTCATATTTATTAAGCGTAATGAAAATGGAAGGTATAAATGAGAAATGAATGGTAAGAAGTTATCTTTTTTTTTTACGTAAAATAAGAAATAACAAACTGAATATTTTAAAATATGTGTAAATTATATAATTCACAATATTTTTTTTAAAATTCACATTGAATTAATTTTAAAATAGTATTCGTATGCATGCACAGTTAGATTGTATACAATTGATATTTACAATCATTCATATAGTTTATATTTACAGTCATGAATGAATGTGACCTTTATGCTTTCGATTTGGCGAAACTGGGAAAGCCGTTTAATTAAACTTTGTAACCCCCCATTTAGATAACGTTCAGTAATCGTATTCGAAGTAACGGTACCGATATCGCGTTTGTACAATTACATTTTATTTTATCAGGCGATTATTTTTATTGTAATTTTAATAATAATTTCCAGTAAAATCATTTTATAATTTTTTTAAACCACTAAACATCACATGATAGTAGTCCAAACTGCTACTTTTAACATATTGCCTGCAAACATAATTCTGCTTGCTTAAAGCCTGCTGTCTGGCTGTGAAGAAATAAAATCGCATTTAATGAACACATATTTTATAAAAATAAAAAAAATACGGTACCTAATAAAATAATTTTTAGAAATGACATGTTTGTCTCTACTGTAACAAAGTAGTTCATGTTGCAGACAAAAGGTGGATTATGAGAGAGCATTGCATTAATGTTGAACTGTATGGAAGGGAGTGGCAATAGCAGAGTTAACATACGGTAATGATGCGCTATGTGTTAGTAAAGGGGTATTAGATTACTTAGGAAAAATACAAAGAGAAGTAGGAAAACATGCATTAGATGCAGAAGTGTGGACGGCAAAGGAGGCAATTCAAGGAGAAATGGGATGGTCAAATTTTTATATGAGAGATGCAAAATGAAAATGTTCGGTAGATTACAGTTTATGGATAATAAAAGAATAGCCAAAATAGTATTTAATTGGGTTATGAATAAAGGGGAGGCAGCAAGATGGGTGCAATGTGTTATGCAGAAGATTTGGATAAAGAATGTATGTCAATATACTTATACAGAAGGTGGGATGGTTGTGTTAGGAGAATTGTTGAGTGTTTTAGTGTTAAAGAATGGAGTAGAAGAATAGATGTATTAATAAAGAATAGGGAGTTGGAGAGATGGAGAGCTAGTATGGAGAGTAAAAAAGAGTTTAAATATTTATAGAAGTAAACAGAATATTGGGTGCAAACTAATTTATGATAATAGCAAGGAAAGTAGTTTACTGTTTAAGGCTTGAACAGGATCTTTAGCAACAAGGGAATATACACGTAAATGGAGAAATATAGGTGATTTAGGCTGCAAACTCCGTAAGAAAGATATAGAAAATATTAGGCATCTGGTAATTGGATGTAAATGTCTGAAAGCAGAAAGGATACAAATAATGAAGTTGTGGAAGAATAAATATGAACAAAGTGATTATACAGAAAGTGGCTTATTGGTTTTTCTGCTGGGTTTGGGAAAAGATAAGGGGGGTTTAGATCTAAATGCCATGGAGTTGACAAAGATTATGTTGTGGAAATGGGAATGGAGCAGAATAGAAAAGAATATGGGAAAACTTGGAGTGGAGAATGGAAAGAGGTTCAAAGTGGCTAACAGGTTTCTCTGGGCATAGTTGTTGAGAGATTCCTGATTCTGTATAAGGAGAAGTCACAGTGCATCACATATATGTGAAAAATACGAAACCTGGACCAACTGATGAATGCTAGTGCAGCTTGAAATGCATCTTGGTGGTCATTTGTCCTTTAATATGTTTTTATTTATGTGTTTTTTAAAAAGTATGGTGGTGTAGAAGTTATTAACTACATCTATAAATGATATTAGGACAAAAAAATGAAGTTGAATTATTTCATGCACATGTGTTTAATTAAAAAAACATATATTTATCTCTAACTAAGGGTTAAAGTTTATATTTGGATTAGTGATAATCTCTAGTGTAATAAATGATTGGTGATAATTGTTATTGTATTTATCTAGAGTGGATTGTATCAAAGTTGTAGATGGAGTAAATTTGACAGTTGTGAATCAAAATATAATGACAAATGTCTTCATTCTGACAATGCTGTGTAAATTCTATGCTAACTACCTATACAGCTTTAGCCAATATTCACATACATGAATAATAAGGTGCTGAGGCCAAAATCAAGCTGGTTGATTACTACCAATTCTACTATAATTGAAATGTATAAAAACTATTAATAAATCTGTTTTCAGTCTTACAAAGAACTGTTCAGAATTTTTTTGGTACATTAGTGAATTTAACTGGGGATTTTGGCTCTGAGTTATTCTCCAAAAAATCCCCCACTTTTTAGAATATATATTTGTTCTTGAATAAATTCTTCTTAACTGATTACTTTTTTATACATCTGAAATTCATTGTTTCGTTAAAATTAATCTGGTCATTGTTTAATTCATAGTATATTCCCTTAACTGACATTCTGCTAGTTTAGGGATGGGCAACCTTTCCTGACCATGGGCTACACAAACTTCTGTAGGCCACATATAAAAATTTTTTTTTACTTTTTAAAATCTAATATCAATGAATTTTCACAAAACAAAGCTATTAAAATCTGTTTTGGACGATTTGATGTCTAGCAGCATATATGTGTGTGTAATCAATCATATGTGATTACCCCCCCCCCCCACACACACACATATTATTCGAAAATGAAATAAAATTATGTGGTGAAATTTTGATAACACAATTATTATGAGCTAACTTAGATACCTATTGATGGACAACAATATTCCTTCATGGAAATTTCCTATTTGATGCAACTCAGTTTATGGGTTATCAATAACTCCAAGATTAAGATATGATGTGGGAAAAATTATTTGACAAAAGATATTCAGATTCAAAATTTAAACATATTTGTTTGAAACAAATTTCTGTAAACTTTATTATTTTCAAAATATATTGAGTAATTGGTAGTTCTTATGAATCCCTATAACTTACTAAGCCTACATCTTATAAAAACTTTATTTGACAAAAGTTACATAGAATATACAAACCTAATAAGTTGTATTTGATAGAATGCATTGTTTTTGAAATATAACAAAGTTTATTATAAAAAATATTTTCACAAATAGTTGTTTATATTTATTATTAAACAAAATATATAGTGAATGAAATTTAAAATCCTTTTTGAAACATTCTGTGACAGAATTTAAAAAAAAAATTATACTCTTATACACAGGCTGCTGTCTTCCCCAAATTTTTTATGTGTCACTTGTGACCTGTGGTCCATAGTTTGCCCACCATTGAATTAATCTATTTTTAATTATCATGTTTATTTTAGCATATTTACTAATTTAAATCAATATGCATCTCCTTTATATGTAACAAATACTTTCTTCCACTCCATAAATACAGCAAACTACCAAACTTGTTAGTTTTTTTTATTTTATTAAAAATAAATTAAAATTTATTAGATACAATTGCACATGTTTATCTATACAAAGCTATTGTCTTTTTACCCTGTTGCAAGGCATTCACTCTGTAGAGCTTGCTGTGGTCTGAAACTGGGGCCATTGCCCTCCTTCACTCCTCCGGGAGGGTGACCCTAGCCCAGGTTTCATGAAAAAGCCAGTCCGGAGCCAGCAATCTATCTCTGTTCCTGAGCCGCTTGAGTAATTTGATATAGATGTTGCAGACACCATGATTAGCACTTTTGAATATACACTTGCATCTGGATAGCCAAATTGCAAAGGTCAGAATAATGGCGATTCTGATTTTCGAGAATATACCACTCTTGATAGCCTTTTGAATGACTAACACTTCTCTAATGTCAAGTGACACACTTTCATCAATAAAGGACCTGATCAGCTTGAGAAAAGGGCAGAAATACAGGAGGTGATAAATTGTCTCGTCTGCTGTGGCACATAGTTGGCATTGCGGGTTGATCTTTCTGAACCCTCTTCTCCACACCAGAAAATGATTTGTTGGCAGGGAGGAGAGGTTGATCTCTAGCAGAAAGTCAATGTATTTTGGTTCTAAGAACCACTTTTTTGATTTTGCTATGAGTTGTTAATTGTTTAACCCTAGCTCGTACTGTAAAATGGTTTGATTGGTGTGTTTGAGTTTGTGTGTTTGCCAATACATCTTTTTTTCCTCTATTGCATGTTGCGTTATGTTTCCTGAGTTTCTGACATAAGTCCATATATCCATCATCCATTTGCTGGTGAGCGGAGGAGGTGTATCTGAATACTCTTTTTAAATATTTTAATTATCTCTTAATTCTTGGAATTTTTTTGATTCAATTCCTTTTCATATTGGGTATCTTTAAGTGGTTTTGATAAATCTGGACCTTCAATATTTTCAGGAGATTTTACTTTTTTTATTTTTATTTTCCAGATCTGTTTTTAAGCTCGATTGGGTTATATGCAGTTGGAATATTTATTATACATCTTTTCCCTCATGTAGTTCTTAGAAAATATATTTTGAGATATCATAAATGTAATCTTTTTCTATGACTATATTTTTCTCAGATTATTTCTAACCCATCTCTTATCAATTCTTTAATTTTTTTTTCTATTGGGCTACGTTATATTTCAGGTTAACTTCAACTAATGGCCTACTTCAGATTCCATTTTGTCTCTATAAGATTGAGCATTTATTGCACAGATCAATATTTATATATATGAATAGATAACATATATCCAGTAGGAAAAATAGATAATTAGATGATGATTTTCAGCGAAACCAGTTGTTTTAATTATGGATAGGGGATCTGGTTATAAATAGTTCATTTGAAGGTAATGGGAGTTAACAATTATCTGAATGGCAATATGCATGTTGTTGACTATATAGCTAAAACAGTGAAGCACATTCACATTAGAACTGGAAGTGTCACTGTACTAGACATGAGGCAAGTTATCACAGCTGGAAGTATCACCTTACCTACTCTTGAGGTAAGATGTCACGATACAGATGAAAACGATATATAAATCTAGAAGGGTGTCTGAAGGCCCTTAGATTAGTAGTTGCACAGCAACTAAATGCTATATGAAGCCAATAATATCAGGCAAAGGTATAACAGTTATATTGTAAATACACATTTGTATATTTGTTTTAATATCGTATGTTACAAATCTGTGTGTTTATCGTAATCATGCAATAAAAAATCCTAAATTCAAATCCCTCTACTTACATATACAAGAAATGTTCAATATAAACAAATTACATATTGCCTTGGAAATAGATTATATCATAGTATAAGTTCAGTCCACCCCCCTCTTATTAATATATATGGATACATAATGGTCTGATAATATGAGGGATTAGATTGATACAATGTCTATATAGGTATGACTACAATATCAAATCCAATAATAAGCTTTGAACATTCCATCATTGGTTTTTCACAGAAATAGATGGGAAGCCTGTCCCATAAAGCTTAAGGAATTGCTATCTTAATATAAACCAAGTACTGATTGTATATATGTATGAGAGATTATGATCTGGTCCAACTGATGAATGCTGGTTCTGCATGAAATACATATATTGGGAATCTATCTTTTTTGCATGTAAATGGTCACATGTATCAGTTGCTCGAGATGGAGGACAAATACAGATTGAAAAATCCTAAGTTCAAATCCTTTTACTCAAATTTCAAATCATCTAATTAACCTTACATCTCTTTTATTATTTTGTTTAACATTTTCTCTGATATTGTCGTTACTTAAATGGATTGAAATATAGAATCACCTTCTCTATGTCTTTCAACACTTGTCAATTTTTGATTGAAATTTTATTATAGGAAGTTGTTATTCCAAACAACTACTTAATATTCTTAAAAAGATGAATTTGGATGGTTGTAGTTAACATTTAGACTGTCTTTTCATTCACAAGAATTTGCTGAAATGTTGTCCCCAGGTATAATTCTGTAAAGTGTGAACAGTTTCAAAATAAAGTTAGTATCTTCCATATATTTGGCAGATGTTAAATATCTTTCCTAATGTATTTAAGGATTGCTATACACTAGTCTTCACAAATATGTAGTTGATAATTGGATTTCAGAGTAACTCACTGTAAGTATCGCCAATTTCACTTTTTCATTTGGGGTGAATATTCATTCCTATTCTAACTCTAATTAATATCCCATTTACTTTACCTCTTAAATGCTAATTGTAGCTAATTGTTTTGTCTCTGGTTTGTTTTAATACCTCCTTTGTCTGGCTTAAACAAATTTGTTTATTCCAGCATGATTTCTTCTTTTATTTCTAATTGTTTGATGAAGTCCAAATCAGTCCCCAATAATTTAGACTATTCTTTCATTTATAGTGATGCTTATATGATTATTAACTGTAATAGCTGTGACTCTATTTTTTTATTTTTTAGCCTTATTAGTACTTTTATTTGTCCCAGCATTTAAATTTTTTGTTCATTTATTTACTCATATGGTGGCATAGTTGGGTTTATTACTTACATGAAATATCCATCATGGTGACTTTATGACTTTTTTCCATCTGAATTTAAACCTAAAAAGATTGTGGTCTTTCTTCTCAGTTGTATATCTCCTAATTGAACAATTGAAGAATAATATATTTGTGTGAATGCTTATTTTTCTTTATAATTGCAAGGAAAATAAATAAATATAAATTATAGATTTCATTTCTAGGAGATGTAAAATCTTTAGTCAAGGTCACAATTAAAGACATAACCACGGGGGTGCTAAAAATCACTTTATGGTACATCTACATTGTCATTCAATGGTACCACTTTATGGTACATCTACATTGTCATTCAATGGTAATCTTTTTTAAGATATTGACCACTGTAAATAACTTTCAAGTAAAAGGAGATTGCATTAATTGGAAAAACATCTGTCTAATATTAGATGGGAAACTATCAGACTTGTGAAGTTGGAAGAAAAGGTGAAAGACTATTGATAGGGAAAGTGGATATGTACTTTATACTATAATGTCATAAATATTGAAAGCACACATGAAATGGGAGAAAAAAATAGAATAACAGTATGCAGATTGATTATGTATCACATAGAATGGCAAGATTACTTACTAAACTTAATGGAAAATACCAAATGCAGATAACTAGGTTTATACTCTAATGTGTTCTTATTTTAAAATCATCATGATTTATTTTAATATGAAAATTTGGAAAAATATTGAAAGATGAAAACATTGTAGGTAAATTTGGATGTGGAGATAGGAGGAAGAGAGGAAATAGATTTATGAAATTTGCAGAAAAAGAAAATTTGAATGTTTTTAATCCATTTCAAAAAAAAAACAAAAAACATCCAAAGCAGAAAAGGATAAGGAAACATCAATATGGAATACAGCAACGTTTGCATTACATTTTGATTAGTTTAATAAACTAGATGTAAAGATAGTCATCAATTAGTGAGAACTTGGAAGAATAACTATTAGTATTCTACCACTTCCGTATAATATCTTTATTAAGATCATTACATCTATCTGTGAAGATCTTTGGACTGAAACTTATCAAAAGAACAATCCAAATTTTAAAATGGTTTTATTATAGTATATATTATCGAAGTATTGAGAGAAGTTATAGAAAGAACCAATGAATATGAGTTGTCATCATGTTTTGGATTAGTAGATTTTGAAAAGGCTTGATCATTAAACTTTAGGAACATCAAATTTATACTCGGGATATTGTCAAATTGTGAAAAATAGTCATCAAAATGATATATCAATGATTTGATTATCTGGTGAAACTAAGATTAATATTAATAAGGGAATGTAACAGAATGATTCCATATTACAGCAATCTTACAGGAAATATTTTATTGATTAAAATGGCTAGCTATGAGAATAAAAATAAATGGAGCTTATTTAAGTCATCTAGATTTTGCGATAGAAGTATAAAAGGGATGAAAGCAGGAAAATACAAATTAAAGAACAGTAAAAATAATACATTTTCAATTAAGATATTTTTCAATAATTTTTCGCACAAAGGGAAAATAATGATTGATTATCATTAATTAGAAGTTAGCAATTACAAATAACTCGGCCAAGCTATTAATACATATAACAATACAATGGATAAAATTAAACTTTGATGAAATGCTTTTAATAAAAATAACTTAATATTAAAAGAATACATGCTTATGTATTTAACAAGGAAAGGTTTGAATAGATGTGATTTACCAATTTTCAGATATGGATCTGAAACTTGAATGTTTGACTTTCAATCACACAATTAGATATTGGAAAGATGTAGAATAATAGGGAATGATTGGAAAGTTAAATACATGGGTGAGAGAGAGCATACAAATATTAATGATGTCAGTGAAAAGATTAAAGCATTTTCAAATGAGGCTGAATGTGTTGCTAGAAGAAATGATACTAAATGAATTGATTAAAATCTTCACTTAGATTCAAGAACATGTAAAAGACTATAAATAGGTGACCTGTGAGAATGATAGATGAAGTTAAGATGTTTGATAGATTAGATTAAACTTTGAGAGACCTTCATCTTGTAGGAGATCAATAATGGTTGAAAATGGTTCACCATCAATAGTATTTCATTTTATGGACAGGTTCAGAGTATCATTTCATCCATTTTCCCACTCCATTCTTTTCATTACCCAGTTCTTCAATTTTATGTTACTCTTCCCATCTCTTATATCATCCAATAATGTCAATCTTTTCTCTCCTTTCTTTTCACTTCCACTCTCTATTTCTTCCAAAACATCTTTCAATAAACTATACTTTTTTAAAAATATTTGTCAAATCCAGTTTCTCTTTCTATTTCTAATTTCCTCAGTCAATCTTCTTTTTTCCTTTACTCTTTTCAAAATTTCTTCATTTGTTATTTTATTTATCCAAGTGATTTTTTTCCATTTTTTCTCCACTCACATCTCAAAGACTTCCAATCTGTTCCTAATTTTATTACTCATTGCCCACATTTCACAACCATACAGTAGTACTCTCCACACATGGCAGTTAATTAATCTTTTTCTTAAGTCACTCGTCATTACTAATTTTATTACCCATTGCCCACGTTTCACAACCATACAGTAGTACTCTCCACACATGGCAGTTAATTACTGTTTTTCTTAATTCACTCTTCAAAGGTCCACAGAATATATGTGAGCAAATGTTGGATAAAAATGGGAATTTTGTTTGGTTCTTTTTCTCTATTATCTTTTCTTTTTACTCAAATTCCCCTTTTTCCTCTGATTTTTTTTTTTAATCTAAAAGGAATTAATAACTTCATACATGCATTGAATTTTATGGTGCCTCATTCACTATTTACATTTCAAGTTTTAGTAATAGTCAATAAAGAGTTAAAATTAATAAAACCGAATAAAGTAAATAATTGAAAATGGTATTTATATATGTATAAAAAAGATTACCTTATCTGCAAATGTAATATTCCATTTTTAAATAATTATATTAATAACTTTAATTCAATTCAGTTAATTGTTTATAGTTTAGAAATGGTATCTTCAATTTATTACCCATTATAAAACAAGTAGAAAAATAAATTGTAGTAGATATTTATTTTTAAAATACCATTTTTAATTTTCCAAATGTATTTTTGAGAAAAATATATATATTTATATCACAGTGAAAAAATTTTTTTAAAGAAACATAATGGGGCGAAATATATTATTTTAACTTTCTGTTTTTAATTTTTCAATTTTTTTTTAGTGCAATATATATATTAAATTTTAAATTGCTAGTATTTTAGTTAGTCTAAAAAGATTACAATCGCAATTTTATACAGGTGGCCCATCAGTGTCTGCCTTCTCTGGTCTTGTGCGATAATGACCGAACAATTATAGAATTAAATGATAAAAAGTTTTGCTACTTCTTGAAACTGAAGCCAAGTGAATCAAAAATTTATGAAACAAATTATTTTACAAAAAAAAAAAAACAACGCGCAAATGATTTAAAATGTTAATATTATACCACAATCATTTCTAAAAATATGATTGATTATAAGCTTACATTTCTCTATATATATTTAAAAAACCTTTACCAAAATGTTGTCAAAACAGGGAAAATTAATCGCAGAAATATGGAGATAATCAGACTGTAAATAATAAATCCTAAATATATTTTCGGGGCTGAGATTGTCGTAGGCAACAGTTGTTGTTAAAAAAACAACTGTTACATACATCGAATCACCAAACAGAAGTTATGATATTGATATTCTAATTGCACGTATTACAAACTAATTAATTGTATACTATTAGACTTTCTATTTATCACAAAATTACCATTACTAATAAACCGAGTTTTTTTAATTTTTGTTTCAAACCATTTTTATTTTGCTAAGACTGAAAACATGATCAAATGGATCTTTATCATCCAAGAAAAGTGATGATATTAAAGAATCCAACTTAGCTTTATTGTAGGTCTTACATTAATGTTTTCTCTAGATTCATTATAGTAAACCTATGGGCAATTATGCTCCTGTTCGGTACACGTATTTTATAACCTCCAATTATTATATAAGCTACAGATTTGAAACACTTCAACATCCACGTAAAAGCAATATGACAATTACAAGTTAAGTATAATTTAAAATTGTAAAAAATTCAAATAAAGATTATGTTGTGAATAACAATTTAATAAAAGTTTACCCCGAAGAATTAAAGTTCCACTTGCTGAAAAGGTTACCATTTTTATTTTGAGCTTGAGGCAAAAATAAAACTTTATTATTTCAAGGTGATCGCGTAACTTTTCTTACACGACGAAAAAAAAAATCTGACCTTAGTGGCCGAAAGTATATTCAGTAAGTTTTAAAGATTTTCATACTGAATAATCTTTTATTTTTCAAACATTCAAAACATTATAAATATATATCAAATTTTTATTACTAGTTATTCGGAAATCTAATTTTAAAAAAAAAAAAAAGGGATCATTCAGTTTGCAAGAAAAATGATTAATTTTGAAATTGTATCTTAAGTTTGAAGAGAAAATTGCTAATAGTAAAATTATGGGGGGGGGGGGTTTAACTCATAAATGTATTTAAAAATTTATGCTATGAATCTGACTTTACCAGCATAATTGTTCTCAGTTACAGTTAAGATAATTAACATACACAATAAACCTTTACTTAGCTAATGTTCGAAATGTTTAAGCAAACTAATTATAATAAAAAAATTATTTTACATATTTTTAATTTTTTTGCTTATTTAAAATTCATATTTTAATTGAGTACAGTTCAATTTTGTTAGCAAATATCATAGTTTGATTAAACATTAGCGATATACTTACGGGAATTTCGCTTCCATTTATCCCTAATTCAATATTTTATTATTTTCTCAAATCACTCAAATACAAAAATGCAGACCCCTGAACAAATTTTGAAAGTGCTATTTTATATTTATGTAATGATTTTGTTACATTGGTGCTTAGGTAAATAATAATGGATATTAGTTATTAAATGATTTGAATGTGTTTAAAGGACGATTTATTTGATTAAAATAGAAATTATACTGGAAACTTTAATAGAAAATATTTAAATACAGTATATACATTTTGAAATTTTCAGTGTTTTTTAGACATTTCTAATTTGAACTGTAATGCTTAGGAATTTCAATGAACCATAGCTATTTAGAGTAAGTAAAGATTTCAAAATAACATCTTTTAAACTGGGGTGATGAACTTATTGATACTATATTGTAACGATATATAAATATGCCGTTACATTAATTTAAAATAAAATCTTAAAGTTCGCAAATAAAAATAAATGTATTAAAAAAAAAAAAAACTAAACGCTAAAATTAAAATGTTTGTTAAACATATAACGTATATGTATATTCGCACAGATGCTAAACTTTAAAAATATTTTTTTTTTTTTTTTAAATAAAAAAAAAATATTTGAACGTACTTTTTATAAAAAAATACAAGATTTAAATATAAAAATATTTTAATAAAGAAATAACGTAGGTAAAAATAAAAACAGGTATTAATTAATTCCTGTAATCTGTAAATGGAAATGATTGTTTATTAATTGAAAAGCAAGCTAGCTTTAGGGCTCTTGTGTAATTAAAAAGTCAGATGAAAATTAGATAAGAGAATAAAGAGAAATTAGCTTGACCAATGGAAGCACCAAGCCTCAGCCCGGACCCGAATGAACAGGATGGATTAGTGACGTTTTGTTGGTTGAATCCATGTGGATACTATAAAAAGAGAAATACAGTTTTCCTGACAGTTTCGAACTTGATTTGGTGAGACGAGCAACAAGACGCACTTATCGTTCTCTCTCAATTATTTTAAAAATGAAAAGACTGTGATACCAGAATGGAACCAGCTAATGCTACCTCCAGAACATCAGAGCGGTCTTCCAATGGAGACGTCATGGGAATTAAAAAACAGGAACCTGGACTCTTCTACCGTGAGCTAAGAACTTTACAATTTAAAAAAAATAATTAAGAACTTTCGTTCAAACTTTTAAGATTCAGCTAACCTAAATTTAAAAAAAGGAATTCTTATCTGATTTTCAAATTGACAATCAATATTTAAATTATATATATCTGACTTATGTTTCAAATTAATTATAAATGTTTAAGTTTTACATATTTGCTTGCTAAAGGAAAAAAAAATCATTTCCATTTTATTATTTTTATTTGTATTAATATTTATCATTTAAATTATTAAATGCATGAAATTTAAGTTGGGTATAGACGTTGCATAGATTCATTAGCGGTTGATTATGTTGTGGTTTTCATATTCGATTAGAATATATAGGTCACCGATGTCGATGCGGTATCTTATGATGAATACCATTGGGTTTCTTGTATTCCCTCTGCAATTGACATTTTCGATGACTATATTTTGATCGGTTATGTTTATTTTGGAATGTTTTTAACCATGGAATCTGTGCAGCCGATCTATACTCAACATTATAAAACAAATTGTATAAAATTCATCTGTGCAAACGTATCTTAAGGTTAAATTTAAGTCGGGCGTGAATGGCTGTATAGATTTATAAAGTTATATATATATAGTTTAAGGGAGGGAAATCTTAGGTTATTCATTTCGTAGTTGAATTAGCTCAATGGATTGGATATATTTGTGTAATTAGTAGATGTAGTATGAGATCCGCTACGGGCAGGATTGCATATATACGCCACACACCTTCTGTTTGCCTATGGATGGGTTTGTAAGTCGGCAAAGGACCGCAGTCCATTCCTATGGAGTTTTTTGTTTATTGTTCTACTCGCCAACAGATGTAGCATTCCTGTTGGTGGAGAGACAATGTCTTCTCTAACTCTACTTACTGTTCAGATGTACATTCCTGACAGTATAGTATTTTGTGTTGTCGTATTTTCATGCTACATTGAATACATAAATGTATCAGATGGATTGGCGCCAGTTTGACTGCGAACTTTTGGCCTAAGGTTAAATAAGGGAAAGAATATTTTCTTGTCAAATGCAGATCTATGTAGTCTATTCATACTTGACTCACTAAATAAATATTAAACTCCTTATTGCAATCTATTTAAATGTAAATTTAAAGATTAATATAAAAATCTAAAATGTTAAACTTATTCCTCAAATTAGAATGATTTTATATGTGTGTAAATAAATATTTTTATGTGTTAATTTCTGGCAGTGGCTTTTATTTTTTTATATTTAAGATATAAAGTTATATTTTATTATCTCTGCTACTCCCTGAGCTAGTGACTTGGGCTAACGATCTGAATATTTAAATAAAGTGGAATCTTAACAGCACGTATCTGCCTACTTTATAAATTTTTCTAAGCTCAAATGCCTAGATGGCGCCCCTGTAGTGCAGATTGCGGTTAGATTCGATCTTCACTTTCTTTTCGATCGTTACAATATGTTTATTGTTTGTTTTAGTTTTCAATGGGTGCTGTTGGTATAAACATATCCGATGAAGATGAAACTTTGACAATCATATTATTTGCTAATTAATTACATTTTTTAAAAATGGCTTTTTTAAAATTGTATATTATCATTGTTAAGGTAGTCTCATTATGGGGCTTAAAAACACTGACTTTCATTAGATTTTATAACAATGTGTAGTGCTTTATTTTATTTTCAATTTTTGGTATGTATTTACATTTTTATCAAACTTAGAATGACTTTTAGTATTAACATTGTTGTTAGATATGTAATTTTTGTAATTAAAATATCAAAAACAGTGTGAAGAAGCAAAGTTCAAATAATGTTAGCAATTGATTTTGGGTGTTGGCTAATATCACATCTTTTCTGCATTAAATTTTGACTGCTAGAAAATGGATCTAATAGTTTAAGGGTCCTAAATATGTACATTACTTATATATTTTTTATCATTTGTTTTCTTATACATTCAGTCTGAAATATTAAAGCCAAGGCACTATGTTCCATCTATTATAGTAAATTATATAGTTTTTTAACATGTTGCTTTAAAAAAAAAAAAATTAATTGAAATCTCCAAGTTAATCAGGATTAGTTACCAAGATTAATGAAAAAGTTTTGTGGAGTTTAGAACTAGAAATAGATTTGAGAGTTAAACAGTTAAAAATCAAATATAAAATGTTCTTTCTAGTGTTTGAATATCATGCGATCCTCTGAACCACTAACCATTGAATGATTTTATCAAAATGGCATTAGTTTAGTAATTGTGCATTTTATTTCAACAGAAAATTATTAGAAGTAACATTAAAATAAAAATATTTTTCAATGTTATCTCAATTTTTCTGAAACAATAAGGTAATAATTAAGTGGCAATAACTGTTTATCATTGGTAGTCAATAGGAATTGCTTGTCATTATCATATAATGATTCAATTTTGTCCATTTAGTTATTTTTTTAATTTGATTGAGAGGTATTTCATAAATTTTGATGTTTATGTGATGTTTTTGAAGCTTGTTTTTTCCGTATCAATTAAAAATTTGCTATTTTTAAGTAAAATCAAAATGACCATCATAAAGAGATTTCTGCTGATGTAACAGCATTGTATTTATATATAGTGAATAGTAAGTATAGGGGATTTGAACTCAGATTTTCAAACACCCTTCA
This sequence comes from Epiperipatus broadwayi, assembly GCA_028023455.1. NCBI lineage: Eukaryota > Metazoa > Onychophora > Udeonychophora > Euonychophora > Peripatidae > Epiperipatus > Epiperipatus broadwayi. Next base: position 383,820 of record JAQFVV010006374.1, read on the forward strand.
ACTATCCACACTATCTCATACAACTAATACACATGACCACACACATGTAGAAAAGATAAATAATCACCAATATACATATTTCGTGCTAAACCAGCACTCATCAGTTGGTCCAGATTATCATCTCCCACAAACATATATAAACAGTGCTCAGTTTATATTAAGATAGCAAATCTTTGTACTTTAATGGACAGGCTTAAATATACTCCAACTTCCAACTTTTCAGCCATCCATATCATTGAAAATCTGATGATGAAAACCCAAATCCCATGCTGATACCAATATTATTGCCATGCCCATGTTGACCTCAAGTTACTCTGACTTTTAAAACATTTAATGTAATATATATATATGAGAGGTAAATAAATAGATTAGTAAATCATATAATTTATTATAACAAACAATTGAAATAATTTTTATTTTTCATTCATGAATGTATGTCTGATTAGGATCAACAAAATATGTCACAGATATGAAAAAAATAATATTTCTTCTCTCTCATTATAAAAGTTTCATTGATGATATGATACATTGATCATCATCAAATTAATGAATCATTCTCATTCATCTTTTAAGAAACAGCTTGGCTTGTTTTGTTTTTCAGGTAATTTAGAAAACTTTTATATGAGTCTGTTTTTTTCGTATGTACAAGGAAACAATACCACTTTACTTTCAACTTGTAAACTCCTTACTATAATCATTTCAACTTAAATAACTAGGTATGTTTTAATGGGATATTGCTAGAGGAATCATTAGTCACCATAGGTATTCCCAAAACTAAACTATTTATGCTCTAACATTCAATAGTATTTTGTCAAAAGGAGGTTCTTTTTTACTTCTAAAATAAAATAGATGTGAATCTTTCAAATGCTTATACTTAGAAAAGAAATGATGTCTTTTGAATTAAAAAAAAAACAAAGGTCTTCTTTTATTGCTAATTTTAATCAAAAAAATAAGGGTATTGTCTAGTACTAGAGTAAAAGTGGTTTAGTCTTGCACAGTCAGTCATGGTAAATGATTTAGCATCACCGTTAAACATCTTTCTAGTCTCAACATTAATTTTTTTGCATATGCATATTAGCATTAAACTCTCATTGTTGTTTTGAATATCCAAGTGTTTCAAATCTCAAACTCAGATAATAAATAAAGCTTATTCATGCAATATGTGTATAATTTGAAAAGATAGTCTGGAACTTTAATATACTGGTGCATGGTTGCAATATAATGGTTTATGAAGTGAGACGAGGTCTCATGAAAAAAATCAACTTCATTTAACATAAATATACTACAATGTTCAATAAGGTGTTAGGAAGCATATGGATATCTTTCTTAATTGATGTAAGAGTAGTGTGAAGAGAGATGGACAAGTAACTTGACCTTCTATTTGGCTTTTATTTTACAGTGCCATGTTATTTATTCCACATATATACATGATCCTAATGTCATTTCTCTTTCAACTCAAAAATCATTATCTTAGCAATGCTTTGTCAATAAACTCTTTCTGTCAGTGCAAGTGAATGTTTTATCATCAGTTTTAGCATATGTATGTTTCTCTGCTAAAAATTATTGAGTTTTCCATTTTCTTTACACAGTTTTCTACTAAGTGCAAACAACTTTTCTCATTTGTACAGCATAATCATAATAAATTTGTACTAATTTCTCTTTCAGAATTGATATTGAGGTATTACTAGTGCCAGTATTTGGAATGTCAGGTAGGAAGTTGAAATATATTTAATATTATTACCAGTTTTTTTCCAAAAGGTAAAAAATTCTGTTGTTAGCTTATGATTTATAGAAAATATAGTAGTTGGCCTCATGCTTAATTTAGATTGGAAATCTTTGGGTGAATGGGCTATTAGTTTCGTGGTTTGAACAGCAAAATTTTCCTACCAGAAGCCTTATAAGCTGGAAGTAGTACTACTACTAAGACTATTTGCCAATTAAGATTCTTTATTTTAATTCATTTCACATATTGTGGCATCTTGTATTTAAAAAGTATATATCATTTAAATTGAAATTTGATTTTTCACCTTTTGGAGGTGGAATTTATTTGATAAATACTGGAAAGAAAATTAGTACATGCAATATATGCAAGCATTCATGTACATAAAGGCTGTTAAATAGTATTACTTTGTGATTTCATTGCAAAAAAAATCAAGTCAGATGTCACATGACCTAATTTAATAAGCTTGTATTACAATTGTTATATATAGAGCTTGCAAAATAAGCTCTTAATAAGCTTTGGTATTTTTAATCTAATGCTTGAATATCCTAGCACCTAATTGAGGATGCCAGTAGCTGAAACTGGTCTGGGGTTGGAGATATTCTGCAAAGCTTGTTAAGAGCTTATTTTGCGAGCTCTATATATATAACATTTGTGATTTCATATGAATTTACTATTAAAAGAACATCATTATAATAATAAGCTTTTGGCCTAAGTTTGAACTCTTTGCATAGATATAAGTTAGTAACAAAGTTGTATCTGTGTGTAGTTTATATAACCTTTTAAGTCCTCCATGACATTGAACCAACTCACAAATACTGCAGTTTAATATTTTTACATTCACAACTTTTTATCGAACTTTGAAATATGTTGTGAAGAGGCAGATGTTTTTTGCGAAAGTATTTTTTTTTTTCGTTTTGTGATTATTAATAAAATCACTTATAGATTGTTTAAGATTTTCTCTTGATTATTCAAACTATTTAAATTGAATATTTTTGAAGGCATTGTTCTGTTTAATAAGTTTTTAAATAATACTTTTTCCCCCTGAACTATTCAACTGTGTATTAGCTTTAGTTATTTTTATTCATCTCACATTTGTTAGAAATATCATCAATCTTGTAGTTGTTTTGTTTTGTTTAATAATCTCATTATTTTCAGCCTCACTGTTATTATCAGCAAATATAATATGTCAAACCTTTTTTTCTTCTAAACCTCATCATTTATAGTTATTTCAAAATATACATATGTATATGTTTTTGTAAATAATATTTACTATTTATAGTTTGCTTAAAAATGCACACTTTTGGAAAGATACAATAAGTAATAATACTATGATGATGATGATGATGATATTATTGTTGTTGTTGCTGTTGCTTCTCTTGTTGTAGTTATTGTGAAGTGGAGATGGTAAATAAATTCAGGCTTTAGAGATGCAGATTTGAGAGGAATAAACTAGATAAATCTGATCAATACCTTTATAATTTTATATACTTTATTGAAAAAGTTGATTGGTCTTCAAGACCAAGAAATTATGAGCCTCATGTTAGAAAGGATTATGAAAGAGAAAAAGAGAGTAAGGGAAATAAATCTGATAATTGGTGATATAAAGGATGTTAGTAGATATGAGTATTAAATATGGAAAAAAGAATAGAAAGACTTTAAAAAGATGGTCGGATTTGATGTGACTTCTACCTTTTGGCAGATATTTTTAATTTTGATAATATTCTTTTTTAAAAAATATGATCATTTTGAAGGATATACAATTCTGGCTTAAGTCGAATATGATTAATGTACATGCTACCGGTTTTTTAAATCTATTTTTAGAAGTTACTAATTATTGTGAAGCAGGATAATATATTGAATGAATATTGATACAGTAACATTTGATCACATTATCATTTAGTTTTTGTTGGGCATTTTATGATCAATCATCCATGGAAAAAATTAATAAATGGAATGAAATTCTTCTCACAGATGATTGATCTATATTTTAATCCATTCCAGAATGAAAATCTCATTAAGAATATCATGTTATATACACTATATAAATAGCTCTATTATTTTAGGAATTCTGTTAAATCAATATTTCAAATTACATTATATATATATATATATATATGAGAAAGCGTTGACCAGGAAATGAACCCAGGCCAGCTGCTTGGAAGGCAGCTATGCTAACCGCTATGCCACCAATGTTTGACTAAATTATTTGTTTTTAAATTAATATATTGTAAAGGCTTACGCACACCTGCACATATATAATGTAATATATAAGGAATTTGAACTCAGACTTTCACACAATCCTCAGCTCTTTATGTCATCTCATATTGCTGGCCCACCTGATCATACACATATTGAAAAAATAAATAATCACCAATATATTTATTACATGCTAAACCAGCAATCATCAGTTGGTTCAGAGTACTATCTCCACACATATTTACAATCAGTGCTCAGCTTTATATTAAGATAGCCAATCTTCTTACTTTTATGGACAGGCTTCAAACTACTCCAACCCACAATTCTTCAGCCATCCATTTCATTGAAAATCTGATGATGGAACATTCAAAGCCCATATTCATACCAAGGTTCAATGAAATGGATGGCTGAAGAGTTGTGGGTTGGAGTAGTTTGAAGTCTGTCTATTAAAGTAGGAAGATTGGCTATCTTAATATAAAGCTGAGCACTGATTGTATGTGTGGAGATAGTAATCTGGACCAACTGATGATTGCTGGTTTAGCATGAAATACATCTATTGGTGATTATTTATCTTTTCAACATGTGTATGATCAGGTGGGTCAGCAATATGAGATGGCATGGAGAACTGAGGGTCGTGTGAAAGTCTGAGTTTGAATCTCTTATATATTTGTTTCTGTTTTATTATAAATTAGATATATAGTACTTAGGATTTTGTTTGTACTCAAGATATTAGCTACTTTTTGTCTATATTATTAGATGTCTTCTTTGTTGTTAATGTATTCATGAGATAATAAAAAAGAGTTCATGATGGTGTGATTAGCACAATTACTAACTATGTCTGCAATTTGAATTTCAAACCCAGTAGATCCACAAAAGTTATAGATTTCTTCTGAGGTAGCTAACCTTTAGATAATCTGGTTAACACTCAATTTTTGCTCATAAATAGTTATCTAGCTATATTTGTCTGAAGGATTAAAGAAGAAAGAGAAATATATATATATATATATCTTGCTTGCTGTTTATCAATAGCCTAAATTTTGTAAGTAATGTCTGTTTCTTTGATAATAAGATTTTAACTAGATTTCAATTGTTTAAGCCTTTTTTATTATTAATACTAATTTATGGTAATGTTTAGGAGTTAATTATTTATTTCAAGCTAACTTCTGTACTGAGGAAATGGTATGCCAAAGATGTGACATATACTATATTGTCTTGGTTTATCTTTTATCATGTAAAGATAAATCTATATAAATCCAATATCTTATAAAGACTTTAAAACCCATTGGTGACTATAATGATTTATCTTCATTTTGGAATATTTGTATGTATTTTTATATCAGGAATTGAACACAATATGTTAATGGATCCATAGTCAGGAGGTAATGGATGATATTCATATATTTAATTAGTTAATAAATAGTAACTGGTAAATTTATTTTATAGTCATGTTGTTGCTAGTTGGTTCATCAATGACTGTGCTTTAGGCACTTTCTCTCCCAATCTCTATTACTTTTTTTTTTCTATTTTATTACTGTCTTCAACCATTCAAATTGATATATGACTCATCACCATAAGCCTTATAAGGCATCAGATATTTCTCAGATACAATTGTGACTGAGATTGAGTGTTTGTGGAATACATTTTGAGAAATATATGTGTCTATTACCTAAAGCAAAAATAGGAGAATTGACAAGTTTAACAAATTGGAAAATTCAAGGAAGAATGATTAATAATAAATCCAAAATTACATTGGGACTGGATATGATATAGGAGTTTTCCCAAGTAAGTACAAGATAGAGATTTTTAAAAAGATAAGAGTGGTCATCTTACCTTTAAACCTACTCTGTAGTTATACGGGCCAATCTAAAACATCTTAGTTTATGAGCTTGAAGATGTTTCTATCTTTTTTTTCTCCACACGGAAATGTGAAAAGAACTTAGAGAAGTTGGTTTAAAGTGACTTGTCTTATAATATCTGACTAGTTTTGAGTGAAAAGAGCTTGTTAATATTTCTGTAGTATAATTTTCATTACCCCACTCTCAAGCAAGGTAGGGTCAGGTTTCTATCTACCTTTAACCCCTTGTGGAGGGATATAATCATAAACATATGATCAAAGACTTGAAAAATATCTATGATCCCCAAGATTCACATTTCATGCTGAACCAGCACTCATCAATTGGTCCAGACTACAATCTCATACATATATCTTTATCATTGCTCAGTAAATATATATGTAGGTAGCAAATTACTACAGTTTAATTGATGTGTCAAATGTCACAACTTTGACACAAATCACTTAATGTAAATATATTAATACTTTTTATTAGTTATTCATTAGACTAGACAGTTATCAATTAAACTGTAGTAATTTTCTATATATATATATATATATATATTGAACAATGATATAGATATGTGTAAGAGATTGTGGTCAGGGACCGATTGATGAGTTCTGATTGAGCATGGAATGTGCATCTTGTGAATCACAGATCTTTTTCACATATCTTTGGTCATATACATATGATTATATCCATTCATAAAGTGTTAAAAGTGGATAGAAAGCAGTTCATATCTTGTGTGAGAGTGGTGTATACAAAATTTCATTACAGAAATATTATTCATTATTGGATAATCTTTAATCTAATGAATGGGTAATAAAAATTATTAATATACTTTAAGTGATCGTATCAAAATTGTGAGGACAGCATATTTGGCATTTTTCAATTAAACTATAGTAGTATGCTATCTATCTATCTATCTATCTATCTATCTATCTATCTATCTATCCATCCATCCATCCATCCATCCATCCATCTATCTATCTATCTATCTATCTATCTATCTATCTATCTATCTATCTATCCATCCATCTATCTATCTATCTATCTATCTATCTATTTATCTAACTGTTTGTCTGTCTGTCCATCCATCCAACCATCTATCTCTATCTGTCTGTCTGTCTGGCTAGCTAGCTATATATATACTAAATAATGGTACAGATATTTGTAAGAGATTGAGGTCTGGGCCAACTGATGAGTGCTGGTATAGCATGAAATGTGCATCTTGGGGATCATAGACCTTTTTCATACATCTTTAGTCATATGCCCACAAGATATTAAAAGTGGATTGAAACCAGTCCCTACACTTCTTGAGAGTGGTACAGTGAAAATTAAACTACAAAAATATTCATTATTAGATAATCTCTAATCTAATGAATGATTAATAAAAATTATTAAAAGATATTGCTTTTTGTGATATTTAGTAATGAGTTTAATTTGGTATTTTGTTTTATTAGAATTCCTAGATATATTTAAATGAAAGGCAAATGATAATAAAAATTGGTTTCTTCAGTGTTTAACATTAATTTCAGAAAATTAAGCAAAGGGAAGCTTTTATTCATTGTAGGTATTATTATAATAAAAGTCATTTTTTTCTCTTAATGATTTTAATACAAGTGTTGGTAAGTAGAGAAATCTATGGTCAAAAGTTATTGGAAATAATGCCATTGGCTGTGAATTTTTCAGAGGGTCTCCTGTTACCAAATTTTTGCAGTGTGGATTGACAGTTACAGACCATGATTATAAAAGAAATTTGAGTGTATCCACATCTCAAAATAACTGGTTGAGATATAGTTAGAAGCCAGATTATAGAACAGTTGTAAAATGTAGGCACAAATTGTTGAATATATTGCAGATTGTCAAGTGTTGGTGGCCTAGTGGTTAGCATAGCTACCTTCCAAGCAGCTGGTCCAGATTCGCTTTCCGTTCAACACATTTGACATATGAACATATCGCAGATTGGGATTGTCCAGTAATAAACAAATAAGTCTATCAGAAATATATTGTTAAAAAAAAATCAAAGTTTTATTTAGGAATAATTGGAATTACTCATACTATAAATGGTGCTAGAGTGAAGTGCTACTCTTATTTTGTGATAGATTTGTAAGGTAATTTGTTATTATTAACATTCCTAGACAGAGGATATAAATAAATGCCTCTAGTTAATAAACAAACGAAGATACTAAAGTATATAGTTATTGATGTGGAGTAAAAACTGATTTAGGTTCAAATTTAGGATGTTTTGAAATTTTCAGGCTTTTAGCTTGAATAGTAAAATGAAGTTAAAGGTCTGAATTCCAAGTCTCGTTGATAATCTCAAAAGCCGTAATTTAATCTGAGAATGGAATGTAAATGTGGTATCACGTGATAATCGTTGTTTATCCAATCTTTGAACTGCTCCTGTTTTTGTTTGTATATCGCCTAAGGTCAAAAGTTAAGTAATATATTAATAAGTTCACTCAGCGTTAACAGTTAAGGGTTTTTATTTTACCATTTATGTAACAGAAAATTGATATTGTTATTAATTATTAAAAACTTCTTGATGAGAGACATTCTTAAAAAAATAGCTTGTAATCTGCGATTTTCTCATAAATAATTAACAGCCATTCATTATTTTCTAATTGTGATGAAAAAATTAATTTTTCATGAATATTATTAAAATCTTTAAACTTATTCGGTATTGCTGATGTTTTTTCAGCAACCAATATGCTAACGACTTTTAAGATTAAAGACTTTACTGTTCTTCAAAATGCAAATAATTAATTGTTGTTTTCATGAGTAAAAAATCACACACACACACACACACATTCATGAACAACCTTTAAGTAGCCTACTGAGACAAAGGCCAATCAAAAATCCCCACTTTGAAGAACAATAAAGAAAGTGCATTGTTCATTCTCCAGCTTGATAATTTCCAGATTGGAACTTGGTTTAAATCCCAACTGAGAGAAATGACATGTGAATGCATAAAGTATTATTTTCACTTTTATTTTAACCTTCTTTTCAACAAGCTACTTCTAACCAATCACAGAGCTTGAATTTAAAGATTGAAATTAAGATGTTTAGTTATTTTTAATTAATACCCTTAGTGACAGGAAATTAAAGCATTAAATAATAAGTAGAATTCACGTCTATATATCTGCATTTGAATATAGCTTATAAGTTTTGAAAATCTTATTATTTTTATCAGTACAATCCTCTTTAGGTAATATTATCATTAGTAATATGAATTACCATTTTCAACACTTATAATCATCACCAACAACATTGCCCAACTGATTACAATATATTTTGAACTTGGTTACGCAACGGTGACCAAGTTTCATGAATAGGTTATTTATCAATAATCCATATTGTAGGAGTGTTTATAAATATGGTAACATAATCATTATAACATACAGTTACCATGCTATCTTATTCATGATAAATACAGACTAAAACGCTGTTTGTAGGGTTATAAACACAATAGTTATTTTGGAGTCAAACATGGATACAAATATTGTCATTTAGTTCAATGCAAAATGATAATTAGTTATCAGAGTAATTAGATTTTACTGGATTAACCAAACATGACCGAGGATTACTTTTGTTTCTAACAAATATGTCATAATAAACTTTTTATAATTAAATGAAAATAATGTAATATGGAAATTATGTTATGAAAGTTGATTTATATACCTTATTGGGCTAAAAAAAATTAAAGTAAATCAGGTAAACATTTAGACGGGTACTTAATTTATTAGCAGTTTCCTTGCAAGGGATATCATTTTAATCATTGCATTCAGAGAAATGATTAAAACATAATCATTCATGGATATATTTTGAGAAATTATTTCATAAGTGGTATTAAGAATCATAGTCCAAAGGTCATATTATTGATAGACTCTCATATGACTTCTAACATGGGTAGTTCAGACTTCTTGACATAAGGCAGCTACTGATCAGATTTTATGTCTAAAGTAAGTTTTTCTGTAAACAAATTAACAAACAGAGCATATATTTGGCTTAAAATTGAAACTTCAACATTGAGATAGTTTAAAATCTGTCTGGAAAACGTAGAAAAGTTTATTATAGAAGTTCATATTGTCAAACAATGCTCTTTTATATAGCCAGTATTTAGGTGTCATTTTCAGGAAAACCTATTCATAAATTAGGGACATCCAGCTAATTAACATAAAAGGCAAAGATTAGATATCAAAACAATTGGAAAGAGTTTGAATCAAACAATATTAAGCATTTAAAATATTTGAACAGTCATTGAATCAAAACCAAATTGAAGTATTTACCATTGTTAGTAAAGCTCAAATCTGATCCAGTTGCTGAGTTTTTATTATCTCAAATGCAAATCATCAATAACATATATTGTAATGGTAATTATGTACCAGTAAACTTTGATTTCCAATAAATATTTATATTAGATGAAAATTGAAAGGTTAATAAAATTTGAATAAAATGCTTCAATTCAAATATATATTAGTATTAACCAATATGATGAAGATTATGATCCCAAAAGTATTTTATTTGTTTTTCAGTTTTAATAAAATTTTAAAAAATGCAACTTTAAGTATGGTGCCAAACCTGAATAGAACATTTACTTTTGATAAACTTATTAATATTCAATCATCATCAATTGCAAATTATTACTACCATCCATTTCTGTCCCCCAGTGGATTGCATAATTTTTCAGGGGTGTGTGTATTGTTAGCATATTGGATATTATAAACATAATATTTGACTTGAGTTAGATAAGCAAACACAAACTAAATGGATTAATAAAAATAATTTATTAATAATGAATACATAAAAGCTGTTGTGTATATTCTCGCAATTATTAATACATATAAGTTTAAGGCTTTATAATATCTATAATATAAAATCTTACTACGTGAAATATTTAAACAGGTCCAAACCATGATTTTCTGTAGATATCATTCTTTTAATATTTATGGTTGTCTTCATTAATTTTATCAAAGATGGTAGTTTTTCTCTTTGTGCACTGTTGATGCTAGAGAGTAAATCCAGTAGTATTGGTGACGTTATATAGAATATAGTTGCAGCAGGTTTTGGGTAGTTCTTACAGTACTCTGTTGATTTTTTCATGGCATTATTAAGGAAAACTCTGTCTGGTTCAGGCAAACTTCAACATTAGTTTCTGGATCCAAGTGCATTTTTCCAGGTGTTTTGGCTGGTATGGTTTTTGGTTATTTAGCCACACACCATAGATACTTTTATGCTAGTTAAAGTATCATATTTGCTTTTATAAGGGAAGTATTGAAAAATATAGCAAATAGCAAGATATGGCTATCTAAGTTACAGTGGAAAACAGTTTTAACCCGAAGTTTCTCTCCTTAGCATTATATCTGTGAACACTGAGTCTTAAGTTGAGTCTTCAAATAAACGAAAGTTGACTGAACTGAAATGGAATGCATTAGTTGTTGGTTTCATATCAATTTATCACTATTTGATGTTTTCCAAACAATGAATTCATCACCAGCTAGTTACAAGATTGGACCCGTTTCCTTACAACATGTTTTTTGGAAAACATTTTCTTTATTCCCTTCACAACATGTTATGGAAACAAATTTACAAGTATTATATCATGATTTAATACATAAACAAATGAAAGATAAGAATCCCCCCCCCCTGGCACTCTCTTTATTTGCATTAGTTAGCATAAGAAAACAAATTTTGTCGACATTTACATTTTAAATAACTTTTAAAATATTATTAATTTTAAAATTTTAATATCATTTCCAGATTTCCCATGAAATTTACTATAAAAACATGGGAAATTTTATTTAGAACTCCATTCAAAAAAAGGTAAATGCAAAAGGTTTTTATAAATTATGCAATTCAAATTTCTTGTGCACACCAAAACAAATTTTCTTTCTTTCATTACAATGCAATTTAGCATTAGATTTTTTACATATTACAAAGTAAATATTTTATAATGTGATCAAATGCATAAACTAACAGTTTTTTTAATTTTTTAGACAGTTCATGTATTTATTATTCAGTTGTGGTGACAGTTTTTTTTATTAAACAATCTTTTTTTCATCGCAGCTTTGTACTATAAGTAATTTGAACTTCTATCAATTTGTTACAGTTACAATATATATCTTAAAGAAGAAAATAAATCTGCAGTCATGCACTATTTATAAATGTATATTAAAGTCTCCATGCACTCACCCACCAGTAATAATTTAAAAGCATAAGTGAATTCACTTAGGTTTAAAGTGTATTCTTATATATGCCAACCATTACTGACCATGCTTATCTCAGGGCTTGAGTTCATGATCTGCCTGATGATTAAATTGACAGTTATATTGTACGGATTTAGATATTCTATCACAGGAGAGAGGCAGAATCTTGTTTAAACACCTGCGATTAATGTATATTAATTATGAATAAATATAAATCTATTATTGTCAAGTACTGAAATAATTGTAATTGTAAAGAATGAAACAAACCTCCTGTCATGCACTGTTTATAAGGGTGTATTAAAATATCCCAGCACTTGCCTTCCAGTAATAGTTTACAATATGGTTTTAAAACTTTAAGTGCACAGAGATTTTAATATGCACTTTAAAATAGTGCATGATTGGAGGGTTATTTCCCTCTTTATGATTACAACTATTTCAATGCTTAATAATAATAGGTTTACATTTTATTCATAATTAATATGCATTTAGTCACAGGTTGTTAAAAATGAGATTCCATTTGTCTCTTGTGGTAGAATGCCTAAATTTGTACAATATTGTCAATTTGAACATCCGATGTGTAATAGCCTCAATCTCTGAGATAAGCATAGTCAGTAGTGGTTGATGTATATAAGAATATGATGGTTGAGTGCATGGGGATTTTAATATACACTTGTAAGTAGAACATGACTGGAGGTTTGTTTCCTTCTTTATGATTACAATTGTTCCAATGCTTAATGATAATATATATTATAAAAAATATTTAAATATACTTTGATGAGTAATACACTAAAAACTAAAAAAAAATTTTTTTTCTTTACCTTCAATTTTGGTTGTTTTGTATAACTTGAATTAATTAATTTGTGGATGCTTCACACTTTATTTCAAGTTAGAAATAACAACTGTGATTGAAGGGGGAAAAAATTATTTGGTTTTAGTGTATTATTCATTAAAATGAATAATAGCATATTTATTTGTATATTATTTTTTAGTATTCAGATATTTTACAACTGATTTTTTTTTTAATGATTTACGTTCAGATATAAAAAGAAGAGTCTAAAGAATGTTGTCGTATTTCCAGTATTTGAAATGAAATTCATGTGCATTAAAAACCATTTACAAGATTTTTTGCGTTTATGAAGGTGGCTTTAAAAAACAACTTTGAATTAAATAATCCAGTTAAATCAAGATTTCATTCTTTATTTCTTTTTCTTTTCATTAACCGTAAATGCTTTTTAATGAATTAGTTATCACACATGTCTGAAAACTTACTGAATCAATTTCAATGTGGTTTGAAATATGGCTCATCAATGCTGTTAGACTGGATAACAAGTTGGGCAAACCTGATATCAATATCTAACACATATACAAAATTTGAAGGGAAGCTATTCAACAGAAGCATGTTAAAAATGAGTTGCAAGATTTGACCCAAATAAATACATAAACAGAATTTCTAAATTAAATAAAAGTGTTTTTAAAAAGTTTACAAACTGCTGTATAGAAGTAAGATAATTTGGAATTCCCAAGACTATTAGATTACTCATCTTGGTAAAACTGTCATGAATTTTACTAAATCATGGTAGAACTTTGCATCTTTTCCAAATCATTTCTACCAAAGTGCATGGAAGCAGGTACATACTAAGGACTTTTGTGATGATTATCTCTCATGGTGAATCTATAGAAGTGATAAACCTATAGCATAATGGGCATTTGGGGTAACAATCATGCAAGTGTCAATTCACCCATAGTCTTATTGTTAATTAAGCACAGATTCTAATATTGAATCTAAGGTTACAACTGTAAACATTGCCTGGCAACACAAAACTTCAAGTATTGGCCATAATCAAAAGATATTGTTGCATCCATATTTTATATGAAATCAAATTCAGATTTCTGAAGAGAAGTCAACAAAAAGAAATCATTTGAGACATCTGCATTGAAGTATATGTTTGATGATAATGTCCAAGAATCATAACCATACCACAATTATCTTGAAGTCTATCTCACAGTTTGAACAGTTTCATCAAGGGAAAATAGTATTGTGTCTTAGTTTTCAAAAAAATATTTCTAACAATCACAGGTCTTTAATTTATTAATTGTACTACTATTCTTTTTTAACCAATCACCATATAAGTATATTATTAAAGCAGCTGATGTCAATCTCAAACAATCAAGGTATAACTTATGGTGCAATCTATGCTTTGCATTTAGATATAAGCAAAACAAGTTTACTGAGATTATTTTTACCACTATCAACCAGACAAGTATTGCCACTGTATTAATATTATAATTACTAGCAGAGGTATCTTTTAACCCTGTAGATAGTACTATTGGCATGGGTTATCAACATCTACATTCCTGTATTTAATGTATCTTAATAAGTATATCTGTAATAACTTGGTTATGCAGCAGTAAACAAGCAATTTAATTTAATTGGCTCTCATAACTAACACCACTGAATGTTATTACAAACCTTGTTAGTGTGGTCTTAAGATTGATATGACATTTCAAATGTAATAATCTATCCTGCAGTCACAGTACAGGCATCATTATTAATTGACTAGTAAATAATGTCAGCCATTACTTGAACCAGGATACACCCTGGTAAACCAAATTGCACTCTATTATTGTGACTTAGGTAAATTTCAGTTATAATGAATTTGTCATCTAGGTAATATTTTGATATTTATTGTTAGAAAATAATAAATCACTTGATTTATGGCTCAGGAATTTATAAGAAAATCAATCACTGGAAATGACAGAAATGGGTTGTGATCCATGGACTTTGAGCTCCACAGTTCATCAATTTACCATTTCTTAATATATATATATTGAGATGGTTATGTGTCTTATGCATACAACAACATAATAGTGTGCACACACACACACATATATATATAGTTGAAAGAAAAAGTAGAAATAAACACAAACAAATTTTTTTTGTAGATATTTTCTATATTACACTGGAATAACAGTTAAGGATTAAATAATAAATTTTGTATGTAAAATTATTATAAACTGCAGTTCTAAATCAAACATTTAAAAAGGTCTAATGTTTTCTTAATTCTCATTTTGAAGTTAAAACAATCATGTTTTTATATTACAATAGATATACTGGTAATTATAAAATTTCATTATCTATTTTAATTAGATTAAGAAATTTAATTAAAGCTTGTGTAACATATTTTGATAAAATCATACAAAGTTGTTTTTGAAAGGATTATGGTGAATTGAAAAGAGTCATTAACTTTTTTCAATCAAGATAAAGAAAACTTACTTTTAATTACTGTGTTTTTTTAAAATTCCATCCTGATTATAAAAAAAGTTTGAAAAAAGATTAGAGGAGAGTTTTACAGATTATGACAATGTGATAACTAAGAAGTTATAACTGAAGGCAAGAGACAGATTATCCAACTACTGCTGCTAGTGCTACGACAGAGGCCAGGGCCAGCTTTTCTGTGGTTCATTAGCTCATATATATTTTATACTAGCCAATATGCCTGAAGTCTATCAAATTCTAGATTAAATGGAGGTGACTATACGTATTGCAACAGTTATCAGGTTATACCTTTCACAAAAATGACATTAAGGAAGTATTGTTTTAAAAGGAACCTGCTTATTAAGAGATTCTATCAACTTGCCAATGTAGTTTATATGTATATGGTTTTATCTATATCCAGAAAAGCACAGATAAAGAAATTGTATTCGATATAAAGGACAGCTGGTAAGTTGAATATGCTATATAATTTCTTGAAAATGATAATTAAAATTTCTAATTAACAAATTTTAAATGTAAAAAGCTTTTGTCAACCAAAAATAAAACAAGAAAAGAAAAATAATAAATGACATTTGTGTCTAGAAGATTATTTGTTCCCGATTTATTAAGCAAAAAAAGAGAGGAAAACTCTGAAGATCATTTTTTTAAAAATATTGAAATGAGGCCACAAGGACCTGAATTTTAAATAAAACTTAACAAATGATAAGTTGTTGTTTTTTTAAAAAAAAAACTTTTACTTACCATGAAAAAAAAAAAGAGGTTAATTAATAGCTTTAATTCACATTATTTATATTTTGTATATACATACATATATGTGTACTTATGTATTATTAAAAATGAATATTATTTTATCACAATTTTAATATGTAATTTTTTTGTACAGCCACATCTGCATACTGATACATAGGTATTTTATGTAACGCTATTGAGATATTTGTAAATCACAAGGTGATAGCTTATTTCTTTTTGTATTAATCAAAATCAGAATGCCATATTTATATCATATTCAGCAAATCTTAATTTCATTTTATTGTTTCTAATTAATAAATTTTATTTTTATTGTTAAAGTTATTTCAGTGAATTTACTCAATCCTAAAATAGTTTTAAAATATTATGTTTGTATTATATCTCTTGCTCACAGTAACAGTTATAGAGCTTTTGTTCACTGAGATCTGTTTGTGCATAACAGTCTTTTATATAAAGGGGGTTTATATTTAGTCTTTATGGACATCCAGTTGATGATCATTTCATTGCTTCTCTAATGCTGGATGGTTCAAAGGGGATATACTTTAAAGTTCATACACTACATTCAATTTTAATTATTTATTTAGAAATTAAAGTTATAGTTTGCCAATACATTATGGTACTGTGGCCAGAGCATTGATGATGGTCAGGATATTTTTAGTATCCCTGCATTATTTTTTAATTGATATATTTTTATGGATTAGCACTTAACTTTTATGCATCTAAATTATTATTTATATAATCTGCCTTAAATTTGGCAAGTACTAAATAATTAGCCTGATCTATAGTGGACCCATTTCAAATCCTGTCACAAGATTGACTTGATTTTTTTGTTGTTGTTGATCATTCATGATAGTGAATGATGATTATTACTTTTGTTTAATGCAGGTGAACTTATAGTTAGTTCTGTGCTAATCTTTCATGCTCATTATATTATTTGTATTTAATTTTATATTTAAATTTTGTATTAACTGGGGTTGATGATAATGAGTTCCATCATCCCAGGTTCACCCCAGACTTTGTACCATTACAATATTTACATTTATATATTAATGTGAAATCCACCTTCTCATATTTTTTATCTTATATATACAAATAAACAAACTATTCAATAAGTTTACATATTGTTAATGTAATGTGATACCATGAGCTATCATATTTATGGTTCTTGTTCAGTGATAACATTTGTATGTTAACTGATGTATTATTGTTTTTTTTTCAATGAGATATGTATGTCTTTCTAACTTTTATTTGTGATCATTCAATATATCTTTATCATCTAGACAACATTAGTAATAATTCCATCATTACCTAGAACTTTTTCCTTCTTCATACTTTTAATTATATGTCACACTTCTTTATTTGGCTATTCAGAAAACATAATAATTATAGAAGTCACTCTGTTTTCTTATTATTTTTCACCATATAATTCTTTGAAGAATTTTCTTTTTTTTTTAGCAATAGTTCCCATCTTTTCTACAACTTTTATTTCAATGCTAAGTTATTTTATACTTTTGAGATCTTCATTCTTTTCCATAACCTTTCTATATTCTCTTCTTTAGCTCGGAAAAGTACAGTTCATCAAGAAATTACGCTCATGTCATCCTAAAACAAAATTATGCTACAAAGAAAGCAAATGTGAACTTCATTATGCAACCCTTCACTTACATACATATAATGTCTGTCCTTTCAAACATGGAATATCTTAATTGTAACCCATGAAATAACACAGCAATGTGAGGTTATAGACATATATGTACTAAATGCCATCAGTGTCAAATTATATATATATGTATTCCAAAGTTAATATAGTTATACTCACTATTACATGCCTATTTATAGATATCTTGTGTTTTGTTCTTTCTTTTGAATATTTTGCATCATTGCAATCAATGCAATATAATATTGAGATGAGTAATTATAATGCTAAGTTTTATCTATACTCTGTTTGTCTAGTAAATATGTTTGCATTTGCGTACTATTTACTACATAATCAGGTGAACGTAGCATAAATATTGTGCTTGAATTAGAAATGGTATTTGTGATGGGTTTTTAAAATATGTTAGCTTAAAGAAAATTTAGAAACTGTATATTTTTAGCATAAAAAGAGCATATTTTGTATATTTAGCACTAAAAAAAACACAGCAGTAGTTAAAGATCTTTATAGGTATAACTAAAAGATAAAACAGCTTTCTATAGTTTTTTGCAGAATAAACTTTTTCAGAATTTTACAAAGAACAATAATCAAGAAAATACTCACCAAGCTAACTCCATATACCAAACAGTGATGGTTTTATCAAGTTTTCATGGCATCTTTGTGTTTTACTCAGATACCCATATGTGCTGTATATATATAAATACGCTAAACTTGCTTTGAAAATCTGCAGATACCTGAAATAATGTTCACGTTCTATCTTGATTCAACATCAAATTATAAACAATAAAAAAACCTCTAGTATTTTAATTACTTGTTTGGTTTGAATCTGAACCAAATGACAATTTTTTTTAAAAATTACAAGTAGGTTTAGAGTTTGTTTTTCCACGATGTAGATGAGATCTTGGCCAATTAACTATCCAATAGTTATTAGATGTGGATTTAGTTATTCTTAGTTAGAGGCTAATGTGGTAAATGAGAGTCTAAATTTCTTATTACCAGGCAATTGGTTGGTCTGAGAAGCAGCACCAAAACTTTACTGTTGTATTAGGAGGGCATTTAGAAGATGTTTATCCTATAATCAGCTATTTATAGGCTATGTTACTCAGCAAATGTTAAAATGTTTATGATTTTACATGATTTTGGTGCTAAATAGTTGTATTAAAAACGGTTACAATAATTGCAAGTTCAGTTCAGGGAAGGTTTGACATAACTCAATTTACTACCACAGTTCTGTAATGTATTTCAATCAATAAGAATCCTCTAAATCTGTATGTGATCTTCATTAAGAAATTAATTGAACATATTTTATTCCCCATCAATATAAATATTTTGTCTTATTAGTTATTTTGAAATATAAGCAGAAATTTAGAATGAGAGAAAAAAATTTGAGTGAATGAGAGGAGGAAAAGAGAGTAGCAAATAAGGAAATGGCAATGAGAAAAGAGGGAGAGGTAGAATGAGCGTGTAAGTGAATACAAAAAGAGAGTGAATGAAAACAGCGAATGAGACTGAGAGGGATGCGTAGATAGAGAAGGGGAGAGGAAAGAAGTATGGAGAAACTGGGGGTGGTAACATGATATGGTAGATCAAGAAAAAAATGATGGGAAGAGTGGTAGAGAGGAGAGAAAGAGGATAAAAAGTGGGAAGAGAGTTGGTGGGTGCAGTAGTATTCCTCTGAATTAGAAACAACTTTTTATAAAAACCACTTAGTTAAAATTTTGCTGCGGGATTGTATGTTTTCCATATTAAATTATTTAAAAATAATTTTTTATATTATTAAATGTAATATTAATTTTAATGCTGTTCTTTTTTTATACTTGAATTAATTAATTGTAATTAATAAATATGTAATTATTTTTTTACGTTTATGTAATTATTTATATTATGAAAAATTAGTATAAATTACTTTTTAATTATTTCTTAATTATGTATAATTTTTTGGTTTAGAAACAAATGAGATAGAGAATTAGGGGGGGGATTATGATTCATAAGCGAAAATACATTTATTTTGAAAATAATGAATTAATTGTAAATAAGATTGTTATTAATAGCAAAATTTGCACTGGAGAGCGGTTGACATTTTATATAGATCACGTGACATTTTGTTTACATTTTATTTAGCTACTTGTTGATTTGAAAAGGACAGAATTTTAATTTTCAGTCGTAAAGAGATTATTCATTTACTTTAATATCTGTTTTTTTAGTAATTCACTTGATAGTGATATACTAATAGCCAAGCAATAGGATGAGCGTATATAATTTATTCATTACCCAGAATTATTTTTTCACTTCCTCCGTAAACATTCGCGGAAACTTTGTTCTTCAGTTTTCCGCCCTCATAACCGAATGTTTTTAATTTTTAAAATACAGTATAGTTAAAAAAAAATTGTATCGCTTGTATTATTAATGCCCCCCCCCCCCCAATATTTCCTCCGACATCTTTATGTACATATGCTTATCTTGCATATAGCTTTATACAAAACATATTAAAATCCTAGTAAAGCTAATTTCATCACTGTCTTCTGTTTGCGTATTCCAGCCAGCATCGTCTAAATGAGGACTGTCAGTTCACTACCAGTGGTCGGATATTGTAATTGAAGTTGTAATGGCTCTATACTCAAAGTGTTTCCTCTTCTTTCAAGGTTTAATGATTTAAAAGTCTTTCTTCTGCATTGTATGCATATCTTATTGATCTGTTCTACCTTGATGACAGCTGACGATTCTTTGCCAGATGCTTATGTCAGTTGCTATTTCAAATTGATATATTACGGTAAAATGAAATCTTCACTGGAGACGCAGGCAGAAGCAGCTCCTAAGAGATAATAGTAAGCATACCCAGGGTAGATTGCGTTATCTGTAGTAAATAATTTATAAGTATTTAGTTGTGCGCATTATTTTACACAAATCCATATGCTTAAGCACCCACAGATATGCACATATGTGTGTCGCTCTGATCAAATATATAAATAAACACATATTTACAAAGCAATATATACACATATAAAAGAAACTCACGCACATATAGATATGCAGATCAAGACTTAACATTCACGTGAACCGGAATTTTATATGCAAAAAATACATATTATATGCACATATGTACTTGTATATATTTGTGTGGAAGAATGTAATATATTTTTGTGTGTACACTTATTTTATACTTATACGAACATTTTTGAATAAGATATAAGGGTTACTGATCATAATTGTATACATAATGGTTATTCATGGGTATATGTATAGGTCTGTTTGGATGTATTTATATGTATTGTGGTGCAAATGAATAGTCTGGGTATTTATGCAAATACTCAGTGGACATGCGATATCCACTATTTTGTTCTGTTTTATCCTCGTGTACATTATACATAATGTATATAGCTCATGATCAGTTGATGAAACTTTGATTCAAATGAATATACAATTGTTTATTGAACTTCAAGCGAACAGTACTTTTCATGCACAAATCTTGATTACCTTATTAAGATTAATTTGGAAGCATTATCAACCTGTAGCTTTTTAGCTAAAATAATGTTGTCTACCAATATAAACTCAACTTGCCCACTCTACCACAAAGAGATGGAAACTATCCAACATTTTCTCTTCAAATATCCATGACTTCAAATTTATCGAACTCTCATTATATATATCACTAAATCACACTCAGCCTCACCCATCAACAGAATAGAGAAAGGACTTTTCCCAAGCATTAGAGCACCTATTTTTATTCTATTATTTCTTTGCTTCCTTGGATCCCTCTTCAACCAATCTTTGAAAAACTACAATCTTATTTTTACAACAAAATAAATAAAATTCAAATTAGAGATCAAACTCTTGCACCTGCAGATATATATGCAGCCATGTGGAGCTTAATAACCCTATCTACATCACTATAATCACTGGTCATTAAATAGTAAGATATGATCTTTGCTTTAATATCTAATATCTTTCATTAACCATATGGGTTTCATCATTTTAAAATTCATATATAATTAGTGAACCATCCAATTAAACACTAATCCATAAATCTAGCTTAAATTCAATAGCACGGTTCATACCCTAATTAATTCTCCTCTACTATATAGTTGTCTTTAATCTGATATAAATAAAATATAGATTTGTGTATTTACATTTTGATATTCTGTCTTTAATGTAAAAAATACTAAAGCAGAGTTTAAATACTAAAATTTTAATAAGATTTATTGTATCAAGGATAGTTGCAATGCTTTCACATCATATTCATTGTTTTGTCTGCTGAGAGCATATAGATATGGAATATTAATTTCAATAAAACCAAAATATGTACATATGTAATAAGTATTACATGCATAAACTAATATAAATTATAAAACACAATCATAGTACTAGATGTAATTGGAGAGGATTTGAACTCAGACTTTCAAGCTCCCTTTAGTCATCTATTTCATCTTATACAACCAATGCACATGACCAAATACATGTAAAAAAGATAAATGATCTCCAAAATATGTATTTTGTGTTGGTTTAGATCATCAACTTCCACACACACATATATAATCAGTGCTCAGTTTATATTAAGACAGCAAATCTTCACACTTTAATAGACAGGCTTCAGTTTTTTCCACTCTCCAACTCTTCAGCCATACATGTTGAAAATCTGATGATTCCATGTTCAAAGTCCTTGTTTATCAATTTTGTTGTCATACCCATGTTGACCGGAAGCCATTCTGACTCCTCATATGTAGGACCTTAAGCCTATTTAAATACACAGAAGAGTGATGTGCAGAATACAGTGAATATGTAATATTTAAACATAAGCATAGTATATATACTTTAAAGTAGATGTAATTAAATGTGCTTAAGATTCTACATATGAGGTGTCAAAATGACTTACGGTCAACATGGGTATGACAACAAAAGTGGTAAACATGGACTTTGACATGCCATCGTTAGATTTTCAATGATATGGATGGCTGAAGACTTAGAGAGTTGAGAAGATTGAAGCATGTCCATTAAAGTTTGAAGATTTGTTGTCTTAAAATAAACCAAGCCTGACTATATATATGTGTGTGAGAAATGATGATCTGGACCAATTGACGAGTGCTGGTTCTGCACAAAATACATATATTCGAGACCATTTATCTTTTTTACATGTATTTGGTCATGTTTATTGGTTGTATAAGATGGAATGGATGACTAAAGGGAGCTTGAAAGTCTGAGTTCAAATGCTCTCTAATTAATATAAATTATGTAATCACCTATTTCAAAAATAAAGTTTATGTTAAAAAAAAAGTGTATAGTACTTTTCAACATAGCCTGCTTTTACTTCAACAAAAGAGTTATTATAGGTTAATGGAGAAAACTTATTAGCCTCAGGGAGATTATCCATTACTATGTTCCCTGGCAACATCAAAGGTAAAAGTTATTTTTGTTTACATGGATAAATCTCCTTATTTCTGTTCTTTATTAGAATAACAATGTATGGAAAACATTTAATTCAATATATATATAGCAGATGCTTTTTTATCTGTATAGTATGTATATAGAATTTAAAAATTATAGTATAAACAAAATGATTAAATAATAATATATTGAGGAGACATATTTACATATATTTTACTGAGTTTGTATTATTCATTCATTCATTTATTCATTCATCAAATAAAGATTTTAAAAAATGTACCATAACATATTTTTATTTTTTTAAATAAAGTAAATATAGTGAGATGTCTACTTTTATTGTAATTAAATACATTCTGGGCAATATTCTTTTTTCATTATGAACTTTAAGTATGTTCTAAAATTTTGTAAAACTTTTAGTATTACACTTAGAAAAAATTTTACATTATTAAATACTGCACATCAAATTCAGAAAGAATAATAAAAGATGAATAAAATATGTGTACCATCAATATAAACATTTCAATAATAGAAGTGCTCTGAAATGGAAAAACAGTTGTTGGCATATTGTAAATTTATTTAAAAGTTTCAGCACAAATGGTGTTCACAGAAAAAAAAAAATAGCTGCTTAAGTATGACAAAATGTATTAAATTTACTAATTTTTATATTTTTTTCTTGTTTATTTACATTTTTTGGTAACATGTAGCTGAAGTACTTACTGTATTTGGTCATTGCATAGTTCATGTCTTCTTTATATATAGGAGCCTGTGGCACAATTATAGCACATATGATTGTTATACCTATGACTCAAATTAGTATTTGTGAGTTTTCAAGTAAACCAAGGTGGCAGCCTATATTTTTGATAAATATACAGTTTCAGGGGTTCCCAAAAAATGTTTACAAAAAAATGCCTGCTAGGAAATGTATTTAATATTTACATTTATTTTTTATTGCTGTCATTTTTTTAAAAAAGAAATCATTATACAAATATTAATTACAATATTTACAATTTTTTTTTTATGGATTAACTTATTCACAGAAAAATACAATATTTACACTTTATTAATGTTGGTGGTATGGAATTGTATTATGACCATTAATGTGGACTTTTCAAGAGGACAGGATCTCATACTTTTGGCAATAGTCCACTGCATCATATTCTGTGACAGGAACATTCCAAATTTCTTCATTATGACAATTTACCAAAAATACTGTTGACAAAAGGAAGCTTGCTGAATTGAACCAAGGTATGGCAAAATTAAGAGCATCTTGTCGCTTCCCAGGTTATAAGTAAAAAAAAAAAGATGAAATGAAGCTTCATAATGAAATTTATTGGAATTTATTCCTTTTTTTAAATGTAATAATTGATTTATTAATTTTGTTTTAATTTAATAATTAACACATCTTCAGTAGATTATAGGCTTTTGAAACAATACATTTATCAAAAATAAGGTCTGCCATCTTCATTTACTTGAAAACTTACAAATACCCACAAATTTTATTCCCAGCTGGAAAAAACTCAATACTTTTCTCAATTTTCAATTTGGCTTAGGATATTTTTTTCAAAGTAGCTATTCAGACTAACTATCCAGAATTAGTTGGTAAATAGGTATTTCCATATTCTTTATTATAGGTATAATGAGAATGGGAAAATATTTAAACCTTTCCTATTTAGTAATTGGCAAGCCTTATGAGTTGTGCTTTCTGCATTGCTGTTTCTCTATGGAGAGCTATTAAGGGATGTTTTTTCTTTAAACTATATATACATATGTGTGTTTGTGTAATGTTATATATGTTTAAGTGTGAATGTGTCTACATAATTTTATTACTACGATTGTGCAAATAGGTATATTTGTACTGTGTATGTGAATAAGTGTTTATACATATATCATTAATTTAAAGCATATATATATATATTGTGTAGGGTTGATGTGGAGAAGAGAAGCTAAAGATCGGAGAAGATGGATTAAACTTGGAGAGACCTTCATCCTGCAGTGGATTGATAATGGTTGATAATGATGATGATGATGATATATATATCACAATAAAAGCCCAAGCTTAATAAAGCATTATAATTGTAGATTTTATTGGTTTATTACTCTTTGTCTGTTAGCAAACAATTACAATTTGGTTACTATGTATTTCTATATAATATATATATATATATAGTGTGTGGAGTTTTCAATTTATAAGTATTTAATTAGAAATCTCTACTTAGGGCAGTAGCCAATCACAATTAACTAGCGTCCAGGCTAATGCAGAAAGTAGAATTCAATTAGCCTTGATTGGCTATTATCCTAAGTAAAGAGCTTTCTAATTGAATAATTATAAATGGAAAATTCCACAAACTAAATATTTATCTAAATATCCATTAAAAATATTATATGCATATGCATCTATCTAAATTGTAATTTTAATACTGATTTATTGTTGGCCAGTATTTATTTACAGTAATAATTATTTACTAAATACAGAAACAATTATTAATTATTATTTATTACAGAAAAAAATTCAAACCCCCAAACACTATATGACCACAGTTTACACAATATTTTTACATAGCAAACCCTTTTTAAAAATGGCTTCCTGTAGGAAAGATGCAGGTGTTTTAAAATCAAATCCCAAAACTCTGCACTGATTAAAGTAGTACATGAAAAATTACTTTTTAAATATAGGGCAACATTGAGTAGGGATTTATTAAGCACTACCATCTGGCATCTATTCATTTCTGAATCTTATACTAGGTGGCAGAACTGGAATAGTAGATTTGGTTTCTTTTAAACTTAGATAGAGTCTTTAAATTTTATTTAAATCAATTATACCTACTATTTTTATAATCATACATTATCATGTCCTTTGCAGAACTACATGGCTTTTGGAAAATTGGTTTAATTGAAGAGAGTAGGTTGGGTTAGAATGAACACTAAACCATTAACATATTGTTATCAGTATCTTCAACTATTTGTGTAAAATATTCTATTGGTGACAGTTATTTCCAAAGATGTATGTATTTATTTTAAACTGTCATATCTCACATTGCCTTCAAATAATGAATTAGTCCAGTTTTCATCTTATCTAGATCATATTGAACATTTGTTAACATTGTACCGGTCAGATTATGTATGTTGGTTTAACCCAGTTCGAATACTAGGCGAAAGTACCTCGAGGCCACCCATACACGAGATATTAAACCAAGAATACTATGATCTCTGCCCTATTCGCCTATTCTCGAGTCTAATTATGAACCAACAACATTATCTGAGACACGCATAAATTATTTTCTTACCAGGCCCAGGCTTAGCATCAGAGAGAGACATGGATGGGGACACTTACGGGACTAATGAAGTTAAATCTGCATAAAAAGCATATAATATGGAATATGTGTTTGTGCGTGCCTGGATCATTTAATAAATAAAATAATAGATTAAGCTACTAAGAAATCGAAAGAAAATTAGAAAACTAAGCTTTTAGATTTAACTACCATATTTTAATAAATGACATTTGAAAATGTTAGGAATGTTTAAACTACCTCCGCTATTCCCCGGTTGATTATATAACGAATAAATTGATAATAAGGCAGAGTAATGACATAATATCGTGCAGTTTAAATCAATATCTTCCCCAACTTTAATAAAATTATTAACTTTGAAAGTTTCAAATAAAAAATAATTTACACCGCAAATAAAAACAAAAAAACCTTTAAATACATTTTAAAATGAGGAATAGCAAAGGGGAAGAATTTTTAATAAGTAAATGATCAAATGATAAAAGATAAAATTAATATTAGTCTAATAAAAAAATGGTTACATGATAGATATAATTAAATGGAACAATTTAGAAAGGTATTTATGAAAATGGTAGAGTCATAAAGAGTTCATGAGGAGATTTTTTAAACAGTTACCAGTCCTTGTTTATGGATCCCATTCCCTCGAAGCAGTGGCTTGATTGAAGACGTTGAGATTTGTCTGGACAAGGAAATGGAAATTATGTAGCCTTTTAATCGAACGGCCACACAGACTAGCACCCAGTTCAGGCTTCTATTTTGTCATGTCATAGCCATTTATCTAACCGCCACGCATTTTCACGTTCATCAAATTACGATCACTTTTAGCATGTCGCATGTTGACACTTCTAATGGTGATTTCAAGGAATTCAGGAACAATAATTTCTGCTTTTAGAAATAAAAATATGGCAACTCACAGCACAGGATCTGCCTGAATCAGCAAAAAGAACCAGAGA
Source organism: Epiperipatus broadwayi (assembly GCA_028023455.1). Classification (NCBI taxonomy): domain Eukaryota; kingdom Metazoa; phylum Onychophora; class Udeonychophora; order Euonychophora; family Peripatidae; genus Epiperipatus; species Epiperipatus broadwayi. The sequence goes on from JAQFVV010006374.1 coordinate 411,071, forward strand.
GAGCCCAGTCTTTTGTTCTCCTCTCCTTTTTATACCTTTTGTCAGCTACTCTTTTATTGTTTTGCGTATGATTTTAGATCTTGATAAGCCCCCCACACTTCTTTGTTTTGAAGTAAGTTTTTACTAAAAATAAACTTTCAACTTCTTTTTATCAAATTGTGCATTTAAGTTTGAATTTTATTTAATCAAAAAGGCCATCTTTAATTGCCTTGAATGGACCAACTAATTACAAACATACATTCTTTTAGAAAATGTTGGCAGGCTTATCTCAAAATAACAATCATACGCCATATTTTAACAAGATTTTAAAAAGAAAAATATATTATTTCTTTTAATAAATAGGGTATATGAGCACAGACTTTCAGACAACCCATCACTCTCCACTCTCTCTAATAACACTGATACACTCAAGCACATATATGCTGAAAAGATAAATAGTCACCAATATGTGTATTTCATGCTAAACCAGCAATCATCAGTTGGTCCAGATTATCATCTCCCACACATATATACTATAAGTGCTCAGATATATATTAAGATAGACAATCTTCATACTTTAATGGACAGGCTCCAATCTACTACACACTCCAACTCTTCAACCGTCCATCATTGAAAATCTGATGATGGAATGCTCGAAGGCCACCCTGAAGCCGAGATTCTTGTCACAACCATGTTGACCTAAGGTCAATCTGAACCCCACATGTACAGGACATAATCCATTTAATACATATACAAGGATGGTATGAAGATTGTCTATCTTAATATATATCTGAGCACTTATAGTATATATGTGTGGGAGATGATAATCTGGATCAACTGATGTTTGCTGGTTTAGCATGAAATACGTATATTGGTGATTATTCATCTTTTCAGCATATATGTGCTTGAGTGTATCAGTGTTATTAGATAGAGTCGAGAGTGATGGGTTGTCTGAAAGTCTGTGCTCATATACCCTATTTATTACATATATAGACACAGTTATATATTAAGCCTGTGTTTCAATTATTACATTGTAGAGATGTCTGCCCATCCTTGCATATGTATTAAATGGATTATGTCCTGTACATGTGGGGTTCAGATTGACCTTAGGTCAACATGGGTGTTACAAGATTCTTGGCCTCAGGGTGGCCTTCGAGCATTCCATCACCAGATTTTCAGTTGGATGGACGGTTGAAGAGTTGGAGTGTGTAGTAGATTGGAGCCTATCCATTAAAGTATGAAGATTGTCTATCTTAATATATATCTGAGCACTTATAGTATATATGTGTGGGAGATGATAATCTGGACCAATTGATGATTGCTGGTTTAGCATGAAATACGTATATTGGTGATTATTTATTTATCTTTTCAGCATATATGTGCTTGAGTATATCAGTGTTATTAGATAGAGTGGAGAGTGATGGGTTGTCTGAAAGTCTGTGCTCATATACCCTATTTATTACATATATAGACACAGGCATATATTAAGCCTGTGTTTCAGTTATTTCTTTTAATAAAATAAGCATTTTATTTCAGCAGAATTTTGCATTAACTCATATATATATATATGTTTGACTAATAGGTTTTACAAGTAATTTTTATTCACAGAAATCTAATCTTAGAAATGGAATTTATTTAAAATGAAATAGTTAAATGCAAATACAAATTATATCAACGTAATTAATTTTAGCTTTAATGCAAAACCCTGCTGATATTGGACTATAAACTTAATTCAGGCCTACAATACTAATTAAGTTTATAGGATGCTGTGAAGCATGGATCGGACTTCAGATCCATTGCTTCAACATTAATCTAGGTGTATAGAGATAGATAATGCATAGCCAATGGCAAGAACAGGCCAATAGGCAATGATGCTCACTGATTAAGAATGTTTCCATTAAGGATGGGGATTTGTCAACAAATAATCAGTCTTTTTGAAGGTAAGGTCAGAGAACTGTCAAATCTGAAAGACAGTACACACATTCTCCAGACAATAGCTGTCAAAGCTAAATAGTTGACACAGTGAGGCAAAACCACATTCAGGACTGGAAGCTTCTAGAACTGAGCATTGGCACTAGGCAAGCTGTCATAATACAACTGCAAATGTCATTGGATTCACACATGAGGTAGGCTGGTCAAAATTCACCTGGAAGTAATAGAAAAATCTATAAAGGCAATTGCAGTCTGTTCTTCCATAGTTCACCCAGAACCAGGAGCTACACCTCACCAACAATAGCATATGAAGTAGTTATTGTAAAACCGAGTGTATATTTTATTTGTTGGTAATAGTTTTGTATATATTATAATAATAATAAAAAATTACTTCTCTCTCTCCAAGCTGCATGCAGCACTGCCTATGAATCAATGCATGTTTTGCATGGTAACATAGATTAGCTATTCACCACAGATGAGCATGTCTCAGTCATGAGTTATAACATGAAATGTGTCAGTATATGTTTCATACCTTTGTAAGGAAGTTCACAATGGAATAATGTGCTAACATTAATTTTATTTTAAATTCGGAAAAATTGCTATTGAAGTGTTTAAGTGTATGGCAATGAGAGTCATGAGTTGCAAGGATATTTTCAAGGTGGTTTTCAAGATTTGATGATGGGGGGGGGGGAGAGCACTGAAAACAATGTCTGAAGTTATTTAACATACTGTTAAATTTAAGATCATAGCTTGTGATCCAAACATACTAGCATTTTAAAATTTCTGTGGTGAATAACCGAACTATGTCATTACTTAACATATGTTGATTTGGAAGCAGTGCTGTTGGTAGTTTAGAAAGAGAACCAGTCACATTTCCATTGGAACACATTGCTTATATTGTTTTTTAAGGTAATTTTCTTTACATGACTGGATCGCAGTGTAGAAAATCTAATTTAAATATTTATTTATACTTACATTGAAATAAAAATTTGTGTATACATGTATTTACGAAGTATTAATTCCTTTTTTGCAGATAGCAATCAGCAGAGTGAACACCATTTAGTCCATGAAGTTAATCAACTTCGAGAAGAAAATAAAAAATTAATCCAACAAAGTAGAAGTCTTCAAAGGGAAGTCGAGGAGTTACGAAACTTAAAAGAAAAAAATAACGGATTTCATCAGGATTGCCGATTGAAAGAAGAAGTAGAACATCTATTGGCCGAATTAAATAATGCTAAAGAGGCTTTGGCTGGTAAGTTTTTAGTTCATTTTGTTTAAATAATTTTTATTTATCAAAAATTTTAAAGAAGTTTAACTCAAAAATGAAAGAAACGAAACCACATGACAGCATTTCTAAGGCAAAATATGTAAGAAAAAGAATTGGAAATTTTGATATATTATAAATGTTCTGCTTGATTGTTTGATGTTATGCTTAAATAAACTTGTATTTTGAAATTAAAAGAAAAATGTATACATAATTAGCTTTTTCTATTAATCTACCTTTGATAAAAATATAAGTGCAGGTAGAATAGTATTCTGAAAACCACAAAATCAAAGCTTTTATTTTTTATACACTTTTAAATTAACTTTCCTGGACATCACAAAAGTATATACAAAGACTCCTATTTCTGTATTGCATTTATTAATGAAAAAATGGAATCGTAAAAAAATCGGGTCAAGATTTGGTTATTCGGTATGATATGTAAAAGCCTATAATACATATTGATCTTCAAACATGCATAATGTTTTGATATAAAACTTTGCAATTCCATACTAAAAAAGATAAAAATTAATTTTTGAACAAATTATGAACAGAGAAAATACAGTCAAAACTATTTATTCTGGGTCACTTTTATGTCAGCATGTATTTTCAAAGACGGCAATTTATGAAACAGCATTTTTGCCACATATGCAGTGTAAAAATGTTTTGTAATAAAAAAATTGTAAATACAGGTTTAAATTATATGTATGAATTTCTGTAGATAATCATTTTAAAATAATTACATTAATTTTGTTTAACTGGCCTTGTTTAAACATATCTTACCATAATAAATAAGATTTTCATCAAAAAAATAAACCTTAAATAAAATTTTATTAGTATATAATTAAAAAAAAATTAATCACATATTAAAATGCACTAAAAGTAATTTTAAATATGTACTTTATAATTGAAATTAGCATACATTTGTTCACTTGCATAATGAAGTGGTTTTGTTCTTACAATCTAAAACTGAGTTCACTTTCGATGAAGTTCTCCATAATGTATAACTAAAATATTTTTTTTATTTTACTTGCTTTATTTTTATTTAAATTTTTTTGCTAAAAGAATAGAAGACAAAAATGTATTTATTAATTATCAGTCATTCTCAATTTAGAACTTTTGTTTTTTTAGTATGATAAACAAAAGTTATAGAATATTTTGAATCTATCATAAAGAGTTAAATTTTTGCCATAGGAAATCACTATAATTGCATATTTTTTTATGAAAAATATTTTGATTTAGTATGAGTTTTGGAAGCTAATTATTCTTACTAATGGGGATACAATTATTATTTTTAAATATTTTCCTTTTCATCATTATAATTATAATATATATGCAATTATACTTCCACTTCTTATATTGAGAAAATATCATCAATGTTAAATATAACTTTAAAATATTTCCACTGCAAAAAGGCAAACATTATGCTCAATATATGCTGATGAATGTTTGCAATATGATAGGGTTAAGGAGAATGATGCACTGACAAAAACTTGATAATGTTCCTAATGTACATCTTTCCATATTTCGTTGTGAGGTACTGTGGAGCCATGAATTATGCTGTATCTGACTACACAACTTCAATTGTACATTATCCAAAGAAAAATGTGAACAGACAAACAAAAATGTAAATAAAAAACTATTAAAATTAGTAAATTTTATGGTATTTGAACAGCCTTCTTCACCCCTCTGAGTGCTATACATGATTAATACACATTAATAATATTTCTTTAATTTTATTCTTCCTGTATTATCTTATCCAAATTTTTTTTATTTATATGTCAAAGCATTGACTGGGAAGTGAACCCTGGCCAGCTGCTTGGAAGGCAGCTATTGCTAACTGTTAGGCCACCAACGCTTGATATCTTATCCAAATTTGAGTGCAGTATTTTGTCTAATAAATTATTTTCTAAGAGAAAATATTTAAAGACAATGCTAACTTAGAAAACAAATAAAAGAAATAACAATTTTTTGTTAAAAAAGATTAGTCCATGACATTTTTATATAAAAAAAAAGTTATTGAAAAAAAAAAAAGAAAATTGTCCAGAACATTATTTTAAAAAGAAAAATATGATAGTTTGATAGTTTTTTCCATATTTTTATTGCTTCGGTGAATATATGAATGAATACACAATTCGTAAAATATGTGTAAATGTGTCCCCTCAATTTTTTTTATTAGGAATTATATTATTATTTTTTAAATTTTGTTTATACATACATATAATAAATTATCTGTATTACATACCAAAATGTTGATATATTATCAAAATCATGCATGGATGAATCAGCAGAATATGTCATTTATATCTGTAACCCATGGAAATCTTTGTATCAACATATATATATATTAATAATTTAAACAAATTTATTTAACACATTACTCAAATTTTAAACAATATATTCTTTCCTGGAAGTACTTTCGATTGTATCATTGACAGTCTTTATCAACCATAAATCAAATCTACACAAAATAAAAACTTGTATTACCCATCATTCAATCCATTCAAATTTCCCACAATTCTATTGTTTTTATATTAGCTGATTGTCTATTCATTAAACCTTCTCTATTCCTAGATATTAACATTGCTTCCTTAATTTTTCATTTTTCATTACATCTTTCAATATGAATAATTTTCATCTTTCTATTATCAAATTTAAAACCATAATTACAGGCTCTATTATCATCAAAAATAATTGGTGGAGTATTCATACTTACTGACGATACATTGAGAAAGTTTAATGAATAGACAATCGGTTAATATAAAAACAACAGAATTGTGGGAAATTTGAATGGATTGAATGATGGGTAATATAAGTTTTTATTTTGTGTAGATTTGTATTAATGGTTGATAAAGATTGTCAGTGATACAATCGAAAGTACTTCCAGTAAAGAATATATTGTTTAAAATTTGAGTAGCGTGTTAAATAAATTTACTTGAATTATTATTATATATATATATGCATGTTGTAAAGAAATGCCACTTGCAGTTCAATAAGCAATACTTTTTCTGTTCCTAATTAATGTTTATCAACAAAAGGTGGGCTACCGTATGCTATACACAGTAAGTGTGAGGGGGACTTGGAACAAAATATAGTGTAGTTTTCAACTCCACTGTATATATTGAATTAATTCTTTTCATAGATTTAGAATGATGTTAACTAAACAAAGTATGAAACTACATACATGTAAATAATTAGAGAAATCTTTACCTTTGATATTGCTAGGAAATCATCAGTTACTAATTGACAATCCTGAGTCTAAACAAGTAAGTTTAATTAGAAAAAAATGAGGTCCTCTATTAACCTCAGTTGTTTTAATAAACCCAGACAGTTATTTTTATAGTATTTTAGCTAATTTTTTTTTACTATTTTAGTCTGAATATATATATATATATTAAATTTGAGGAATGAATTTATAAGACATTGAAGTATTGTTATCAAAAACAATTCTCTCAAAGCAACCCATGTTAAAGATTTCATAATCAAATGAGCTAATCTTTGTTTTTTTTTAGCATTTTATATATTTACATATAGTGGATAGTTGTATTTTTATATTGGACTATTTCCATCATCTTATATAAGTATTGAATGTCTTTAGAAAAATTTAACTTTATTTAAGTATTCCAAATACTTTCAACTGTTAGTAGTAGTACATCAAACAGGTTAGTATGTGTACAATGTTTCAAGAGGTATTATTCTCCCCTCTTCTTCAGGTGTTACTGGCTTCACCAGTGACAGTACTAGCATGGGATTTAAACATGGACCCTTAGATTCTTGAGTATTCAATTTTTAAGATAATGTTATAACCAACTGAGCCATACTGCCAAAGGCAACAGTCAGTAGAAATATATAATTATCTATGAGGTTCCTCCTGATTTCTCCACCTTTTCCTAAAAGCAAAGTTGATTAGTGGTTTCCATACATTATGTAGTCACACTAGGCTGGCTTATGGGATGGGTCCAGGTTCGAATCCCATGCTGGTACTGTCACTGGTCAGGCCAACAATATCTGAAGAAGAGGGGAGAATAATAACTCTTGAAATGTTGTGCATATACTAACCTGTGTGATGATGTTCTATTATTAACAGTTGAATGTATTTGGAATATTTAAATAAAGTTAAATTTTTTAAAGACATTCAATACTCATATTAGATGATGGAAATAGTCCAATATAAAAATACAACTAGAGCGCCATCATCGCAAACTTTCAGGAAAACATATAGTGGATACTCACTTACATATGAGGGGAGACCCAAAAACAAATGGAATTTTATAATCAAAAAATGTTTATTTATTTTTAAGTATTATAAATTTAATCTGTTTCAAATTACTATCCATTTGATGCAATACAGCAGTCTAAATATAATTTTCATTTTTCAAAATAGCCCGGAAACACTTGTAAAGTGATACCTTTTAATACTTCCACCATTTTTTCCCACCACTTTTAAATCTATAAAAAAAAAAAATTGGTACAAAGTGAGATCGAACAAATATGGCTAATAGATATGCTGAGTTTAATTAGAAAGTGTTTCATACTCAAGGCTTTGAGAGATGACACTTGGGGTGGAGTTTGTATTTTTTTCTCCACAAAGTGAGATATTTATATTTTACCACATCATATAAATATTTCAGAACATGCTGATAAAATGCCTGAGCATTATGAACTATGTCTGAGAGAAAAATGCTATTTGCATAAAAAAAAAATTAGTGTTGTTTTGACTTTGGACTTCGCTTACGATGCTTTTTAGGGATGTGGTAAATTTAACATTTCAATTAAATCACTCCTAAACTTATGTTTTTTATGAGATCATCTTGTTTTTAATCTCTTTTAACTATTACAACTGTTTTTGATGCCATTTTCTGTAAATGAAAAGGGAATTTGTCAAGCATTGGTGGTCGAGAGGTCAGCGTCATCTGCTTTACAAGTAGTTGTCCCAAGTTAGCAGGTTCGCTTCCCAGCTGATGCTATGACACATGAGAGAAAAAAATGAAAAGGAATTTAACATTGTTCGAACTTTTAAATCATTGATAAAATTGACAAATATACAAATCACTTTACAAAAAAATCTGATCCATGGCACCATGACTTTTACCATGATGTTATTTGGCAGATTAATACAGAAAAGAACCTGCAAGAAGTATGTAACAGCTGAAGCATCATACTACAACAGGTGCACAAATCAGAGAATGATTTAGGTTAGTTTTGGATCTCCCCTCATATGTATGCTTCTATCAAGTAATATAACATTCAGATTCATTTCCCTTCACAAATTTATTTTCAGTTTTTTAGATATATATCATGGATAAATTATAAACACTTAAAGGTATAAACAAATATATAGTAGAACTTGATTTGTATCACTACACTTCAATGGTCTAAATAAACACATACTGTTAAATAGCAACCACAGGGCAAAATGCTCACCAGTAGCCCTCCACTCTTCCTAATGAAACAATTCTAATTTATAAAAGGTGAAAATCTGAACAATTTGTTTTACCCTCTAATCAACCAATATTGAATGTTTCTTTAGTTGATAATGGATTTACTGTGAAAAATAAACATTCTTAGCCTAATTGAAATCTGAAAAATTTCAAGTCTTATTTGAACCTATGATCCCTACATCATATGACTAATCCCTTGTATGTATTTTGAAAATAATAAACAGTAAGAATGATCAAGTAGATGCTTGTTATTTATTTTACCTTAACTTTCACATAAAAATACAAATGACCTGATTGAAGTTGTTTTTTTTGTCTTATTACAAGTTGATGTAATTTTTTAAGTGGTCTTATAATATAAAGGTGATAGTGTCACTAAAGAGAAATCAGTAATAAGATGGGTAGCCTTCATAATACATAATTAATGTATCACAAGAAATCTGAAAACAAGCATATAAGTAAATCACTATAAATAAATGGTAATAGTAATATGCACCTATGTGATTGTCAAAATGTATTTGGTCATAAAATCTAATCTATAATTACAAATAGTACATTATAAATCAAATGTTATAATCTTAAAAATGTCAGCAATTCGGTTGTCATGGTAATGCTGCTATTATTATAAATTCATAACTATAGGTCAGGATTTATATTCAGTTTTGGAGGAGTGCATGAGTAATGTAGATTTGATTGGTATTGATAATTAAAATATACTTAAAAGTTATATGTATATAAGGAGGATATATTCTGAGGATTAGAAATTTTTTTAATGTTTTACTATTATTATTTAAATTGCATTTTTGATGTATTGAATATCAAATAAAAAATTTCCTGCTAAGTGATGTGATGTACTGTGGCTTCTCCTTAAAGGAAGTCAAGAATCTCGCAGCAATTATGCCCAGAGAAACCTGTTAGCCACTTTATTTTCCATTCCCCACTCTACCTTTTCCCACATTCTGCTCCATCTTATTTCCACAACATAATCTTTGTCAACTCTATGGCCTCTTTTTGTGTTCCAACCGTATCCTCGCATCAAAAGAAAGTTTGATAATTAAAATATATTTATGTATTTCATTTTCAATTTTTATTGTATGGAATATGAAATAAAATCTTCCATCACGGATTCTCTTCATTTCTTTAACTGTACTATCACATTAGTAGAAACAATATTTACATGAAATAATGATAAATTTTATTAAATAATATTTTTATAAAAAATTATTTTATATTTCTCAAGTTATAATTTTTAAAATGGCTATAAAATATTAATATTGTGGCATATACAAGTGATAAATGCATGGTTCTCAAATAAAACGTAATTATTTAAATTATATCTAAATTACTATACAGAAAAAGAATCAGAATTAAAACCAATTCTTTTTTTATGTTGCACTTCAAGTATACAATAGTCAAATATGTTTAAATTATATCTATATATAATTCTTCTAAACACTTTTCTTCTTCCTTTCCTTTATTCCTGCTATCTTTATATACAATATTGCAATTCAAATAATCCTTCTTACACTCTTTTTTAGCAAAAACTTTTTATTATATGTGTTAAAGATAATATATATAAAATAAGACATTTAAGATATTACAATAATAGAAAGATAGGGAAGAGTAATTAATAATTAAAAATTAGAAAAGTAATTGTATATAAGAGATATAATATGTATTAAATAATTTTAAGAAGTTTATAGAAAATTAATAATTTTGAGAATTGATAAATTTTTATAAAATATGAAATGTATTATGTAATGATTATATTTATATGTATTTGAATTTTGTAGATCTGATGAAGACTGCAAGGTGCAATTGAAACTGTAATAATAATAATACATAGTTTTTGCTAAAAAAGAGTGTAAGGAGGATTATTTGAATTGCAACATTGTATTTAAATTATATTTATACAATTAAATGTTACCTTGGCTTACCAAATCTATAATTCTCTCCATTTGTATAGGATATATTTATTATGCAAGTCACAGCATATTTATATATTATCTAAATTCCATTTTTCTAACTTCACTCTCATGTTAGTAGAAACTTTGATAATTAAAATATATTTATGTAAAATTTATATGAACATAATTATCAACAGTAGTCTCACAAAAAAAGATAAGTTTTATTAAATATAAAAAAAGCAAGTAAATTAATTTATATTTCTCATATGATAATTGTTAAAATGGCTATGAAATTTTAACATCATGTAGTCCAAATGAAATTTAATTATTTTAAAAATAGATTTATACAATAAAATTTTATCTTGGATTGCCAAAATCTTAATTTTTTCCATTTCTGTAATACATATTTGAGTACAAATGCCAAAACATTTTCTATTGTTTTTAATCTTTTAATCAGTGCTGCCCTCTTTTTTTAATTTTTATGACATCATTGATGCATTTTTATATTGCAAATTACCAATGATTTTAAAATGATTAAATACCATAAACAAAAATTCATTGCGCAATCTATAAAATTCTCCACAAAAAAGATATAAAAGCTGTGTAAGTTTCATCAAGATTGTTGCAATATTTATTGAGTTATCAAGTAACAAACAAACTTTTCCATTTACATATTAATATATATATATACCTTCAATTGTTATAATTACTCTTGTATAATTACACCTGATTTTTAACATTTTCTATTTAAAACTGTTTTTCTATACTGTATAAACTTTCTTTAACTAATCTTTCTATATAAGATCTCACATTTTCCAATATCTTTATTTCAAATGTTAAATTGCTTAGATTGTTTCATATGTTGATATATATATTAGACTTTTTATCTATTACATGCTGTTTTATTCTAGTTTTTGATTAATTTTTTTATTATTCCTGTATATGAAACATATTTGTTATCACTCTTACAATCTAAGCAAGTTACAATATAAATGCCATTCATATTTTCCAATCCCACTTTTTTAACATTTATTAATTTATCTAAATTTATCTTCTTTTTATATATTGCAAATTACTAAAGTTTTTAAATAAGTACCATAAAGTTTAAAAAATTGACAGCCTATTAAATTCTATGCAAAAAAAAGAGAGGAAAATCTTTCAAGATTCATCTAGTTTGGTGCAATATTTGTTGAGTTATAAAATCACAAAGAAATAGATAATCATACTTTCACATTTACATATTAATATAGATACTAACTCTAATTGCCAATAACTAACTGGTTAAACATATGTAAATTTCATCAAAAATAATACCAAGAAAAGAAGAAAAAATAATAATAGAGAAAGTAACAAAAGTAACAAAATTAAACAGAAATAAAACGATTGGAATTGCATATAATTAAAAGATGGGAATGTAGTTTACAAATGCTCAACCTGATTGCAAACTTAGTGGAAAGTATTGACTGGTGTCAAATATTGCAAATCAGCAGTTAATTATGATAAAGAAAACAAATATGGCCCATGTATCTTTGATTACTCATATTTTTTTCTGTGTTTCCTTCAGGATTATAATGAAATTATCAGAAAACAGTATATTTCACACAAGAATGGATAAATAGCAGCCATAATCAAGCTGGATGTTTCATTTATATCAGGCTGTTTGTATTTTTGATTAGAAAATGGGCACAATAGCAAAGAGATGTAAATTCAGTTTGTATTGCAAACTGTACGGTACATCATATTTCTTGCTAAAAAACAAATAAAAACCCTATAAATAAGAATCAAAACAGTACTGAATTTTTGATAGGGTTTAGGAATAGAAAGATACAACACAAAAAAACTGCATAAGAATAACATGGTATTATGTCTGTATGCATATTAATGAATCACTTGCATCATTAGGCATAGGTAGCATTGGGATATTAGTCATATAGATAAAGCTCACAGAAAATGCATCATTCTAATTACAATTTGTTCAATGACAAAATGTTGAACAGAAATTGTTATAATTTGGACATGTTATGAAAGTTTACAAATATTTGAGGGGAAGTGATATTGAGGTAGATGCATTCGAATATAGGAGTCTGAAACCAATTTCACCAGCCTGTGATAAAAAGAAGCAGGTGGTCTGCTTTTATGCAGAGATTGACACACACTCTATGGAATATATTGGCAATAAAAATGATTCATGTAAAAGAACGATATGAAGGTTTTAGGATATTTAAAATTAATTCAAAGCAAAATAACTGTATTTTTTTAAAACATCATAATATTTATCTAATTTTTTTAAAAAAATTATTATATAAAAATGACTATTTTTTTAACACCAAGATTTGGAGCCCTAATAGAGATAAGGCAAAAATTATTAACTGAAAAGAATAAACGTCAGTTGCAAATGTCACATAGTTAATTTTTAAGAGTTTAGTAGGTGTAAGAAAATAATAGTTATTAGTCATTTATAAACCAAATACATAGTTTTTAAGGTATGTTTTAGGTTTATATATATATATATAATCTCATTTATAATATGTATGTATGTATGTCAATTTCTCTGCCCAATGCCAGACAAGTTAAAGAAACAATTATCAGTGGTAGTTATTATTTCTCACCACCCTCTTATTAACATATTTTGTTGCAGCATCTCCAATTTTGGAATTACACCCCCATTTCTAATGAACTCTACACTATTAAGATGCAAAATTGAAAGAGTAGAAATGTTCCTTTTTTTTGCAAGAGAAATCTGAATCCTGTATTTCACAAAAATGAGAAATAGTAAACTTTGTTGAAAATATTAAAAATATATATTCTTTTTAAATTAACCCTGAAGAAGATTGTTGGCTAGTCAAAACTTTTCAGCTATGTATTTATTGCATTGTGTAGAGTACTTAGAATTGTTATTGTTCTTTGCTTATTGTAGTATATATATTTTTGTTAGCCATACATAACAATTTATTGAAGTGTGATATTTGTTAATTTGAATTGAAAATATCATATATATTAAACTTATATTTGCAGTAACCGTTTGTTTGATATCAGTGGAGAATGAAATTGAAACTCTAGTCCTGTTGAAGGAAGTTCCAGCTGTGATTGTGAAAATACAATGAAAATACATATTTGCAATGGGTTAATTTTTGTTAGGATAGTGCAGTTGAAATACCATTGTTATTAAAGGTTTGATTAAAGATTTAATTCCACCGAAAGAAAAACAGAAAACCATTGATTATATCTAGAAGCAGGAAAGATAGAAACAACAGAATTTACCGTGGAAAAGGATATTTTCCATTATATTTGGAAAGCATATTATTATGTTTTCCCCATTATTCATCAGATATGGATTTTCATTGAAGATCAATTTAGAGTACATCAAATTGTGAATAATTAATAATGTAAAATTAAAATTGTAAAATAACTAATAATTTGAGAACCCATGCAATTTTACTATTGTAAATTTTTAATTTAATGACTTAAGATGTAATGGACTCCTATATTAATTGTAAACTATCAGATGCAAGCAGCACTTACAAATATGTAGTAGCATCTCACCTAGTGGAGTGCTATCCTGTTGCTTGCTTTTGTAATCAGTGTGTGAACACTTATCTAACTGATCATGATCAACCTTTGATCTTTATCTTCTAGCAATAAGCTAAAAATATATAAGCCATCTAAAAAAATCCAAATTCTCTTCACTTTGACTGAAATCTGAAGTCATGAACTCAGCAGACAGATGTGTTATATCACTTACTGCAACTTTAAGTTTTATAAATTATCCATGTTTTAATCTTATATGTCATATATGTTTGGGATAGTGCCTTATTATTGTGTATGCATATTAGAACTTTGATTTATGCCCTTTTATTTTAACTTGAAACATTATTAAAGATTATACGCTTTACATAATATTGATATTTTGTTTGTTATGAATAATAATAGGTGCACACTTTGTATTGACTTTCAATCTGTATTATATCCCCTGTATGTTTGTGGATGGATTGGTATGTTTGTATAAATATATGTAAAGACACTAAATACTAAAATACCTTTTTTATATATATTTACCACACAAGGCAAGTATAATATTTTTTCTATACTCAAACTTACAAAGTATTTGACAGTTTCAATTGTCTAACAATAATTCTTCAAAAGTGTAAAATATTGAATACTATAAAACATTATATCAAATTTAGATATGATACATATAATTATATAAAAAAATACCCCAATGCTTATTGTTAGCTGAAAATTCAAATACAAAATATTCAAATCATTCTTTCCTCAACGCCCTCTATGAATAAATATGAAGTCTGAATTTCAAACATCATGACTCAAGAAAAGAGTCATGCTGTTTTAAGTTCAGATTTTGTATTTATTTACAGAGGGCGTTGTTGACAAAACATAATGTTTGGTCAGGTGATTTGAACATTAGTACATATAATTATGCTATTTTTTTTGGTGGTTGTTGTTGTAATATAATTTGTTCATCTTTTATTTTAGCTTTGTCATTTAACATTTTAAAAATCAAATAAATATACTGTATTAATATATCTCAGATAAATAAAAAAAAAAGTTGTATTTTGAGAGAAAACATGATAACTTTATAACAAAAAATCAATTACGATCTTTCTTTCTTTTTTCACTATTAAAAATGTATTTGTCAAAAAGGCAAAATGTTGCTGTTTCTAAAAATGTATAAGATTTTATTGCAACGTGAATAAGTATAGGACTGCTTTATATAAAACCGAATTATCCACCTATATATATATCTGCATGCCCCTCCCAATACAAGCAAATCATACACTATGCCAATATTTGTTTATTGTAAGAGTCTATTATGTATTTCACATTTGTTTAGCGTTTATGTCAACATATAAAATGATATTTACAGAACTGGGACTGTTGATTAATATTCAATGAACAGCACTAATTATGTGTATCATTTATCATACAAAGTGCCATTTAGATTTTATGACATTTAAAAAAAAAAGAAACGGCGAGGAGGAGAAAAAAATCAATATAAATATTAATTGTGCATAAACAGATGAAATGACTCATCTAATCAATTTAATTAAATTTTTATGCATAATTTAATACTTTGTGCATGAATGAGACTAAAAATTAATTTAACACATTTTTGTTGTCGTTAATTAAAGAATTGCGATGATTTGTATCTATAGATATGCAAAAATAGTCTCAAAGTATAACCAAAATATGCATATATATATATATTGAGAGTGGCATTCACGGGACAACCCATTTCCTTCTGGTCTTGTTATCTTTATTTATTTATTTAACTGTATTGTTTTTGATAGTTATTTATATAATTAAATTCTGTTTTTAATCATATGCTTCATTTGTAAAACTATCAGTAATCGTTTTGAAATTCTTAAGAATTTATTTAATGGTATAGTTTTCATATCAATTCAAATGCCTTTCATTACTCGGCTGTTTTAAACACTGAACCTACTACCCAAGCTTTAAGCTTTACAAAATTATTTAATAATTAAAGCGTCTTCATGCATAAACGATAATATCTCATACTAAATAATTCCAAAACTGTTCCTATATAAAATCTTTTAATTTTTAATAATAAAATCAATGTAAAGGTCATCTAATTTTTACTTGCTTTTTTTGAGAGTTTGGAAATAAATTTATTACATAATTTAAAAATTTAATTTTTAATAAATTATTATATATGCATACTAATTATTTTGCAAAACTGGTATTTTCAACATATCCACAGAAATATTAAGTTGTGATTTCTTTTGATAAATAATTGAATGGATTATTTCTTGAAAGCTCATAAAAAGATCTTGAGCTCAAGAGCTGTCACTCTACCATGCTGGCGAAAGAGAAGAGAAAGAATTTTTTTTTGGGGGGAGGGGTATACAGTTAAATGTGATGAATAGGCACAACTATTTGGGAATCGTTTTAAGTAATCAGAGGAATTGCTTGGATGAATGGGATAAAAAAGTGATAACTGGAGAAAAGAAAGGATTGATAAAGAAATTAATAGTGTTTCATATAATAAATATGATGTAGCAAGAACTGTATGGAAGGAAGTGGTAATAGTGGGGTTAACTTATGGTAATGATGCATTATGTATCAGTAAAGGGATATTAGATTACTCAGAAAAAATAGAAAAAAAAGTAGGAAGACATACATTAGATGCAGATGTGTGGGTAACAAAGGAGGCAGTTTAATAAGAAATGGGATGGCCAAGTTTTTATTTGAAAGATGCAGAAAGTAAAATGAAAATGTTCACTAGATTGCAGTTTATGGATTGTATGAGAATAGCCAAAATAGTATTTAATTGAGTTATGAATAAAGGACAGGCAACAAAATGAGTGAGAAAGGTATTATGGTATGCAAAAGATTTAGATAAAGAATTTATGTCAGTATACGTGTACAAAAGGTGGAATGATTATATTAGGAGGATTATTGAGTGTTATAGTGGCAAAGAATGGAATAGAAGAATAGATGATGCATTAATAAAAAATAGGAGCTTGATAGATAGAGAATAGAAAGATTCTAAATATATATAGAAGTAAACAGAATATTTGGTGTGAGTTAATTTATGATAATAGCAAGAAAATTATTCTATTGTTTAAGGTTCAAACAGGATCATTAGCAACAGGGAAATATATGCATAAATGGAGAAATGTGGGTGATTTGGTTTGCAAGTTATGTAAAGAATGCATGGAAAATGTCAGGCAACTGCTAATTGAATGTAAATTCTTACAAGCAGAAAGAGCACATATAATGAAGTTGTGAGAGAATAAATATAAACAAAGTGATTATACTGTAAATGAGTTCTTGGTCTTTATGCTGGGTTTGAAAAAAGATAAGGTAGTTCTAGATATAAAGGCCATTGAATGGACAAAGATGATGTTATGGAAATGGGATGGAGCGGGTTAGAAAAGAATATGGGCAAAACTTGAGATGGGGAATGGAAAAAGGAAGTAAGGTGGCTAACAGGTTTTTCTGGGCGTAGTGGCTGAGAGATTCCTGACTCTTTGATAAATGAGTAGCCATATTACATCACATCATCATAAAGGGTTTATTTTTCCATGATCAATGACACTTTAATGAACGAAAAATAAATAGAAATTTAAAACTATATTTTTTCAGAGATAAATAACAACTGTCCTTGTTGGGTTTTTTTTTTTTTTGTTTGTTTTATCAATCCTTAATTAATATTAAATGTTTTCCCATTTGTTTCACATTCATAGATCTTCTTGAAACTATATTAACAAATAAGTTTGTTCCTTTTTTGTTGTTGTTTTGGACAGCAAGCAATATAAAAACCACTCATATATTTGACATCACCAAATTTATGATAGCATCAAAGAAATATTTTCAAATAACTTTACAGTTGGAAAGGATAGTTTTAAAAAAATTTCTGCATACACATGCATACTCATACTCGTGCCCAGAAACAATTCAGCAGAAACTATACTGGCATTTAGAGTATTTATATGCATTATTATAAGTCAGGCTGACTTAGATCACATCAAATACCTTTAGCAGTGTAAAAGAAGTTAATCTATTCTCTGGTTATCACTTCCTATCATTAGTTTTCTATCCAGATTCCAAATTTGTAACACATTCTTGACCAAAATTTTTGACCAACTTTGTTGAGGTGCTATCCCTATTAAATATTGTCATATGTCCAGACGTAAGTTTAATTTTCAAACTGCACAGGAAATGTCCTTTGTAATAAGTGTTTAGAGGATATATTTTATTCTATTCTTGTGTCACTTTGGGTTGTTTAGTGCAATGGTAAAGGAGTGGACTCTGGATCTCACGATCCATGAATTGTAGCTCCAGGTCTAATCCTCCTGGTATTTGAATTTCTCAAGAATTCCCAAGCAGTAAACCATTTATTATTTATTTTAATCTTGTACATATTTTGCATTACCAAGGTTACCTGTTTTTCATAAACAATTGTTTAATCCCAAATTATACTGTACAAATACATTAAAAAATTTTAATCCGTAAAAGCACATTGTATTCTTCATACTCTCAGAATAGTGTGTACAAGTTAGCATTTTTTTTCATTTGATAGTAAAAAGATTCAATGCTATAATTAGAATTGATTTGGCCCCTCTCCCCATATATTTACATGTTTTTACATTCTGTGAAAGATAATTATACAATCCATATAAATGAAATTTATGTGAAAGTTAGCTAAAGTACAAGAGGGTCCACTTTATACTTTTTTGTTTATTGACAAAGTTATATTAGTCTGCATATAGCTCGCTGATGTTTTTTAGGTGCTTCCCCATCAATTTAAACTATATTTAAGCTATTGCAAATTATATTTAAATCCTCATAAATGGTATTATATGAGATGAGCCTTTATAGTAATGAAATTTTGAAATAATGCTCTACAATTATACTATTTGTTCTTATTAATGTCTAATAATTATTGTAATTTCAATAGATTCAATTTTTCATTTAAGTAAGCAATATTTTTCACTATATAAATTTATCTCCTATTGCTATTATTAACAAAGTTTTTTAAATATATAGAAGAATTATGTGGTGAATTATTGTTATTAATCCACAAAACCTGGATTTAGGGTTGTTTTTTTTTTAATTTGCCAATTTTTCAAATATTTACAATAAATCTTTTTTGTGTGTGTTTCTTCAAACCCAAACACTGCTGAAAATTTAAATAAGCATTAATTTTTTTTATCTATAATTCATGCATATTGTACATATTTTTTTGGTACAAGTTTGAATTGGCAGTTTAGAATCTTAAATTATCAAAAAGAAAATAATATTTTTTCTTTTTGAATCTCATCTGATTGCATTTTTTTTTTGTTTTAGACAACATAGGTTATATATTTTTTGTTTTAAGTTAAAGAGATTAAAAAAAGAGAGATAATGAGAATAACCAGACCTTACTTTGATTTTTGCTAAGATAAGGATATAAATTCTTATCGCAAATTAATTAGCAACACTTAAAAGCTAAAGTCACAGCATTCTGCCGCCATCATAAAAGATGGCCACCAAAGTGGAAAAAAGATGACTTGGACAAAATTATTTTAAATTTTGTCCAAGTTAAAAGGTGTCAACAGGATGTGCACAGCTGACTAAAATCATGGAGAGGGTATAAAAAGCAAATACATTATGTATCAGGAAACTTAGATCATCTAAAGAAAACAGTTTACTATAAAATTGATTTTCTATGAAGTCCTAAGAATTGATACAAGATACTCTCACCAGAGTATTAAATAATCATAAGATGTGTGAGTAGAGAAAGTTGTGAGTAGAGAAACTTCATTTGCCAATGTTTCTTCCTTTCTGAAGTCTTAAAATGCCAAGAATAAAGCCATCGCTTACCTAAATCTTGAACCCCGGATTACCTACAAGCTGCAATAAGATAGTGTAATGGATCCCTCCCAGGAGAACAATAAACATGCATGATAATCTATACAGTGTTATAAATTGAACAATTCAACTTACTGGTAAGAGTCTTTATTTCATAATTTAAGTGATCACTTTCTTGAACTATAAGGATACCAAACGCTGTGTTGCATTATACTATATTAAAAAAAAAAGAATCAGAATCTTAGAAAACAATGTCTAATAACCATTTGAATTTATTTGATTTTATACTATTATTCTCTATTTAGTTTTTAAAATAATTATAATTATATTTTAATAGAGCATAAGAATATAACTTGCATTGTTGTCAATTTAAGTTTGTTATTAATAGAATAAAATTATTTAAATTCAACAATTATTACTTTACCAAATAAATTATCGATGCTGTATTAGAAAATACAATCCCCTGTCTGTAGCAAATAATTTGATAATAATAACTAATAAAGATGGGAGGGGTAGACCAGGTGATTCTTGTACATAATTCTGGTACCTTTCAAATAAATTAAATGATGGTTCTGTCCTCAACTATTATTAGTTTAGTTACATTAAGCAGAGTTGTGTGACCAGGAAAAATAATCTTGTTCAATAAAATTACCTGACATATTCTAATAAAGGAATTATGAATGCAAATGTAATTTGGTCACTGAATATGGCAACCATAAATTATATAAATCCTAAGATACTGATGGATGGTACAATGTTGTCCAACATGGGTGCTTATGAGCCATAATAGTGACCCAGAACATGAGATAAAAGTAGGGATTATAAAAGAATAAAATTTTAAATATAAATCTTTTGGAAAAAAAATTATGTATGTAGGTAGAGGAAAAAGAGTAGGCAAACCGAGGATGAATAAAGTAGCTCAGAAGGTAAAGTGACAACAGGGGGAAGGATATCAGCAGATTTTTTGTGAAATATAAGTAATAAGAAAATAAAAATTAAGCAAGATTTACAAGATAGAAATAGAAGTGTATGGAATTAAGAAGTAGAAAAAATAGTAAGACCATGGAAGAAGACAGCAAGGAAGAGATAAAAGTCACGGAACTATTAATAAGAAAAATATTAAAAGAGCTGATGGCAGAATTTAAAGAAGGAATTAAAAAAAGAAATAAGCGAATTCAAAGAAGTTAGGGCAGAATTTTAAAAAAAATGAAAAAAGAATTAGGAGAAGTTGTAGACAAAAAGATAGGAAAGGAGGCACAGAGTATAGAATCAGGGGAAGTAGAAGCAGACAAGCAAGAGAGTTCAGAGATAAAGGTAGTGGAAAGTAAGGAAAATGTGCCCAGATTAGTTAACCCATTTTTAAAAATAAAAACATTTTATGGGCAAGATGGAGAATCACTAATGGACCACATAAATAGACTTGAAAAGTATATAAATGTGATGTCTGAAGACATCAAATTGATGGTGGACATAAGACATTTACAGGGTAAGGCATAGGTATGGTGGCAGTCCCTTTTCAAAAAACCAGAGGATTTTATGCAATATAGTCAAGCATTAGTGAAAACTTACTGGAAAAAGGACCACCAGGAGGCAGTCAAAAATGGGATAGCACAAGAAAAATGGAAGGAAGAGAAATGACAGGTATTTTTTTTTTTTGGGAAACAGGTGGTGCAGCTAAAGGTGCAGATGGCATGTCAAATGGCAGAAAAACAAATCATCAAGATCATCTGTAGAACTTTTCCCAACACAGTGGGACACCTGTTAATCAGCACAGGATGCAAAACTGTTGAACTGATGGTGGAAATGTTAAGTGGTTATAAAGATGAGGGTGAATAAAATATAAAAATGTGGAAATAAAATACCAAACTGAAAGGGTGAACTCCAACTTAATACTATAGTGTTTACAGATAGTTAGGAAAATAAAAGAAAGGATAAGGGGTCTCCTGCTAAAAATAAAGAGGAAAGGAATATGTGCAAGATTTCCATCTCCAGGGGAAAAGTTTAGAAGCCAAGATAAATACAAGAGGGAAGATCTTGATGTAAATTGGAGAGACTGGTGTGTGCAGCATAGAGAAACAGCTTTGACACCATAATCTTGACCATCTTCAGCATATCCAAAGAAATAGCAGTAGACCATAAATCAGATGGACTTAAACCCTTGCAGGCCATGGGCATGCTTTAATGATAAATGACATCAAATAGTGATTAGGACAATTTTATTGAGTGGAGAAGAATAAGCTGAGTGTCAGTGGTGACTGGAGAGGTGCTTATGAAAGTAAGGGAAAATTATAGTCCAGAAATTTATATACCTCATTAAGTATGGCAGGACCTTCCTTAAATGCACATCAGACTAATAGTAGCAGGCTTCCAGAAAAGAGAGAGGGTGGACCAAGTCACCATGAGCAGATAAGCATCAAAATGGATGAGAAACACTCCAAGGTGGTTATATTTGGATTCCTGATCATACATTCATGAATATTGTAGGAATACCATGAACATGGAAATACTCCTTGTTTGATGCACCATGTTAAATCCCTAAAATGTGAGCTTCATAGCACCCACCACATAGGACAGTCAGCAGATAGATAAATAAAAAAAAGAAAGAGTCTGATAAACTGAGAGGTTAAAGATTATTAAGAATAAAAACAAGGTTAAACACCTATTTTATTCTTGTCTCTAACAGCAGAGGTACTGTACCACATTTTTTGATACAAGTTTGCATTGTCTTTTCTTTTTGATAATTTATAATTCTAAACTGCTATTTTTTATTTTTGAATCTCATCTGATTGTATTTTTTTTAGACAATGTAGGTTATATATTTCTTGTTTTAAGTTAAAAAGATAAAAAAAGCCATAAAGAAAATAACCAGATCTTACTTTGATTTTTTATATAGCGCGATGTTTTTTTTATAATCTATAATATTAATAAGCCAATAAGCTAATACACATGCACTTTGCAGATGTCACTTATAAATGAATACTCCCACTTTTTCAAACACAAAATATAAGTGGATTCATTCTATATTTTCTTAAAGACTTCATCTTGTATTTGAAAAAGTGGGAGTATTCATTTATAAGTGACATCTGCAAAGCGCATGTGTATTAGCTTATTGGCTTATTAATATTATAGATTAAGATAAGAATGTAATTTCTTATTGCAAATTAATTAGCAACACTTGAAAGCTAAAGTCACAGCATTCTATTGTTGTCATCAAAGATGGCCACCAAAGGGGGGGAAAGGTGATTTTGTGGACAAAATTACTTTAAATTTTGTCAAAGTTAAAAGGTATCAACAGGGTGTGGATGGCTGACTAAAATCAGGGAGGTGTTATATAAAGCAAATACATCCTGTATCCGGAGGCTTAAATCTTTGAACAGTTTACTATAAAATTGATTTTCTACGAAGTCCTAAAAATTGCACCAATCATATTGAATCATCATAAGATGTGTGAGTAGAGAAAGTTCATTTGCCAATATTTCTTCTTTTCTGAAGTCTTAAATTGCTGAGAGTGAAGCCATTGTCTAGCTAAATCTTGAATCCTGCACTACCTACAAGCTGCAATAAGACAGTATAATGAATCCCTCTCATGAAATCTACACAGTATTATAAATTGAACAATTCAACTTATTGGTAAGAGACTTTATTTTGTAATTTAAGTGATGTCAAATACTGTGTTGCATCAGACTATATAAAAAAATCAGAATCTTAGAAAACAATAGTGTTTAATAACCATTTGAATTTATTTGTTTTTATACTAGACTAACATTTTTAAAATAATCATAATTATAATTTAATAAATCATAGGAATATAACTTGCATTGTTGTCTATTTAAATTTATTATTAATAGAATAAAATTATTTAAATTTAACAATTATTTACTTTACCAAATAAATTTCCAATGCTGTATTTGAAAATACAATTCTCCAGGTGTAGCAAATAATTTGATATTGTTAATTAATAAAGATAAAGGAGATAAGCTAATGGATTCTTGTATAGAATTCTGGCATCTCAACTACTATTCAAGTTCAATTACATTAAGCAGGGTTGTGCGACCAGGAAAAATAATTGTGTTCAATAAAATTACCTGACATTTTCTAATGAAGGAATTATGAATGCAAATGTAATTTGGTCACCAAATATGAAGAACATAAATCCTATAAACCCTAAGATACTAATGGACAGTAAATGTTTTTGCAAACTATATAATTTTATTTATTAATAACAAAAAAATTAAATTAGTCATGCGCAGATTAATGGTACCCCACATGTAGAATTATTTTCATAATTAAAATAATGAAATCAATATAAAGAAATTGGAGATAATCTCATAAAATATTACAATACAAATGTTAATTATTTACATAAATATTAAACTACAGCCTGCATATAGCATGTCCACCATTTAAATAGTATATAAATCTATTTTGCAAATAAAATTTTTAATTTTAGCTAGTTAATAGATGTTGTCATTTACATATGATTTCTTCACATGTCATGCAGTTCAGTTAATTTATTCATTAAATTATCTACATGCATTTATATAATTTTTTATAAAAAATATTTTAAACTTTCAGTATGAATATTATCAAGCATAATTTTTTATAATTTATATAAGATAGTATAATGGTCTGGAATGAAGTGTGAGTGATGAACTGAGTCTTAAAATAAATATAAAATTCATCTGTGTGGATGATTTAAAATCTTAAAATAATAATTTAAATTAAAAGAATATTAAAATCTAAAATAATAAACATTATTCCTCAAATTTTAAAATGATTATATATGTGCATAAATAAATGTTGTTTGTGTGTTACTGGCAGTGGCTTTTTTTTTTTTTTATATATTTAAGATACAAATTAAACAAGTTATATATATTATCTCTGCATCTCCACTGAGCTAGTGACTTGGGCTAACAGTCTTAATAAATAAAAGTTGGATCTTTAACAGCACGTATCTGCCTACTCTATAAATATTTTAGGTTCAAATGCCTATATGGCACCCTTGTAATGCAGATATGGTAGACTTGTTTGATCACTCACACTTCATTCTTGGCTGTTATAATTGGCACATGTTGGGCACCAATTATAACGATCGGGGAGGAAGTGGAAGGTTTTCAGTCTTACCGTATCTGCACTACAAGGGCGCCATCTAGGCATTTGAACCTAGAAAATTTATATAGTAGGCAGATACACGCTGTTAAGATCTTATTTTACATATATTTTATTCCGACCGTTAGCCCAATGTCACTAGCTCAGTGGAACAGCAGAGATTTATATTTTATAAATTCTTATCTAAGAATATTTTTTAATATTAAAAAAAAAGAATAAAATAAGCCACTGCCAGTAATTATACACACAAACATTTATTAACACACATATATATTTTGAATCATTTTTAGCATTACTTTTACTTTATAATTTAACTTGATTTTAGAATTTAATTTATGTTTTAACTTTTATAAGTTCGCAAAGATGAGGTGGATATTTTATTAAAGTGTCAAGTATGAATAGACTACATAGATCGCATTTGAAAAGAATATTCTATCCCTGATTTAACCTTAGGCCAAAAGTTCGCAGTCAAAACCAACGCCAATCTATCTGATATATCGATGTATTCAATGTAGCATGAATATGACAGCACAAAATACCATACCGTCAGGAATGTACATCTGAACAGTATGGTTGGAGAAGACATTGACTCTCAACCAAACAGGAATGCTACATCTGTTGGCAAGAAGAACAATAAAAAAACTCCATAGGAAGGGACTGCATTTTCCATCTTACTATTCCCTTCCATAGACAAAAAGGGGTGTGCAGCGAATAATGGAGATTCTGCACATAGTGAACCTCATACTACATCTAATTTTTTTTAGCTTCTATTTACGAACTTAAGAAAAAATTTATTTAAATTTTAAATTAATGTAACGGCATATACCGTTACAATCATTATAAGCATTCTTTTTAAATGCTTTTATTTAACTTAGAAATTCTGTTTGTTTGTTCATGACAAATCTTATAACTGATTTAACATACTTCTATGGAATGGATTTCTTTCAGATTTTGTACATTCTTAAATATCAATGACTGTACAATATGACACTAAAATTTGTGAGTTGTCCAGTCTAATCAATGTTAGTGAGGCAAATTTCAAAATGTGTTATATTGGTTCTTAAATTTTCAATGGTACATATGAGATGGTAGTATTTATTTTAAATTGTGCTTTCATTAAATATTTACTAAAAAGCTTTACATTTAATTAAAATAGAAAGAAAAGCAAATGAAGAATGAAATGTTTATCTTTTGTATACAAGATAAATTTTACAAATAGTTTTAAACATTTATGAAATTTATTTCAAAAAGTAGAAATATAATAACATCATCTACATTATCACTTTTTAAATTTGAATATGAATAGTTTTAAAAAGTCTGTTGAAAAATATCCAAATACTAAAATAATAATGACATTTATTTTATATAGCGCAATGTTTTTTTTTTAAAACTGTAATACCAATAAGCTAATAAGCTAATGCACATGTGCTTTGTAGATATCACTATATAAATGAATACTCCCACTTTTTCAAACACAAGATAAAGTCTTTGGGAAAAGATAGAATGAATCCATCTATTTCGACCCAAACGTATATGTATGGGCAAATCTGAAGTGTTTGAAAATGAGAGTGTGAAGTTGTTAATTGATCACTTTAAATTCTTGTTTGAAAAAGTGGGAGTATTCATTTATATAGTGACATCTACAAAGCGCATGTGCATTAGCTTATTGGCTTATTGGTATTACAGTTTTAAAATAATAATAATAATAATAATAATATATGTATTATTATATAAAAAATGCTTTCATTTACTTTGAGGAATAATACACTAAAAATCATAAAATAATTTTTTCTTTGACCACAATTTTGGTTGATATATTTAGCTTGAAATAATTGCAGGGGTCATCCATAAATTCATGAATTCAATCACTGGTTTTCAAAATAATGATTGAATTGATCAATTTATGGAATACCCTATCTATTTCAAGTGAAATATATCGACCCAAATTATGGTCAAAGAAAAAAAATATTTTTTGTTATAGTACAATAATCTTCAAATTAAATAAAATCATTTTTTATAAAATATTTTTCATATATATTACTTCATATTTTGTTTTTATTCAGGAATATTTTTCAAAATTATTTTTCATTTTTATCCAAATCTTAGTAATTCTTTGCCATATATTTTTATATTTACCAGCAAATCATTTTAGTAATTATCTAATATTTTATTTCAAAATAAAAATAGGTTCTACAACTTCGGACGATCCACATAGCATGATGGCACTGTTGCTATTGCAAAACAAATAGATATAATGTTACCAGGCTTTTTAAAATAAAAAAATAGAATTTAAAAAAAAAAAAAATTTTTTTCATGTTTTTTTTACATTTTTTAATGTTTTTTTTTTTTTTTTTTCCAAAATTAATCTATAATTTTTTTTTTTTTTACTGGGTTTATTTTAATTTTTTTAAAAACAAATATAACTTTATTTTTGGTTTTTAAAACCATCGGTCTTTTTTTTTTGTTTGTTTTTAAAACCTTCGGTCTTTTTTTTTTTAAAAAAAATTCTTTTCTTTTTAAAACATTTGGTCTTTTTTTATATAAAAAAAATCTTTTTTTTTTTTTGGATTTACCTGGGATTTAAAAACATTTATTTTTATTCATAAACAAATACATATAATATGCCTTTTTAAAATAACGCTTGTAAAACCAAAAAAAAAAACAAAACTTTGATTTCATATATACACAAACAATAACAGTTCACTGAAAACTTCTCGCAAATTGTGCGACTTTCATGTGATCTTTGCCGAATCGCAATTTATACTCTTCATTTATTAAATTGTGCCAACTAACAAGGAAATTAGGGATGTTTTCGAAATAGTTATAATTTGTAGTTATTCATACAAATTACAATTCATTTAAAATGAAAAATTTTGAACTGCATACTGTTACACTTTTTATGATTACAACTACATACACTCTCATATGATATGCTATTGAATATTCAATACTAATATTTATATAGACTGTCACAACATGTTGCTGATAATGTTCACATGCTAGCGATGTTGCGGAAGTCTTGACTTCCTCAACATCTAAGGGTTTGAACAGTTTACAGGCCGTAAGGTCTATGAGCAGCCTTGAAAACAGCATATTTCTGTGCTTTTGCATAGAAACAGCACCATTCAGCAGTGTGGATCATTCGAAGATATAGAATCTAAAATGTTTATGCTTTTCAGAAGAAGATAATAAAGTTATTAATTTCTAGCTCTGTTATGATAGTATCAGTTGGGTTGTTTTCTTTTCAAAGGTTAAATTAAAATAACAATGTACATATCTCTTTCAAACTCAAATTTTTTTCATTGTTGGTGAGTTAACAAAGAACACATATTTCAAGTATTTAAAATAATCTTACTACCAATGGGAGAATGTTTTTTTAAGAATTTTCTCATGGTGTAATAACATATAACTATGTATAATATCTGAAAGGGGTAATTTCATGAACTAGATATTTTGTTATATATATATATAATTATCAAACATTGGAATTAATATCTGTAATTAATGAGTTTTTAAACTTTTTATTGCATAAATCAGAACCAGTTAATTCAATTGATTGGGTTTTTTAGCTGATGCAATAAAAATCATGGAAATCTCACACAAATTTTGATGTTTTGGACATTACATGGTGTTGAAATCACTGTATCTCTCTGAATTGTTTTAAGATTATCTATAGCCTTACATTACTGTGTGCAGTTACAATTTTAAAGTATTAATTGAAAAAATCTGAAGATGTCTGCATTATATGGACCTTTTAGACTAATGGTAATTTGCATAATAATGATATGAGGGAGGTGATCCAGATGTCAATAGAAATGAGAATTTCTGATTAGCTGACTGTTTTAGCCTAAGGCCAAATAGCTGAAAAATTGTATTTTTCAGTAATTTGGTTACAATTTGAAGATTATTTATGCAATATTTTTGTAAAAAACTTATCTTAAACCAAAAAATTATGATACTACAAAAAGATTTTTTTTGAAAACATTTATTTTTAGAAAGAACAATCTTAAAAGGTTTGTTATGGCAAAATGGAAGCCTTTGTACTTGTTAAACTAGAATCATCTTTGTCAAATAGAAAGCAATTATTTTTTTTAATTTTAATAACAATAAATAATGTCTTTAATGCTTATATATTTTTTCTTTTTTTTGATAATAACTAACCCTAAATTTATTTTCATTTTACTAATATATATTCATATATATATATAATTATATATATATATATATATATATATATATATATATATATAGTATTAATTTTTTAAATAGGTAAATTTGTCCAATGATTTCAAACATCATTATTATAGATAAGAATTCCATTTAGAAATTTATTTTTATACTTTACAAATGTGAAATATTAATTTTTAAAATGTCTATTAGTTGAAAGCTTACATTTGTAATAAATAATGTTAAGGTTATCAATGCATTATATGGGGGTAAAAAGTTTAATCTTAAAGAGAAAATGTTCATTGTGTTTATATATTGGACTATTTCCATTATCTAATATAAATAGTGAATATCTTTAGAAAAATTTAACTTTATTTAAATATTCCAAATGTATTCAATTGTTAGTAATGCAAGATGTATTATTCTCCCCTCATTTTCAGGTGTTGCTAGCCTGACCAGTGACAGTACTAGCATGGGAATCTAACCTGGGCCCATAGGTTCTCGAGTATTGAATTACAAGGTAGAGCTAGTACTGTCATTGCTTAGGCCAGCAACACCTCAAGAAGAGGGTAGAATAATACTTCTTGAAACATTGTGCATATACTAACCTGTGTGCTACAATAAGTAACAGTTGAATGTACTTGGAATATGGAATATTTAAATAAAGTTAAATTTTTCTAAAGTCATTCAATACTTATATTAGATGATGGAAATAGTCCAATATATAAACACCACTAAAACACTATCATTACAAACCTTAAGAGAAACAAAATGTTCATATATTGGAGAATACTTACACCATTTCTCACTAGAACTTAATTGAAATATAGATGCACATACTTCATTGACATTACAATGTTAGTGTTCCATCTTTTTAATAACTAAATATTTAATATTTTCAACAAAATTAAATAATAATGAAATAATGTGTTTATTAAATGGTAATTCTCTCTTCAGAATCCCTCCTGTATATATATTTAGAAAAATATGATTTTTCCTACTGTTCTCACATGTAAAGTAAGGTTTACTCTATTTTTATTTGTATTATTATTATTAGATGCTATGAATTAAATTAAGAATCACCACTTTTTAGATACATCATGATAAAAATTAATTGAAAAATATACAGAGAAATCCTGTTAAAACTATTATATTTTAATAATATATGTATATTGTAAAATAATATTTTTAATGGATGTTTTAGATGAAAATCTTTAATGGGTGAAGTTATCCATTTATAAGTACTTAATTAGAAAACACATAACCAAGAATAAATTAGCCCAGGCCAAGAGCTATGTAATACTAACAGTTCTATTGTATTTAAAAGGAGAATCCTTTGAAGATTTCCATATATATCTCTATCTATATGTAAAACTATTAATGAAACAAACAAGCTTGAATATATTACTAAGATAATTTACAAGCTAGATCCTCCAAGAATGATTTCAATGCACTTGCTAATAATTCCCACTTTTTTATATCAGTGCTAATGTATTTTGTCAGATGACATGAACTGATATTGATATATAGAAAAGCTGGACATTATTTGCAAATGCATTTAAATGATTTTTTGAGGATCTAATAATGTATTTGAACTTGTTTGCTCAATAAATAGGTTTAATTTTTTCAGCATTACATATTTGATGTTGTGTAAAATTATTTGCCTGTCCATTAAAACCTTTAGAATAGTATGGTTGGGAAAAATGCACCTCATCCAAAACCCAGGATCAATCTGAGAAAAAGTTTTCTCTATAAATTTTTAAATTTCCAATCACTTTTGGAATTATAGCAGCTTATGAAAACATATATTTAGTTTTTTAAATTTAATTCTTATTAGTTTATACATGTGGAAATTTATTTGTTACTTAGCAATGAGAAATATGGCACCAATCTTAGGATTTTTTACGATTTTTTTATGGAGAATTATATAGGCTATGAATTTCTCTGCTTTATGGTTGGTTCTTAATTGTTTTAAAAACTTTGATAATTTTCAATATAAAAATGTTTTGAAATCATAACTATTTTTGAATGATTTCATGTAGTTGCAAAAAGAGGGCAGCACTAATTAAAAGATTATGCACATTGAGAAACATTTTAAACAGATGCAAAGTATATTACTGCCTGCATTTTGAAATACAAAAAAATTGAGAGAATTGCAGATTGTGGTAAAGCAAGCTCAAATTTGATTTCATAAATATATTTTAAGTTAATTAAATTTTATACTTTGTTATATTCTTTTATTCTACCATCATGAGCAAAGCCATGGATACAAGTAGTATATATGTGTGTGATTATTTTTGTACCACCATTTTCAGTTTGTTAACTATTGTATTTTTCCACTTGTGCTGGTGTTTTATTATAAAAATGTTTTCCCTCAATTATTTACCCAAAAATAAAATAAAGATAACTGAATGACTTTATTGTTTGAGAATTCATTATAAGTTTGAGAACCAGATGTGTTACAGGTAAGCAAGATAGGAACTTAAATCTCCAGAGTCTTCCAATCACAAATGCGCTTAACTGTTCACAGTATCCCAAAATTAAAAGTTTTTGGAAAAATTTAAAAAAGGTTGCAAAAAGAAGCTTGAAGTTGAGGCTTAAGACTTAAAAATGTGAGAATGATAAATGAAACATATTTTAATATTAATAGGATAAAATAAATTAATGCAGTGATCTCTTATATTTGAAGTGCATCAATAGCAGTATTCAGCATATAGACTATGAATCTGTGTCATTCATATGCTAAAATTTTTAGTGCTTTTAAATGTAAAAGAGTGGTGCCCATTCTGTGCAAGATAGATAGGCCTGGATGTACTTAGTTTGTTGATTCTTAATTGTAGGATAAGTAGAATATTAGCTACTAATGACTCTTGAGAATTGAACTGTAGTAAGATATATGTTATTTATTACTAACAAGCTGATCATTATGGATAATGACAAACTTGTAATCAATGAAGAAGTGATCTTTCCAGTCAATAGTAACTATGTGCATTAACAATAGATATCCAATGTTCATCATCCTACTATAGCGCCACCTATATGATAATCAGTGATGATCAGATAATCACATCAACCAGATACTTAGACTAGTTTGCACACCCATTCACTAACTACCTTTATCTACTTTGCTATTTAAACTAAAAACTTGGAAAATTTAACCATCCATTAAGTTTGAATTAAACCATCTTTGGTTCGTAGAAATAAGTTTAACATTAGTTCAGTAATTATATGATTAGGGATCCCAGTTCTATGGTTTCAGCCTCATGTAAAAAGAATGTATATAAGATTGGATATATCATTTTAATGCAGTTGTTAATTGTAAGCTATAAATTGTTTGCTGAGTTACAATAATGGTTACCATGTAGATACATTGTTGAAAAATATGTACTTATCATTGTGAAGAAGTTAACTGTAGCTGCAATAAGTGTTTCTTTCTGGTGCCTCTTATTATCATTTTTAATCATCATTTCATTCAACTCCAACAATTATTAGTGCACTACAGGATGAAGATCTTTCCAAGTTTAATCCAGTGTTTCATATTCATAGCCTCTGTTTTCCACATCATAATAATAAACATTCTTATTTCAATGATTCATCTCACTAGTAGTCTCTTTCTATATCATTTACAATCTCTCAATTGTCCATTTATTATCATATTTTTCAAGCAATGCATCCATCCCACCTTATTTCAGTCTCTTATTCTTTTAATGATGTCAGTGACACATTTTTGTTCTCACACCCAAATATTTTTGTTTTCAATCTCTTCTTTTTTCTAACATATATCTCATTATACTTCATTGAGTAGTCAGACGTCTCTGAAATACTTTTCTGTTAAATGTCCACATCTCAGACCCATAACTAAGAACTGGTGAAATTTCAAAAATCTTCTCTTTTCAAACACAAAAGCCACACTTTCTTTCTTCTACAAAAGCATTCCATCCATATCGAATTCAATGATTCCATTACTAACAATAAGAATCAAATGGTTGTTCATTGGACAGTATTGGACTGTGCTTGTATAATCATTAACAACCTTATCTTTAATGTTTTTTTTAATTCTTTTTTTATCTATTGGAGTTGGAATGATCAAACTCAGTTACAAATGTTGTGTAAGAATTACGATAAGAGTAGTATTACATCTGTATTGTTAAATTGACCACTGTTATTGGGACAGAGAAAAAGAAATTCTTTATTTAACTTTCACTCAAACTGAAAAAAGTTGAGATGGAAATTTTCCTATTTTAATCATAATATTAAAATGATTCTATTCATTGGAAAAAAGTTAGTGATGTGGAAAATAATAAAAGTAAAAAAAAAAAAGAAATTATAAAGATTGGATGGGAAAAAGAGTTTTGAATATGCTTTAGGGAATTCTGAAGATTTTAAGAAATATAATTTATAAACTATTCTAAAGCCCTCATTGATCTGATAGCATCTAATCTAATCATATTTAATGTTAGAATTAAGCAACCCTAATTGATATGTAATATTTTGAATGCAATGCGATGATGCACTGAGCTTCTCCTTTAGGCAATAAACTCTCCAAAGTGCCATCTTTATTAAAATTAATTAAATGCCTTGACCAGATGGAAACATGATGGATGAAATTAATCATAGAATTAAACTTGGTTGGAGTGCTTTTGGTAGAAATAACTTAATATTAAAATGCAATATGCTATGTGTTTTAAAAAGGGAAGAAGTAAATAAATGTGTTTTACTAGTTTTTATGTATAGATATGAGACTTGGACACTTAACAGAAGAGCAATATAGTGACTTCAGACCATCCAAAGTATATGCATGTTAGAAGTAACAAGAAGAGATCGGAAGTGAAATACGTGGATAAGAGAATATAGAAAAGTTTCTGGTTTTGGTGAAAGAATTAAGAGACTGAAGTAGAGTTGGGCTGAACATATTGCTAGAAGAGATAATAGATGGCCAGGTGAAATATTAAATTGGATTCCAAGAGATTATAAAAGACTTAGAAAGAGATCACACGTGAGATGGGTATATGAAATAAGGAAGTGTGCTGAGATGATGTGGAGAAAAGAAGTTAGAAATTGGAGCAGATGGATTGAACTTGTAGACTTTTATCGTGCAGTGTATTGATAATGGTTGATGATGCTGAAACTTGCAAAATGAATAAAAGATAATTTATTCTCAATTGTATCATGGGATAAATATATGAAGGAAAACTATCTAGGTAATGAGAATTTCAAGATCCAACATCCAAATCTGTAGAGATATTTATTGGAGAGTTCATTGCTTCAAAGTATTATATAAAGAAATTAGATCCTTCCTTGATAAGCATAAGATTCTTAAGAATTTAGTTTCTACTTGAAAGTCATATATTTTTGAAGCCTCGTCCCCTAAAAGCAGATAGTGCCTTACTGTTTTAGAATATATATTTTTTAATTTTATATATATACAAAAACATTTCATTATATTTTGTAGCTTTATATAAAGCTAACCACTTTTATTAAAAAATGAATGGTCCTTGTTTAAGATTATTCTGATATTGATTGGAAGGAGAAGTGATTTAATAAAAGGCATGGTGAATAGAAATCAATTTACTTTTTTTAATAAAGCTGTCAGAATTACGTTCTTTTGAAAACAACAACAACAATAATAAAGTTTTTAAAAACGGTGGCTTAAGACCCGATTGTAAAATTTAATTTAATTTGTTTCTAGTTAATAATAGTCTGACTAATTGAGATTTGACGATTATTAAGTGAATGTTGAAAGTTACTAATCCTGCTAAAGAAATTTAATAATGAATGTGAAAAATAGTAATTTTAAATTATTAGCACTTTTTTATAATGATTCTATTAGTTTCTCTTATCTATAAATCAGTTTCTTATTCAAAACTATGCAGTTATATATCATCATCATCATTATCAACCATTATCAATCCACTGCAGGATGAAGGTCTCTCCAAGTTTAATCCACCTTCTCCGATCTTTATCTTCTCTTCTCCACATCACCCCTGCACACTTTCTTATTTCATCCATCCATCTCACATGTGGTCTCTTTCTGGGTCTTTTACAATTTCTTGGAATCCAGTTTAAAATTTTAATTGTCCATCTATTATCATCTCTTCTAGCAATATGTTCAGCCCAACCCCACTTTAGTCTTTTAATTTTTTCAATGAATGAGGTCAGTAACACCTGTTTGTTCTCTTACCCATACATTGCATTTTCAATCTCTTCTTGTTATTCCCAACATGCATCTCTCCATACTTCTTTGAGTGGTCTGAAGTCTCTGTATTGCTCTTCTATTAAGTGTCCAAGTCTCAGATCCATAAGTAAGAACTGGCAAAACACATTCATTAAAAACCTTCCTTTTCAAACACATAGGCATATTTTCTTTTAGTATCAAGTTATTTCTACCAAAAGCACTCCAACCAAGTTTGATTCTATGATTAATTTCTTCCATTATGTTTCCATCTGTATTAATAATCTGACCAAGGTATTTGTAACTGTTAACTTCTTCTAATTCATCATAATCAATCTTTATTTTCATATTTTGAGCAAATCGATTAAACATTACTTTAGTCTTTTTAACATTTATCTTTAGTCCTACTTTCCTACTTTCATCTGATAACTCCTGCAACATTTCCTATAGCTCTAAAGCATTATTTGCAAAAACAACTACATCATCTGCAAAATCTAAATGACTTAAATAATCTCCATTTACTTTCACTCCTTTAGTTTCCCATTTTAATCCACAAAATACTTCTTGTAGCACTGCTGTAAAAAGTTTTGGAGATATGGAGTCACCTTGTCTTACACCTTTCTCGATGTTGACTTTCCCAGTATCATTATGTAACCTAATTGTTGCTGTTGCATTTTTATAAATATTCTTTAAAATATGACATTATCCTGGATTTATACCTTGATGATCCAATGCTTTAATCACTGAAGAAATGTTTATAGAATCAAATGCCTTTTCATAATCTACAAATCCAAAACATAATGACAACTCATATTCATTTGTCCTTTCTATAACTTCTCTCAACACCTGGATATGATCTACTGTACTAAAACCACTTTTAAATCCAGCTTGTTCTCTTGGTTGGTAACTCATGCTATTAATTCAATTTATTAGTTTTAGTAATGATATTATAATGCATCAAAATAGATTCATCATTATCAAGGCTCAACTTATCTGCACATAGCACCATTTTTAATATTGTTATCTTTTGAATTCTTTGCTTTTTATAGCAATGGTTTCCAATCTTTTTTTGGGTATGCTCAATCTAAGCATTCTTCCCCTCATGACATATAATTCTTATTATTCAAAAAGTGAATTCCTATTCACATAGAGGAAGCTTAATAGGTCATTATTGAAAGGACTCTTGAAATACAGTGGAATTTCAAGCAGCTACTTAATTGCTCCAAGTAACAATGAAGAGGTAAGGAGTAAAGGTATTTAAACAGAAAAGACACTGAGAAAAAGTTGATATGGAAAAGGGGAAATTAAAAAAACATTCTAAGCTTAATTTATGGATAATAAGATATAAGAATATTTAGTGGGCCTTCAAATTCACTGCTAATAATTCACTTAAAAAATTAAATTGATGCCCTGTGGAGCAAGTACCCCACTTTGGGAACTGGTGCTTATTACACTCCACCTAGCTTTTCAGTAAGATCAATCAACAATAGCAAACTCTTCATACAATAGTGCCATCCAGTGCAAGCCTTAGTAATCAATGAATGCAGGAAGATTTGAGCATAAAATTCCCATCTAGTGCCTACTCATCCAATATCCCCAGACTAGTTTCTAGCTTGTGGCTTCCATTTAGTGAAGAGTCCTGGATCTGAGAGCACTGCACCTAGATCTATATGATCATGTGATGTTTTGTTGGTTTGAGATCATCAATTATGAGAAAGTGAATTTTCATTTTTTAATTAATATAAAACTAAAAAATACCGAAAGAGATTATGAATATGATTTTATTTTTCCATGTGCACCCTGTATTTGTCTATAAATGGTTATTTTCTATTATTTTGTTAAAAAAAATAAAAGATCCAGATTAATTCGGATTAATTAGATTAGTGCCAGTATTCAAACTTGTAAAAAAATAAAAAATGAAATTATAATATAATGTGATCTTGGCCACTGCTGACGAAAGTATCATTCCTCTTTGGGAAGTAAACCCATTGTCTATCTTCACCATTTTATGACTTTAGATTTAATAAATCAAAAACCAGAACAATTTAAGGACAGGGAATACATTTATTACCATTTGTAAGTAAAATGATTTAGCAAGTTTGTTTTTTTAAATTAAAAATTATTTATAATTAAAAGAGAAAAAAGACTTTTTTGTTCCTAAATCTATATCGGTAAAATAAAATTAATGCTCAGGGATTCATTAGGAGTTTGAGTATTGGATGACCTGAACTGGAATCAATCCAAGCACTTTACATTCCACAATCTGATACTCAACCACTGCACTAAACCAGGTAGGGCTTTTTATTTATCTGTGTATTATATTCTAAAGGGTTTTATATATTTTTGATTCTGCTAGAAACATAATCTTTAAAATCATAAACTTCATTTTGATCATCTTCAGACAATTAAATTGTATGGAAGTAAAACCTTGTCTGAGGTAATTAATACCTGATCGTTGTTGCTTTGTGCAAATATTATTTATCTTTTCTAAATAATCTGGTCTGTTGTCATGTTCCATATGTAATAATGTACATTTATTATATAATAATATTAAGTCATTTTATTTTGTTTTATAGCCTAATATACTTTGTATTTTTTATTCATGTTGTCATTTTCTACTGAGATTATCTCGATACTTCTTTAACATCTTAAATATTTTAACGGTGAAGACGTTTGTTTTCGAACTAACTATAATAAATAAAATTTTATATATTACTTTCTTCTTGAATATCATCTGTTACTTTCTGAATATATTTATTTCAATAATAATTTGGTGTTTTTTAACATTTGAGTGTATATATCTAATAAGAAACATTGCAACATTTATTATAAATCTTTTAACAGTCCAAGTCTATGAATTGGAGCGAATGAAGAAT
The DNA here is from genome assembly GCA_028023455.1 of Epiperipatus broadwayi. Taxonomy (NCBI): domain Eukaryota; kingdom Metazoa; phylum Onychophora; class Udeonychophora; order Euonychophora; family Peripatidae; genus Epiperipatus; species Epiperipatus broadwayi. Next base: position 449,245 of record JAQFVV010006374.1, read on the forward strand.
ACTTTGTGAACATTATTTATTTCATATATATGCAGTTAAAGTATTAGTCCACATCTATAGTCATGCTACATTGAACACATTGGTGGATTGTCTTTTAACTACTGAAGTTAAATGACATTATGAAGGTATAGAAAACCTATGATCTGTAGACCTGTTGGTTTTTTGCCCTACATAGTTTAGGTAATGACAGGATTTCAGGCTGTGGAACTCAAGATTCGTGGATCACAGCTTAGCTTTTTCTCTTCTGGTGCTTGGCCTTCTTATGAACTCCTGAATAATAAACCATTCAGCATTATATTCTGTCTTTCTGAGTTCCCACCATACTTTGGTGCAGTAATAGAGTGATAAACTCTGGAAGTCAATATTCATGGATCACAGCTTAGCTCTATCAGTTTGGTACTTGAACTTCTTCAGAACTACTGAAATCAGATCATTCAATTACTAATTCTTTTTGAGTTCCCAGAATGCTTTGCTGCTGTGATAGAATGGCAGACACTGGAGTTCAAGGTCCATAGATCGCAGCCTAGCTCTGTCACTTCTGATGCTTGAACTTCTTGTGAACTCCTGAATAATAAGCCATTCAATTATTATATTCTATGGAGTTCCCAGCATGCTTTATTTAATGGGAAAGTGACAGACTCTGGACCCAAGGTCCATGAATTGCAACCCAGCTCTCTCACTTCTGGTGCTTGAATTGCTTAGAACTCCTGAATAATAAACCATTCAATTGCTAGCTGTTTCTGAGTTCCCAGCATGCTTTGATGGAATGGTAGAGTGAGAGGCTCTGGAGCTCAAGGTCAATGGATCACAGCCCATTTCTGTCACTTCTGATGCTTGAATTTCTTTTGATCTCCTGAACAATAAACCATTCAAATACTATATTCTTACTGAATTCCCAACGTGCTTTGATACAGTGAGTTCCAAGATTCATGGATCACAGCCTTTCTTATGAACTCCTGAATATCAGATCATTCAATTACTAATTCTTTTTGAGCTGCAGTTATAGAGTAGCACATTATGGAGTTCAAGGTCTGTGGATCACAATGCAGCTCTATCACTTTCAATACTCAAACTTCTTAGAATTCCAGAGCAATAAACTATTTGATTATTTTGGTATTGCATATAAGAGTTAAACAGGAGGTTTTTTTCTAATAAAGTAGTTTTTATCTGCATCACAGTATTAAAAGATAGATAATGAGAGATGGATGAGGAAGAAAAGGTAAATATTATTGAGTTGTTGTTTTTTTTTTTTTTTTGGGGGGGGGGGATCGATCAAATAAACAGTGTTAGTCTATAGATCTTAAAAAAAACATATACTGTGAAAGTAAGAAAACTTTAATAAAGACTGCATTAGAGACTGAAAATATCTTATTTATAAAAAAATGAATCTAGATGAAAAAAATTATATTAGCTTAAAAAAAATAGCAATGGATGAAGAAAACAGTTTTGTGCATTTGGATCACTGATGACTCTTGCTTACATATTGCTGATATAGAAGCATAATTTTTTACTATCTCTATGCCACTTACTGTAAGCTTTAATAAGTAATAATAGATGCCAGATGATAATGCTTATTAACCCTATCATGTGTTGTCCAATCTAATATTTCTAGACTAGTTTCAAGGTTTATGTCTTCCATTTGGTCCAATAGTCACTGGTCTAAGATCTAAACCTCCTCACCAGTGAAAGCCATAAGCTTGAAACTAGTCTCAGGATATTGGATAGGAAAATACAGAATAGAGATTTATTACACACTGCCATCTATCATTATTTTCTGAAGCTTACAGTAAATGGCATAGAGATGGTCAAAAATTATTCTGCTATCATTGACATTATTGCAGTTTTTATTAATAATAAGAAGACATTAATAAAGTTGCAGTGTACTTGAAGAAATGTACAGTTAAAATTATTCATGATAAAAGTTAAAAGATTTATAGATTACAAAAATTATTTTATATATTTATTTTTAGAGCTAATAGACCGAAGAAAAAATTAAAAAGATAGTTGTTCAACATATTTTCAGGGTTATTTGTTTTTTAGTGTCCCCTAGAACAGAAAAAAAAAAGTTATTATTCCTGAGCATTATATCCTTTAAAATTCATTAATATTTTCTAAACCCAATTATTTATTTTATTTTAGTCAGAAGATTCTCATATGTGAATAAATAGGATTTGGCATTTTTGTATCTCATCTTTCTTATCTCAGTGCAGATAGATTATCACATATCATTTTTACTTCATTTTTTTTTCTCATGTGTAGCATCAGCGGGAAGTGAACTCGCTAACCCGGAACAACTGCTTGAAAAGCGGTTGTCGCTGACCTCTCGACCACCAATGCTTGACTACTTTATTTTGTGATAACATGCTTTAGCAAAAACGTATTTTTTTTATAAAAGGAAAAACATTTTATAGCCATTTTAAATAAGAAGTGTAGTTGGTTTAGCACTTTTATATATGAAATGGAACTTAAATTATTAATAAGAGAAGTCAAACAGAAGCTCATTGGAAATGACTCAGTAATGATGAGACAACACTAAAAATGGAGAGGCGTTTTAAAAACTTGGTAGTTTTTTTATTTTTGTTTCATCTTCCAAAGAATTTTGTCAAGGTTGAAGATTTTTTTTCTATAATATAAATAAAATATATATAATTTCCATTATTTATTTTCTTAATTTTTTTCTTTTCTTTATTTATTTTTTATTTCTTATGTATTTTTATATTTTATATGAATTTTTTATATTATTTGAGAGTTTTATTAGTTTTCTCCCCTCTCTCAAAACACCTCACCCCCCCCCCTTTTTATATATAAATTTGAGTGAGGAAGAAGGATTGTCTTTTTTTTTTTTTTATTAGCATGTTTTTTTTTTTTTAACAAAGTCCCGTCCCCCTCCCTTTTTTTTTTTCAGCTTTTTTTTTAGATGGTAGCTGCATTAATTAATTCTCCTCCTTTTAATAAAAAATGAAGGGAGGGGGAAGAAAGGAACTCTCTTTTTTCTTTTATGGAAAGTTTTTTTTTTTTAACTACAGAGGGGCCCCCCCTCTTATTTTTCAAACGCTTATTTCTAAGGTAAATTATTATTATTATTATTTATTTTCAGAAATATCAGAAAATGAAAACTTATAAGTTAAAAGAATAGCTATTTACTATATTCTTTATCATGTGTTGATATGTGAGGGTTATTTATTCATAGCTTACATTTGGAATTGGTTTCCATCTGTTTGGATTTTATTCACCTTAACTACACTTATTTCATATTTAGATTTAAAAATGGATATTTGATTAATATTATAAAGATTATTAAAAATGTGATTCAGTCTCTATTCTCTATTTGCACAATTGCAATTTCAAAGTGATTAATGCTGCGTTTAAAGTAAATTAATTTATAATTTCAATTAATGTCAACAAACTAAAGCATATAAAGATCAAAAGCTAAAAGGATTTAAAATCACTCTATTCTTTACTATTTGTTCACTTATTAGTGTTATTTTGTCATAATTTGTGGGCAGAGGTAATTTACTATCATTTAAAGTTTATACATGTTAATTTACAAATTATTTGATTATTGTTATAGAGGTTATTAAATATGAGATATATAATTTCCACTCTGGCAAGGTTAGCATATAAGAGTTTATAAAGATTGAAAACTGGTAGGATAAATATTCATTCTATCATTTATTGTTTGGTGGTAGATGAATGTTATTTATCCATAGGCTGTGGGAAGATTTGGTTTAAGTTATGTGTATTTGTTATTTACATTTACAAATTGATGTTTGATTAATATTATAGCGGTTATTAAAAATGAGATTCAGTCTGTCCTCTATTTGCACAATTGTGTTTTCAAAATGATGTCATATTTAAATTATGTTAATATATAATTTCCATCTTTATTTGTAGCAATATCAGCAAACCATAACATATTAAGATTAATAAGAGCTGAATTGATAGGTATACAGTCTATTTATTGTTTGTTGACATATAAATGTCATTTATTCTTAGCTTATCACGGAGAGATAGTTTATTCCATTTAAATTTTAAATAAAGTAGATTATATATTCCAGTATAACATTGTGCAATAGTTTAATTTGCTTATATATATATATAGTGCTGTACCCCACATGCACATGTGGCTGAAGAAAGGAGTTTGCTATTAACTGAAAGGAGACCCTTTGAGTCTTCTTGGATGCATTAAAGGAATCGAGCAGGGCAAATTCCTAAATGTCTACTCCATATGTTCTTGTCATTGCAGCTGTTATTACTAAGTGATTATTCATATACTATATAAACATTGGTTTTTTACCTCTTACCTCTGAGTTCAAGATCAAGAAACACCATGGTTTTTCTTCTCAGTTGGCTGATAAGGCAGAATGAATGTATGGGTAAGTAGTAAATATTTTTCCAATAGATATATACAATCATAACAGACAAAAATAAATCATGGCCCTTATTCCCAGGAGGCTGTAAAGTCACCAACCAAGGCAGTGGTTACTGACTGAAGGTAGAGCATGCTAAGAATCCTCTGATTGTGGATGATCTATTTGATGATTATTTTTTATTTAGGTACCTACAACTGCAGATCACTTTCAAGTGAAGGAAAGATTGTAAGAATTAGAAGAACTGTCTTATATTGAATGTGACATTATTGGACTTTATGAACTTAGAAGAAAATGTGATATTAGAAATACAAGTGGAGTAGGATTCATTATAAATAAAAAGTGGAAGAACAATATTGTGGAAATTGATGGTGTATCGAACAGATTGGCAACTTAATAGCAGATATCAAATGCAGATAATTTCGGTTTATGCCCCAACAAGTTCTCATAATGATGAAGTAATAGAAGATTTTTATATGAATGTACAAAAGGCTTTTGATCAAAGTAAACAACATTTTAAAATTGTTATGAGAGACTTTAATGCTAGAATTGGTAAACAAATGAAAGATGAAAGTGCTGTAGGTAATTTTGGTTACGGTAATAGAAATGAGAGAGGACATAGACTTGTGGAGTTTGCAGAAAAAGAAAAACTTTATATTATGAATTCTTTTTTTGAGAAAAATGTTAAAAGGAAATGGACATGGAAGCATCCAAATGAAGGTACAGCAGAATTGGATTATATTTTGACTAACAGAAAATACATATTTCAAGATTGTAATGTTCTTAATGAATTTAACACAGGAAGTGATCATTGATTAGTAAGATGTAAGATACATCTTAATGCAAAACTAGAGACAAAAAGTATACAGAAAAACAATATTTACAGTCGATATTCCTAATCTTCAGAAACACTCTAATGAATTTAAATTAAAACTTACAAATCGGTTTTAAATATTAGTAGATTTTGAACATGATTCAGATTAATAAGAAAATTAACTGATACACTTTTAAAAACTGTAACAAAGATGGCTGGCAGAAAAAAGTAGCAATTGACCAATAAAATTTTTACTGAGACTAGAGAATTTATGAAGAAAAGAAGGAATATGAAGATATACAAAAATGATGCATTAAAAAGGATTGAATATCTCAAAATTTGTAAAATTATGCGGAAAAGACTTGAAAATGATATAAGAAAGTATAACTGTGAACTAGCAAGGAAAGCTGTAGAAGAGAATAAAAGTCTCAAGAGTGTAAAACAACATTTTGGTATTGGTAGGGAATTTATATCTGCAATAAAGAAAAAAGATGGAACTATTACTAAAAAGAGAGATGACATCATGAAATGTGTAGAAGACTTCTAGCAATAATTGTATAGTAATAAAGAACAAGTATCTCCTATATCTATTATATCTTCCAAATTGCCCAGAATTTTAAATGAGACATGCAATTAAATTTATGAAGAAAGGAAAGGCTCCAGTTAATGTTGGAATTATAATTGATATATTAAAAGAAGCAGGTGGAGAAATAGAATTTTTTTTAGCAAAGTTATATACCAAATGTCTAAATAATAAAGATGTACCAGATGATTGGAAGAATGCAGTATTACTCTTAATATTTAAAAAAGGTGATAAAAGAAGATATTAGAAATTACAGACCTATCAACCTTTTATCAGTTTTATAAAAAATTTTACCAAGATAATTACAACTCGTCTACAGAGAACATTGGATTTCCACCAACCAAGAGAACAAGCTGAATTTAAAAGTGGTTTTAGTACAGTAGATCATATTCAGGTATTGAGGAAAGTTATAGAAAGAACAAATGAATATGAGTTGCCATTATGCTTATGATTTGTAGATTATAAAAAGGCATTTGATTCTATAAACATTTCTTCAGTGATTAAAAGGATTGGATATATTCAAGGTATAGATCCAGGATATTGTCATATTTTAAAGAATATTTATAAAAATGCAACAGCAACAATTACATTACATAATGATACTAGGAAAGTCAACATTGATAAGGGTGTAAGACAGGGTGATTCCATATCTTCTAAACATTTTATAGCAGTGCTGCAAGAAGTATTTTGTGGATCAAAATGGGAATCTAAAGAGTGAAAGTAAATTGGATCTTGCAGATGATGTAGTTGTTTTTTGCAAATAATGCTTTAGAGCTGTAGGAAATGTTGCAGGAATTATCAGATGAAAGTAGGATTAAAGATAAATGTTAAAAAGACTAAAGTAAAAAATGGATTTTCTCAAAATATGAAAATATAGATTGATTTTGATGAGTTAGAAGAAGTTAACAGTTACAAATGTCTTGATCAGATTATTAATACAGATGGAAACACAATGGATGCAATTAATGATAAAATTAAACTTGGTTGGTGTGCTTTTTGTAGAAATAATTTGATAATAAAAGGGAATATGCCTATGTGTTTGAAAAGAAAGTTTTTTAATAAATGTGTTTTACCAGATTTTACCCCATATATCTGAGACTTGGAAACTTAATAGAAGAGTAATACAGAGACTTCAGACCACTCAAAAAATTATGGAGAGATGCATGTTAGGAGTAATAAGAAGAGATCAAAAACACTATATATGGGTAAGACAAAAACAGTTGTTATTGACCTCATTGAAAAAATTAAAAGACTGAAGTGGAGTTGGGATGGACATATTTCTAGAAGAGATAATAATAGATGGACAATTGAAATCTTAAACAGGATTCCAAGAGATTGTAAAAGACCCAGAAAGAGACCACATGTGAGATGGATGGATGAAATAAGAAAGTGTGCAGGGGTGATGTGGAGAAGAGAATCTAAAGATCAAAGAAGATGGTTTGAACTTGGAGAGACATTCATCCTGCAGTGGATTGATAATGGTTGATGATGATGATGATGACACCACATCTGCCGTCTATAGTTTCCTTATAGTGTATAAATAACTAAATAAAAACAACAATTAAACATCATATGTTTAATAAAAAATATTTATTGTTTTAAATGTATCTGGAATAAATGACTCATTTATTTATTAAATTTTAAAATGAAATATTTTTGTTTAAATTGGTTACAAATGATAATGCCTTATTAGAATTAGAATGAAGAAAGTCACAATTTCACAAGACAGTGTTTAAAGAAAGAAAAAGACTGCATTTTTGTCTTACCATATCTACAGAAATGACTTTAGCAAGATGTCAGATATTGTTTTTTGCTTAAAAATTTGTGTTTATTTTACTTTACTTTTGTAAATGTATTTGGGACATATTGCAAAGAAATATGCACTGTGGGTAAAACAACTTAGAGAGGGGAGCATGGATTTCCTTTTTATTTGGTATCTCTATAATTAAAAGAAGTAGATATCACAAACATTATGCTAACTGTCATAGAACTAAGATCATTGAATTCACCATGAAATGTAATATCAACAGGAATAATAACTGAATATCACCTAATAATTCAAATTACTTGTGGATCCTTATATTTGTGTTTTTGCTAAAAAAGAAAGATACCAAAGGAAACATTGTCGAATAGTGAAATATCAGCTGAAATTATATAAATGCAAAACTGTGGTTACAGATGCTAATAAAAATCTTTTAAATTAACACTGTTAGATAAATTTCACTTTTTTAAAGGAAAAAAATCGTTAAAAAGCATAATGATAACATTAATTATAAATAATTTATTAGTCTTCTTTTTTTATTAATAATTTTCATTAATCTTGTCTTACTTATCATTCGATAAATTTGAAATAATATGAGAAATATAAATTTTTATTTAAAAAAAAAGAATATTAAAAACTTTTATTATTTTGTTTTTTTATATTGTGATAAATAGTTTGTATTTAACCCTTTTATGACTGTATGCTTTAATAATTTATAATATATATATATATATATATATATATATCAATTGCAATCTTAAAAGGGGGACTAAATTATAAAAATATATAATAGGATATTAGATTGTAGTTGGTAAATTAGATAATCTTTATTTTAGCCACTTCAATGAGTTATTGCTTATTTCAAGAAATTTATATTTTTATTATTATTATTAATCTAAATACTTTGATTTGCCTATTGAATCAATCATTATAAAATTATTTTATTACACAACTTATTTTACAATTAAGATAATTCATTGTACATACCATACTATACTTTATCATCAAGTAAGTCATCATTTATTGAATTGTATCTTCTTTGCCACACAAAATACGCATGCTTTGGACCATTGGCACCTTACAAATTCATGAAACTATTGCAAATATACATTTAAATTTTCATGGTGCCATTTGTTGGTCAACTGATTTATTTGTCTATTTTTAGTTATATATTTTAGTTGCCTAAGTATAACATTTATGTAATATATTTTAGAGTGCCCAAATATTTATTGCTTAAGTGGAGAAAACTGCTTGGTTCATGATTTTATTTATTAAATGTGGTTGCAAATCTATGAAGCACTTGCAGACCAATTAGCCCTGCTTAGTTATAATATTTTTTGTTTTATTCATGATTATCCAAATTTGTAAGCTATTCAGAGAACAGCCCTTGTTTTACTTATACATTTTGGCAGTCTTTGTTAGTGTTCCTTTACATTTTGGTTCATCCAACAAGGAAATATTGCTATTTATAAGACACAGTTGCTTCATTGGCATTGTTCTTATGTTCTAGAATATTTTTCCTTCATAATATATATATATATATTGTAACCTTCTCTTCCTTCTGCTCCAGTCCTTTATTTAACTCAGCTCCAACATCAAAGTATATAACATATAGAAACACAAATTTATAGGACTCAATAATTAGAAATGTATAATACATAAAAACATAAGGTAGACTTAAGACACAGTCACAATATGTTGGTTTTAACATTGAGAGGCATATAGAATATTCTCTCCAATGATATTGCTATTGTAGAAAATTTCCAATTATTATCCTAGTATAATCATTGGAAAAATTCCCACAATAGATAATGATTAACATAATATTTTCATAATAGACTAAGAACTAACCACATTAAAGATGATAAACCAAAAAGTTCTTCAAGACATTTGCTACTTCATTTAACTTAAGTTTTCATACACCACCTGCAACCAATAGACTTATTAATAATTTCAAAGATCAGATATTATCTGACCAAACCCCTCAGACAGTTTACAAAATCACATGCCCCCAGAATGGATGCAAAGCAGCCTATTATGGGGAAACTCATGCCACTCTAGCCACTAGAGTTTCGCAACATCATTATTTATATAATAGAGCACAAATCAATTTCAAATATAGCTCAATATTTTTACAGCACCAAAGGTCTACTGGTCATGCATTTGAACTCAAATCAGCAGAAATTCTTTGCATGGAATGGAATGATGTAAAACATAAGGTAAAAGAGGCATGCTTTATAGCAGATGATGCCAATGCTATCAATCAGAAGGAATCCTGCTTTTCCATTTCTAAAAAATGGGCCATTTAAATACATTGCATAAATTTGCATACACTAAGTTTATACATAATGTTTTACCAGCACTTCCATCATATGCTATGAATATGGGAAATAGACATACCTGAAAGCGCTTAGCCTTTATATTTTGTTTATTATTATAGCTTCATGTTTTCTGTGACTTAGTGCACTATAAACATTACTTTGTTACATGTGAAGTATAATTAATTATTTAATTACATAATCTTTCCTTAAAAATAATGATTATTCTATCCTTTACTTATTTAATAAATTATATTAAAAAAATAACGAAATCAAATGCATACTAAAATACTTTATAATAATTACTGCTACCTTATGGGTATCTCAAGGATAATAATTATTCTCTTATAATATAATAATAATTATTAACATTAAGATAATTGGATAATAGGAGGGATTTTATTAAGATCCAGTCATCTCAATAATAATCACACCTAATATTATAAATATAAATTAAATTCTCTTCTTAAAATTAATATAACTAATAATAATAATACAATAAGATTAACGTTTACTATTTTCTACAGTATTTCCAATTAAATAATTCAATTATACTTAGATATCAATATCTTCATTATACCAATATTAATTATAAAACTGAAAACTACTTTTACTGTAATGAAAAGCTTTACAGTACAACTATAACATCCTCCTCTTTCACTCACTTTACTACCTTAATTTGATTAGCAATTTTACTCTTTTGGAAGTACTGTATATCTTTTAAAAATGTGGGCCTTCTAATATATTCTCTCAAGAACATCCCTTTTTAATATAATATAGTATTTAAAATTTACTGTAAAGATACATTTTATTTATTTTAAATAATAATAATGTTTCTCTTTAAAATATTATGACTTTCAATGAATGCTCCATTTAGATAATATTATTAAATAGCACTTCCTCATTAATTATATTTTCAAGTAATGAATTGTTAATTTATCAAGTTCTTTTTCTTTAAAACATCCTAGGCATTGATTATCCAATAATTCTATTTTTGATTGAAATCATTTTATATAATTTCTGTGTTTTGATATGATTTTGTGAAAAAATAATTTTGATTAGAAATAAAGCCACAAGTCTAAGATTTATATTAAAATAACTGTTTATTTTAACAATAGATAACAACTTACCAAATATTAAATAACATAGTTAAACTCTAAAATACATATGAAATAATTAAAATGTATGTACAAACACAAGTCTTTTCAGTTTAACATTTTATATTATGTAATTATTCTATTCCTCAAATATCAAATTCACTATTATCACCATATATACTTCCTTTCATGTTGATAATTAATTTTACTATCCATGAGTTCTTCTTATTGTTCAATTTTTTAATCCTCTTTCATCTAGTGATGTAACACATTACCTTTTGCAATATTCAAATAAAAATACAATACTTTATTACCTTTCATTATGCAAATCTGCATAAACTCTATTCATAAAATTTTTATGTATAAAATTTCAGTTAATGTTATTATAACTTTCAATATAATATTGATATGATATTGAAATAATTAACTGAATCATGATCCCTTATTAATAAATGGTCATTCATCCTGTTTACTCTTTACTTCTTTTCATTCACTTTTTCATTCTTATTTTTGATCTCATCTTTTATCTGTTAGCATTAAATCATTCAGATTTTACTTAACTATTAAAATATTTGTGTTGCATTTATTTTTGTTCTTTTAGAACCAATCTTCTACTACCTAGGAAGGAAACTATAATATTTCTAAAGAATAAGTAGTCTACATACGATACCCATTATATACCTTTCTTTACTATATCCAAAACTCTATTGATAAGAAACTGATTTTTAATAAACTATTATTTCTAAATATAAGAAATGAAGTCTCATTTTCTAATGGAATGCTATAATTTGGCAAGTAGTCATTTTTATATTAATGATTCTGCCCCAATATCTATGCTTATCTATTAAGCTCCCGTGGAAAATAACATCCATGTCTTGTGGAAATTCCTCACTTCTCCTTGTACTAAAGTTCATATATGGGGCTCATATAGATCAAACCCATTATACTATTTTAATCAGTTCTTCAGGGCTAGTATTCTTTCATTATGTTTTTTATTTTGTTTTATATTAAATTTTATTTAATTACAATTGTTTGAAGCTTTGTATAAATAATTTACTGTGTTTTGTAATCATTTTTAAAAAAATTTAATACAAAAATCATCGTAAAAAAATAGTCATATTGTTTAAAACATGATGCCACTGAAAATGGATTATTAATTTTAAAAATGTCTGGTAAGCTTCTAGCAGGGAGCAAAGGAATTATATGTAAGCACCCAATGTTTATGCAAACAATTACAAATAAGTATGAAATTTGAATTATCCAAATATTATTAAAACTTTAGATTCAGCAGACTAGATTTAAATGGTAAATGGAAGATAAACAATCATTTCTTTTATATCTTTTAAATACACACTTAAAAAGTAACTCATTATACAAAATATCTATACGCACAACTCTAAATGAAATTGAGTTAATATATAAAGTATCAGCAATCCAATCCATAAGAATAGTCCATCTTTTTTTGGTTTGTCAAAAATGTATAAAGACAATGTGTAAATCTAAGCTGTTTATATTGAAGCTGTGATTATATCTCGTTTGATTTAGATTTTGCACTTTTTTTGTGATTGTTTAAATAGTCATTATCTTTACATACCTTTGACAAACCAACAGAAAAGATGCCATTAATTACAGATAGGTAGTATGTATTGGATTGCCTTATGAATAAGTGTGATAGTTCTTTATATATTAACCACCTACGATACATATCTAAAAGGTACATATCTAAATAATAAAATATAAATGATCATTTGATAAATAAATAATTTTAATCTCTATGCATTCAATTGTGTCTCTATATAATACAATATTAATTATAACTGCATTTTAAAGTTGTTTAAAATATTCATGTTAAAATGTGTATAGACAAACATCCTTAAATAACTGACTGCATGGCATATTTCTACAACAGAGGTGCAAAACCTGTCACCCAGTATGGTTATCAATACAGCCTACCATAAACTTGTAAACTTATTTAAAATATGAAATTTTTCTGTGATAAAGTGTTGCAATGTTTCCCTCTTTTACTTTTATAGGAAACAAAATATAAAAAAAAACAGTTATATTTTATTATTTAGATATGTACCTTTTAGATATGTATTGTAGGTGATTAAAAATGAGACACTGTCTTTCTCCTGCAATAGCCTAACTAAATTTGTACAATTCAATATTTGATTATAACATCAGGCACACTTTAGACTCAAGCCCTGATTTAAACATGGTCAGTGAGAGTTGATGTATTATGCTCTGAACTTAAGTGATTCACTTAAGTTTTTTAAACTCTTACTGGCGGGCGAGTGCACAGAGATTTATAATATTTAAGAAATACAGCATTATTGGAGGTTGACTTCCACTTGAATAATATATACCTTTTCTATATTAGTGATCACAAATTTGGAATCTGCTTGATGATTTTAAAAGACGCTCTGAATGGCATGGACTTTTTTTTTAGCAGTTTTTGATAATGTTTGTATATCTAATGTATGGCCCAGAGACATCAAAAGATTGGACAACCCTGTTCTATGGCATAGCCCACCCTCTGATTATTCTTGGATACCTTTTCATTATCTAATAATTGAATGATTAGTTAAGTTGAAATATAATTATCCAGACTTTTTTTTTTTCGATTTGTTTTATCCGTGGGTATTCTTAAATACTTATTTACTAATTACTAAGTGGATAGCTTGTGGGTTTGAAATATCAACTTATAATCCATAATAAGCCCTTTTAACAAAAAAAGTTGTAAATAAATGTAATTACCATTTTTTTCATCCATTAAAACAAGTAACTATCATAACAAAGTTAAATTTAGTGATGAAGTTTATTTCTTATGATTTTTAATTTCAGAAAATATTTGTTTTTACAAAATGCATATCTAAAACAAATTTTTAATGTTAAATTTGACGAGAAATTTATAGATATGAAGTAATAACAAAATCAGATGTACTTGCCGGTTAACGAATTCTCATACTATATTCTTTTAAATTGTGAAATTGTATTTATTTAAATTTTAATATCAATAGCGTACAGATAAGCAAACAATTATAACATTTTTTAGAAATATTTTTTCTTGATTTGAAAACTATTTTATTATTGTACTGCCATCTATTGTGTGAGTAAGCAATTATAATTTAAATTTCTGAATTATTCTTATTATTATGTAAATTTTATTTTCTCTTAATTACATGATTATTATAATTAGTAACGAAGTATGATTAAGACAATAATTCTAAAAGATCATATATATTCAATTGTGCTTCTACTGATACTTTATATATATTACTACGTTATATATACGTATGTTAAAAGATATAAAATAATAAAGACAATACCTGGAGTAAACATTGCTAAGTTACTTTCCCAAAATCAACAATTATATTTCAAAAATAATTATTTAATGGTTGCCTTTAACAAAGAGTGTCCAGCACCTAAAATGCGTTATGGAAGGCTATCGGTGTTTATGTATTGATATTTCTAGAGTTTTTATTATATTAAAAGATGATTATCATATATAAAGTGTGCGGATATTTTTATTACAGTGATTGTATTTTAAATGGATGTTTCTGCTATTGTTTGGAAGTGGTAACTAACCCTAAATCATCCCATACCATCCTGATGATTGGTGCTTAACAGTAATAACAAGCAACCTCCCATAAATGCTGCTGAAATTTATATTCATATACTACTATTATTGTTACTACTATGACTACTGCTGCTGTTACTACTACTATTACATTTGTTCAAATAGATGTCGAGTGCTATTTGAGAGATGAATGATATTCCTCGAAATCATCTCTTCTTTTTCTGTGTGTGTGTGTGTGTGGAAAGGGAGGATGGTACTTAAATTGCAAATTTATTATTGTGTTGATAATGTCTGTTCATCTCATCTTTTTAACTTTCTACAATCTTTCCAAGCAGTATATACTTTTTCTAAAGAAGTATTTTATCCAGTAATATGCCTAAATAAGGCAACTTTACTCTCCCACTTATTCTTTAAATTAAAAGTTCATATCCAATCAGGTCAATTGTCCATTTGTTTAACTTTTTTTTGCTGTCCATAGATAATTACTAATAAAGTGTTTGTTATTTACAAACAAGGTATAGCTTCTGTCGAGCATTGGTGGTCGAGAGGTCAGTGCGACTGCCTCATAAGAACTTTCCCGGGTTGCGGATTTGCTTCCCAGCCGATGCTATGACACATGAAAAAAAAAAAGGTATAGCTTCTGGCTGGAGTATGATATTTTATTTCATTTCATATGCTTTTAACTAAGAGAACAATACACTCTAACAGTCATTCCATGTCTCATTTTTCATTCCATCTCTCTTTGTTTATTCATTTATATAATAAATTATTGATTTTCTTTCTATAGTAACATTCCATATAATAATTCTAAAAGGCTTGTTTTTTTGTAAATTTAAAGGCTTTGGTATGAAAATTATGAACTGAATTGACTCAGTCTGAAAAATAAACTTTTGTAAGAATATAGCTCCCTTTATTTTTTGTTTAAATAATAATCAGAATTTATGATAAAATTTAAATGAAGATTTGAAACTATTAAATGAGTTATCAGAAAATTGACTTTGTTTACAATAAATTTATGATTGTAAAAAATGTTGAATGGTATCCGGCCATAAGTTCTTTTATTATTTAAAATTATGTAAAATTTAAGATTAAAGATGTTAATAGATTTATTAGCTACTAAATTATTTTCTAAAAAATAATTGTGCGAGTTAATTAATTCTGCTTATGAAATAATATACTAATTAACCCTTGTGTCATTATGTGACTGATGAATTTAGATAATGTCATACATCTTCCATTTGTTAATTTTCTAAAATGTATCTAAGCTTGGAGTATGTTGATATAGTGCATATTATATAAAGTTTTGGTAATGACACAAAAATGTCAAAAGAGCTCTCAACCAAATATTAAAAATCTAAAAGAAGAAATAGTAAATTTAATTAGATATTAATAAAGAGATTTTCCATGCTTGCATTTTTATTTGTTGTTCATTAATCTTCTTGATATATATATATCATAATTTAAACTTTTATGTCTACATGTTTCCAACTCTCTATATACTTAGAGTATTTGTGTGAGAATTCACCATATTAATCATAAATTTATATCCACTAATTCCATTAACAATCAGCTACTCACTATAATCTTTAAAAAATCAATTTCTTTTTTAAATGCCCTTTTTAAGAAATTCTAATCATTTTTCCACAACAGTTAATCTCATAGAATGATCTGTCTTCTTTACAAGATAAAACAGTATCACCACATAAAAGAAGCACTTTACTAGATTTATTCATTATGTAATTATAAAGCAAACTTAGATGAAATACAATAATAAATTTAAATTACAATCAATAGAAATGGCATATTTACATTATTTCTATTCAGTCTCCTCATACTGCAGCAGAAGTTTTTCATACTGAAAGCAAATATTGTTTTCATCACTCGATAAACAAGTTCAGATGATAAAATTTTATTCAGTATGAAAGGATAAATAAACTTCCAGGTATACAGAATTAGAGTCCATTAAAAATAAATAAATACATAGAGATATTATCTAAAAAACAATTTTTATTTAATATTTTTTTTTACAAATAAAAATTGTCATTTCCCCCAAGCAAAAATGCTGTTGTAAGTCAGCAGAAACAGCATGAGCAAAAAAAAAATTTTTTTTAAATTTACATTAAGACTATAGCAATCAACTAAAATAAATAAAAAATTAGGCACATTAATATCTAAAAAAGCAATTTATATTTAATTAATTTTTATTTAATATTATTATGCAAATAACAATTTTAATTTTCCTTAAGAAAATTACCTGTCATCATAAACACAATCACAGCAAAATAAGGATTTAGTTATTTATATTATTAACACTTCAGGAATCAACTGTACATTACAGTTATTGATCTAATTTTTATTTAATTAAGACTGCATTTTTTTAATAAAATAAGTGCCAGACCTCTTAATTTTTTAAATGTTATTTTTAATAGTGCTATAAAAACAATCACAATTTTATTGGTTAGATAAATAAACAAATCTTGAACTCTGTTACAAAAATAAATATCCAAACATGTACATAAATATTACACAGTGTAATCAATTTTACAGAGCGTATTATATACATGTTTGGATATTGGTGACATAATTACAAAATCAAATATCATAATATAAAGTGTATTAAAAATAAATTTAAAAAATATACATTACTTTAGCTTTTTTAATACATGTTTCATTTTAATTTAACAAATCTGGTTCAATCAAATATCAACCTTGCCCTATTGTAGAAAACTCAAAATGGTGACTGTAAAATGGAAAATTACTATTTTTAGAAAAAAAATCTTAACTATTGAAATGTATTTACTATATATCATATTTATACATAGGCTAGTATTTTTATTAATAAATACTTGATTTAATAATTATTACTATTTTTTTTTTTTCAATTTTAAGCTTTTTTTAACAATTATTGTTTATTTCGAATCTGTGTTTTGAGAGGCACTTTGTAGAATCAATTGACTTTATATGGTATATATATATTCTACCCTTCACTATGTGTAGCTCCACTACACATCATGCCAACCACGTTGGGGGCCATAATCTAACCTGTAATCTCATGTATCCTCACTTCCAGATAATATATGATATAAAATAAAAAAAAAGGTTCTATCTCAGTTAATAATTAATAACTAAATATTCAGCATTAAAATTAAAATATTTCACTAGCTCAAATTTAAAATACGAATAAGGTTCAGTTTATAAAAATAAATTAAATAAATATTTAATATTTTCATGAGACTTGAAGTGAAAATACAGGTGACAAGATAGATTACATTGAGCCAATATCCCACAGGATACTACCTCTATGGCATAAGAACACTATCCCCCCTTTATTACTATTTCAAATAACAAACTCATAGTATTCTTACAACTTTAATAACTTCTACTCACTAAGATTAAACTAATAATTAAATCTTAATCTTCTATTTAATAATAATCTAGCTCAAATAAAATAATCTCAGGTTCATAAAGTTTATTCTAAGTTAATTTAAAAATACGGTAGTAAAATATGAGAAGGGATTTTATGTCATAATCTACTACACTTAAACTAATAATAATAAATAACAGTAATAATATTCTTCATTGTTTAACTAATTTTATTACCATAATAAAATAATGAAATAATATAATATGATCTTATATCTTCATGTAATGATATAATAAATACGTGGTAGCATTTTAATAATCTGACAAAAAAAATATGTGTGGCAACTGATAGCATATAATTTAATATAATATTGTGATAACTGATTTATGACCAATAAATAATGTAAGATTATGATTATTTAATTATAATGAATACCAATAAAATATTTAAATTCTTAAATAATTCTCTATTTATCTTTTTGTGCAAAATTATATATTTGTTTTGATTATTATGCATATATCGTGATTTCATGCAGCGATGTGGAGAAATAAATAACTCGGACACAAAATTTTTGAAATAACAAAATTTAACAAAGTTTATTACTAACAACAAATAAATAAACAATTTATTTACATTATTTACAGTGGATATCCTTAACCTTTTTACTTTACAGTTTGATCTACCGGGTTATAAAAAAAATAATTTATATTTCAATTATCTCTTTATTTAGATTTAGGACAAAAAAAATGTTACTATTTGGTTTCTCATTATGGTTAACTTATTACAAATATATTTATCTACTTTATTAGCAACAGCATTTTATCCTTAATATTATTAAACTATCTTATTTTAAAAAATTCATACTTAGAAAAACATTCTATAGAAAACAAAATTTTATAATGAGTATGGACTTCTCAAAATATTAAAAAAAAATTTCATCTTGCAAAGTCAAAGATGTTACACAAAATATTATCCAAAATTCAGTACTAGATTTTAGTATTTATCACACAATGTTTACTAATCATAATATATTCTTCTTTAAGCCTTACTTTAGTATGATATAAGTGTAATCATCAATATATTTCTATTAATTAATAAACAAAAAATATACTATGCATATTGTTTACATAATTTACTTTGTACTATTGTATCTTACAAAAATATGCAATACTTATTTTTCTCTTAAAAAAAAAAAAAATACTAAAGCATTTAAAATTATTATCACTTTAAAGAAAATATCTTTGTTTAGATACTTTATTTTAAAAAAGCTTATATTTCATTTCCGAAATAAAATTCAAAATATATTCTATGATTCTTTTCTTTCCTTAGGATACTTTGGATCTTCAATTTTAAGTTATAACATCCTATTCCTTCTAAGCAAATAAACCAATCTTATACAAAATGATAACATAACCTAAGTTCTAAATTATTTATCATTTCTCTTAAACATATCTTACTAAATGATGCAGTTACATGAAATAAAAATAGCGAAAACAGATGTATAGGATTAAGGAAGAAAGCTAGAGTATTACTCTTGACATATCTCAAAATCATGGCACAGTGCGAAGAGGTATGACATTTACCTGCCTAATATCCTCTAGTATAGGGACGATGTTAAAGCTATTTCTTCAGCTTTATTAGAACATCAAATGTTTAAAGAAATATAAACACTGTCCAAATAAAATGTGTATCAGTCATAGGGCTTTGTTAACTATGCTGATATTCACATAAAGACTAAATATTATTTCCATTCCTTATAACATCCTATTTCTTAAAACATCATCTTGGTTTCCTGTTCACTAAGTACTTCCAAGCCACTATCTCAACATTATTTCTCAAGATTTTCCACATCTTACATCGATAAATAACTATCTGCATTTACAAAACAATAAATAAAATTCTTTAATAGTTAAACAATCTTACGATTCCATAAGAAAAGTTGCTTACTTTATTGCTCTGTATGTTTAATCATATACAATCTATTTAGACAATATTTGAATATCCCAAATGAAAATTTTAAAAGAATCACATAATTATTTGTTATGTTGGATTATATCACTAATAAAAAAAATCGTCGTATGCATATTTTCAAATCAATCCTATCTCATAATGTTTTTTTAAAATGTTGTATGAAATGCGGTACATATAAGTAAAAAAACTTTTACACTTCATTCTTCCAATTTATGGATAATCTAAAGAAAACAAAAAAATATATACATTATAAATTATCAATAGTTATTATTATTACCAATAACCTTTATCTAGTCATCGTGTTCAGTAGGCTTCCTTTATCCACTTGAGCATTGCAGATATAAAAAATTCACACCCATACACTTTATATTAAAATATTTTTAGCTAAATTATTAGATTGTTATATTATAAAATTTTAATATTAATAAATTAATGTTTTTATGTTTTTCCTAATCTTATATAAAAATTTAGATTTAAACTAGGTTAACAAAATAAAAGAAATCAAAACTATAATTGCATATTTTCTTGACGATAGTTCCTGATAAGTCCAAAATGTTTATTATTTTCTCTAGAGTTTTTAAAAATGTTCTCCTCCAAGCACGTTTAAAATAAAAATAATTATTAATCCATTTAGTAAAATTTATAGAAAATAATCCTTGGTTTTAGTATTTAGGATGATAATTATTAAATCATAATATTAATTAATCCCGTGAAGCTTCTTAATCTTCTCTACCAATATTCTCTGCGTATCCGATGCATCAATCCATCTAATTTAACTTTTAAAATATTCGATAAACTTTTAAGTACTATTTGTATTTCCATGGATCCATCTTTTATTCAACTATATGTTCACTTTTTTATATATGTTTCCTTCTTGATACATTTAAACTTTCGTTAGGTAGTATATGATATAAAATATTTTTTTTAAAATGTTACCTTCAGAAAGTATATAACATTTTACTCCTTTGAATATAATATTCTATAAAATGATTCATGAGATATAATTGTCTCATTATTATTTAAAAAATAAATCTTGGATAGGCTTATAAATAACAATGCGTTTCAATACATTTTTTAGAATCCGTATAATATCCGAGCTGTGGTTTTTTTTTTATGTACCAAAACAGTTTTTCGGTGAAATATTAATAAAGCTGTATCAATAAATATTCCAAACATTTTTACAGTATTACAATTTCTATCCATTTTATTCCGTAGTATATCTATTTTTATTGCGAAGTTTAGGTTAAACTTTTAGATAAAATACGACTGGTAAATACTTTAAAAATTAGAAAATCATTTCCACGAAGTTTCTAAATTATTATATTTTAAAACTCTCTTTTGCAAAAAATACTTTTAAAAATTATCACTTAGTTTTTTGCAAATAAAACGATAAAGTACTAAAAAAAATTGACTAAAATAAAAGATTAAAAAAAAAATACTATCTTTTTGATAGTTATAATTTACCTTTCTCCGGTTTCAATACATTATTAATCTCCCCCGATAACCCCGTGCAAATCATATTTATAGTCTGTAAGAATACCTATTCCTATTGATTAATTCTTACTTTAGCTTGAGAACAAATTTACATATTTTTAGTTTATAGTAGAATTATATTTGAAAAAAAAAAATTATGACGTAATGAACTTTAAAATATTATTTAAAATATTACTTTTAAATAAATTATTATTTTATTAAAACTATTTAAACATTTAAAATAACTTTTAAAATAACTTTAATAACTTATTCCATTTATCTATTTTTATTTAAACAAAATATTTAATTTTTATTATATCTGTATTCGTCTTTATTACATTACTTAAAACATTACATACGATAGTTAACTTAATGTTTAATACTATTTACTTTTATGATAGGCAATAATTCCATCCAATTCTATACTGCAATTTCAAAATATTTTAAACTTTATTATTAACTCAAACAAGCGTGTGTGTGAACGTATGTAATATACAAGTCACATGATCAATAACTTTGACAGACGATTTTCAATCTATTTCTCTGCCTAGACTAATAAAATTGATACACTTATTATATTATATAATATAATTATAAAATTTGGAATAACAATTTAGAAAATATAGAATTAAATACAATTTTCACCATCACAAAGTTTATTTTTAAAATATATTATATTAATTTTGACTATTATATATGATTATAAATTTAAACACTGTATTTATTAACTTATCCGTTTTAAACTATTAAAATCGAATTTATTAAATATACTTTTAATTTTTATAGCTGTGTTATTTAATATGGCCAGCTTTTACAACCATATGAAACAATATTTTAAACTTTACTTAACTACTTTTTAAATAATTCGCTATAATTTTATATATTACGTATTTGCTTTAGCCTCAAATTGTACTTTATAACATAATTGACAAACTATAATTAATAAATCAAAAGAACATATTCTAAAATTTAAAATTTTTTAGTAATTGACTGTTATAAACTATTACTGACCTACAGAAAAGGGCACAGTATATATATATATTGTAACCCCTCCCTCTACATCAATCCAACATCATTTATGAATAAATGTCAGGGCGCCAATTCTATCGACAATAGAATAAGTTAATATTCTGACCATACTTTGAGTTACTATCAGGACTCTTATAATAATGTACAACTATAGCTTAGCTCATTGGTGGGGCCTCAGAATACCATGATATATAAAAGATAAATAAGATAAAGGAAAAATATTATAAATCACTAAGAATAGAATATCTACTTTGTTTCGTAATGAATAAGTAATTGAATTTGATGAAGTTCCATCCATTCAAACTAATAAGTTAATAGCTCAAGCTTAACCTCTCTCATCATCCAACTACACTTTTGACTAATCATGGGAATACTTTAATGGGTCAGAAGAAAGATCTAATAAACTTTTACTGCATAATAAGTTCAAATTAAATGACTAAATTAATATTTACTTGGAAATGGTAAAGGAATATCTCAGGGTTTTATTATATAACTTATTTAAAAATTAATTACCTCCATAAAAGGCAATGATATAAAATTGAGTGTTGTTCTAATGAAATAGCAATGAGATAATGAAAGAAACAGGATAGCTTTTTATTTCAGATCATTATCCATATAATAACTGAGTGCATAACTCCCACATAACTTCATCAAATAATTAAGCATTTTATATAATGTCTGGATCGAGAAAATAATATCAGATCTGAACATGTTCCCCATCAAATTCATAAAATAGTGCAATTATATTGAATTGGATATGTAGGTGTGGAAACTAAGAATATGAATTCCTATAAAAGAATAACTCTCAACAAAGTTTAAAATAAATGAAACATTTATTACATTATGCATTTAAAATAAACATCCTTATACTTTACTTCACACATATATCTGTGTTATCAGCTAATTATAATATTCTTTGTTGAACAAACTAACATTGGGGTAATTAAACAATGTGATAGGGAGACAACATGTAAGTTAAAGTAGTCACACTATCCTACAATAGCATGAAAGTTAAACAACTCTGACCATTCAGAGAATAACTCTTTAATGAGTCATTTAGACAATTCTATTAAATAGCTACATTTTTTTTTGTTTACTCATCCAAAATAGGGATGAATCATTTTGAAGATTTGATGATTAATGTGGTATTATTTGAAATATTTAACCAAACTTGCAAATCTGGCGATAAAACTCTCCCATGTCTTCAGAATCAATAGCTTTTCATGTGTGCTTCTGCATTATGCTACACGTTATGATATAACTAACACAATTACATCCTATCAGTTTGCTTATGAAATTAGGAAGTAAAATATCATAATACGGATAATGCCATAGACCAACCAACAACTAAAGTACTATTTCAGTTGCAGATATTCCATAAAAGAAATTAATCCTACTTCTTATTTTAACTGACAAACTATATTACACGTAGCTATGACTATACGATAAAAATATAAATAAATAAAACTTTCCAAAATGGACACATGAGGGACAGAAAGCCTTCTTAATTCTAATAATCTAAACAACAAAAATAGTGACTCCCTAATCTTACTCAGAGGTTCAATGTTGGTGTGGATTCAGTCTCATCACTGAAAACAAGGGAAATAAACTGTTTTACTTCATATAATATCATTATTATAATGCACAAATACTTAATCTGGGAAATATAATCTGCTCATGGTACATATCTAAATAAACTAAGGGAAAGTTCTTTCAATCCCTGACAATATAATATATCCTTAACAATTTCTTTCCTCATAGCTACTTAATGCATTTCATTCTAAACATTAAAAAAATGAATTCATTCGCAAATAAATTCCTAATTCTTTCACCTCTTTTAGCATATCACATCATCCAAAACTGACAAGGAAAATACAAATCAAATGACCGTAAATTTAACAATTATATGCAATGAATCACACAAAACAGGCACACACATGCATAAATAACAATGCACAAAATATTTCAAATCATGTTTGAGACATAAATGCTATGCCAATATTAACTAATAACTTGAAAATAAAATTTTAATTTATGATGAACTATAAATGTTTTAAATTTGAAGTATAATAATTATTATTAAATAGATATAATGCAAAGATAAAACAACACTTTTGTACATTGACCCCCTCTTTAAATTAATTGTTAGCTTTGTGATAGCAAATAAACACTTCTACCCCTAACATAAGCATGTAGAAAACATATATAAAAGAAATTACATCTAAATGACAATCAATTATCCAGTACAATACTTTTGTATTATATGTGTCCAAGAAGATCTTGGAGCAAAGAAACAACATATAAGACAAATAAATTGATCTACCTATTTACCCTACACTGACAATAAAAGAAATGATTAAATATTCTTTTAATGAGAAAATAGAAGTCCATTCATACAGTCTATAAATAAATCCTCTTAGGCATATATGAAGATAATTGCAAGAATTACAAAATGAATAAATATTAGTAGACATATAGATGAATTCCCACAGGAGGGACAATACACATTTTGGATCCAATTGAGGTGCAATTTCAAAGGTTCTTAGTGACAGCTAATTGAGATTGCTGACAAAATAGCATGCAAAGTATTCAATATTTCTTTTCCTTTTTTTTATGATAGTGATAAATTAACGTTTGCTGCTGCTGATTTCTCCTAATGTTTTATCATTTAATTAACTGGTAATTATGCAATTTAAGACTCAGCAACAAATCTTATAAATTTCCACAGGGAATACTAGTTTTCTATGAGCTAACATTAATAGTAATTGTTTTTATCTGGGTGTTCATAATAACTCATCAAAGGCCACCCATTAGGCGAATAATTTATCAATTTATGATATTCATTTAAGTATACACAATTCCTTAAATGACAATATTTTTTTGATATGTTGAGTATAAACGAGGAGAACAATTATAAAATATACACATATAGTATTCACACTCTTCCTCTCGAGTTAAGTTATATGCACATTTAGTGGATGTTAATTATCAGTTGGTTCTATATAAGCAGCACATTCAATTCCTTAATCTTATAAGATATGAATGATTAGATATAATTTTCACCTGATAATAATTTATTACATGATATATTAAATTAGACAGGCATCCTTTTCTCTGAGTTTTTTTTTTTTACCTTTATACAGCTAGAAGAATTTTTTTTTTTTAAACTAGAGTCTATGAAATGTTTTGTTACAAAGTTCTGCATAACTTTTCCCACAAAGTGACAAATTTCACACAATTCCATTTATCATTAATACTAAAGATTGAATTTATGAAAGTTAACTCTGAATGATAGATGCACATATATATTTTAAACGATATTAAATCTAAAAGTTCATTGATTGAAGGATAGTGTGATATACCTTGCTTGAAGCCAATTACATTTTCATCCTTTCTTTATTAAAGATTTTCTTTTAAGATACTAGTTTATAAAAAAGAAATGTATTTAAAGAAAGTTGTACTTTGGAATTTAAATTGAATATCAACCAGCTTGATCTTCCAGAAGACGGTGATTGCAACTATCATGTAAATAGGGAGAAAAACACAAAACAAAATATATATATTCCTTTTTTTTTAAATTACTGACTATTGCTTAAATATCTATTTTTTTTCACCAATCAAGAGGTCACTTCCCCCAAAGGTCAACCTCAAGAAGGTCAACCCCACCCTTTGTACCAAGATAATTAGCTGGAAATATTCAATATTTTTTTCTCTCTTGAAAGGAACATCATTCTGACTTCTGAATAATATTAATAAAATTGAATCAATAAAATAAAAAATATATATTCTCTACACTTCTAAAAAAAATAATTATTTAGCAAATAAAATAATTGATAGTGTATTTGGTTCGCCCAACAATCCATCGATCCATCAACCCATTAATCACTTAAAATGCGTTCGAATTGGTTATCAGAGACATTTATTATAAATTTATGTATTTCACTGTAAAATATAGTATTTGGTATCGTAATTACATATATGAATGAAAAATGAAGCTGTAAGATGGCACAAAAATACATGCATGCATACATGCTGCAATATAGACATCAAACCAATTTGATCAAATAGAAGCTTATATTACCACTATTTGAATATACTGTATTAACCATACTATTGACTGAAGTATTAATAGACAAATAAACCCGCAAATCACTAAGCTATTTTACCGACAAATAAAATAAATTTGTATTAACTCAACCTACGCATTAACAGTTCCTGGGACAAGCCACCCTCCGTCTATCATCAAATATTCATCAAGAAATATTAAATGTTTTTAAAACTTCTAAACAACATCTGCAAGTAACTTCCCCAAATGAAGATATGGTTTATTAACATGAATTTATATAAAATTTTTCATGTTATTTCATTCACTCTTTTTTTTTTTTAGTTAAATGTAATTGGTTACTACTGACACGGTGTTATTTACTTAAAATTTGTTTCTTGTGCCCATTTAGAAGATTACAATATATGTAAACAAAGAGAGTAAAATCATTCTTCTCCTAAGCTATGCATTAAAAGCATTCTAAATGTTGAACAAAGAATCAAGAATAGAATGAATCCATCTACTTTTAGTAGCTCTAATGTTTATAAGTATACCTTTGTTAATATTGTTGGGAATTCCGGGTGAAATTAATTTATCAGCCAGATGGAATTTGGCATATAAGAGTTATTAAACTCATAATCATTTATACAAGGCTGGATACTTTGATTATAATAATTAAATGAGATTTAATATGTAAATTTTAAATTAAACATGGGTCAATGTTTATGTAAACAAAAGGAGTAAACCATTCTTTCTCAAGCCATCTGGCTGATAAATTAATTTCACTCTGAATTACCAACAATGTTGATGAAGGTATGCTTATAATCATCAGAGCTCTCAAGAATAGGTATGGAAAATAAGTGGTTAATAAGGGAGAATCTGGAGTCACAAGGTTCCACAATTGGATAGCCATTTGTAACAGTACATGACATTAAGGTTGATTTATGAGGAGATGGGAAACCAATATCATCCCCAAATAAACAAAATACCAAATTAAGTATAAAAGGAATGAGCATAAGAGATCAGCACAGAACTAACTATAAGTTCACCAGCATTTCTTGAAAAGAATAATAACCATTCATCATCCTAAATGATCACTAAAAATTAACTGTCAATTTTGTGACAGGATTTGAAATGGGTCCACTAGAGAATTAGGCTAATTATTTAGCTACTGCTAAGCTTAGGTCAAGAATACAATATTTGGATGCACATACTTAAGTATGAATCCATAAAAATACAACAATAAAAAAAAGAATGCTGAGATACAGAAACATGCTGATCATCATCAATGCCCTGGCCATTTAGTACCATTAATGTACTGGCCAACTATAAACTTAATTTCTAATTAATACTAAAATAAAATTTAGTGCATAAACTTTAAAGGATATACCTTTGTACCATTTAGCATTAGAGAAGTAATGAAATCATCATCAACTGGATAATAGTAAATTTATGTATGTTTATTTATTTAAAATTTTAAGAAAATTAAAAGTTAAGTACAAACGAATTTTAAAAAGGTACAAATAAGAATTTATACTACACCTTGGCACCCTTAAATCTGCAGGTTGAAAGTGATAGAATGGTACAATTTGTTTAAAAGTTGTTTGCCAAACTGTTAACCACATCTATTTTCACAAATAATTGAGGATTTTGGAAATACTTCTGCAAGAACTTCTAAACCTGATTTCTGCTTATGCATTTAAGAGAAGAGAATAATGCATTATTTCTTAAAGAAATTAAAACCCAGTCAAAAGGTATATAATTCTTCAAAAAGATGATCAAATTGTTTCTTGAGAATTCATAAAAAATTTGAGCATTGGAAGTGAAATGAATAGCTATGCATGATCTGAAGGCACTCGTTGGGCCTCGATCAGTAGGGAATTAAGCTCCCGATTATAACATTTACCCACTATACTAATCAATGCAGGGTTTTGAAAACATAGATATATAATTACATTCTATGAATTTGTTCAAATTAAAAATGATTAATATATGGTAACAATGAATTCCATCTTCCTCTACAGGTAAAAAGATGATGTCATTTACCTTAAAGCATCATCAGATCACGAAAAATCTTTTAGCATTGTTTTTAGCGAGTTAAAAAATATATTTTATATTAAATCATATAGGGTATATGAGCACAGACTTTCACACGACCCACCATTCTCCACACCATCTCATAACACTGATACACTTGAACACATTTATGTTGAAAAGATAAATAATCACCAATATACGTATTTCATGCTAAACCAGCAATCATCAGTTGGTCCAGATTACCACTTCTACACATACTGATGATTGCTGGTTTAGCATGAAATTATTGGTGATTATTTATATTTTCAACATATATGTGTTCAAGTGTATCAGTGTTATGAGATGGTGTGGAGAGTGGTGGGTCGTGTGAAAGTCTGTGCTTATATACCCTATATATTACATATATAGCCTGTGTGTTTCAGTTATTAAATCATAGAACATTTAAGTTTTATGTGAATTGAGAGATTCTTGGAAAAATTGATAATTTTAAGAGTGTTTTTTTTTTTTTTTTTAGAAACATTAACAACTTTTTATCTACATTTGACTTTTTTTAAACTAAATATCTTAAATCTTTCTTGTACTGTTGACCAATTATCTTAAATGACGAGATATTACATTTATCCAAAAATTTCTTTTTCTATTTAACCAGTCACCTCTTCTCTAATTGTAATCCAAAATTATTTCTCCTGAATTTCTTGACATTCAGATAAAGTAAACACAAAATAATAAATATTACAATAAGACAAAATACCTGTTGAATGCAAACTATAATACTATTTTACAATGTGGATTCATAATCCTATCATCAGTTACCTTCTATGATACTTACAAAGACAATGCTCACGAAAGCTTTGTTGGTGAGCCATTGAGAAGTAGTTTTTTATTGGTTCAAATATACTGGTGGAAACTAAATGTAATCCATTACTTTTGATTACTTTTTAACATCAAAATGCAAACCGTGTCTCTGTTTGTCCCAATATTAAACTTGTGCCTATATTAATATCCCTAAAGTAATTTACTTGTTATAAAAACAATTAATAGTATTAGTAATACTTTTGTTGAAGCATGATTTAAAAAAATTTTTTATTAAAGATTCTCTGTGTTAGCAATTGGCGAATTGTTATATTGTAATTTGAAGCATGATTTTAAAAGCATTATTATTAAAATGGAAAAAAAAAAATATTGTTTAATTAAATGAATAAAAATAGAAGATGCTGTAATTTAATTAATCAACTAATCCCCTGTCTCTAGGCGAGGCGGCGTTATTAAAACTTCATTGATAAACTACTTAGTATAAATCCTTCTTTCACATGAAAAAAAGGTCAGACATTAAACGTAAATCTTGTTACATCTTAAATATGTGTGAGCGTGCGTGTGTTTAAGAATTAAGTTTTTGATAATTTTGTTTTTTGATAATTTTCTTAAGAATTAAGTTTATATTAGTTGACAAAGATTATGTTGTGGAAATGGGATGGATTATGGGAAAACTTAGGGTGGAGAATGGAAAGGGAAGGTAAGGTGGCTAACAGGTTTCTCTGGGCATAGTTGCTGAGAGATTCCTGACTCCGAATAAGGAGAAGTCGCAGTGCATCACATCACAATATAAAACTTACGGTTATTAAATGATATGATGATTTATTTATTGACAATAATTTATCCCATTTGTATAATATTTAAAGAAGTTTAATCATATTATCCTGTGCAAGTGGAAATGCTGATAGATTCATATGGCATTTCACATTCATTGATCCTTTCTATAATTTCTTTTATTTGTATATAATTTAATATGTTAAAACTATTTTGAAATTTAGTATTTTTGTTTTGCTTTGTTTTTATTTCAAAGTTTTCTCTCAAAGAGTTATAACTATATTAATCAAATTAATGATACATTTTTAATTTCTGACATCTCATTCTTACAAAAAAATCAAGTCCGATG
This sequence comes from Epiperipatus broadwayi, assembly GCA_028023455.1. NCBI lineage: Eukaryota > Metazoa > Onychophora > Udeonychophora > Euonychophora > Peripatidae > Epiperipatus > Epiperipatus broadwayi. The sequence continues at coordinate 479,621 of JAQFVV010006374.1, forward strand.
TCACATGACCTAATTTAATAAGCTTGTATTTACAAATGTTATATATAGAGCTTGCAAAATAAGCTCTTAACAAGCTTTTTAGAGTATCCCCAATCCCAGACCATCTTTTCCAGATCGGTTTCTGCATGACGCCAGTAGCAGAAATCGCCCTGGGGTTGGGGATATTCTATAAAGCTTGTTAAGAGCTTATTTTGTGAGCTCTATATATAACCTTATCATTTATATTCTGAAGTATCAATATCATTGCATTTTTCAATAATCTGGTAGATTTTTATTATTTAGATATTTAGTTTATAGCTTTGATAATAATTTGTTTATCTGCTTTTTGTAAGATATCAATAAGTCTATCTGAAGCTTTTTTATTTTTCATAGATTTAGTTAAATGGCTGATCTCTTTGCCTAAAGTACCTGCCTATTCTGCATATAATAGTAATTGTAGAGGCTAATATGTTTTCTTCCTCTTTATTCTTTTATGTACTACCATATATTTTATGATACTTTTCTTTCCTTTTTTAGTAATAGAGCATCTTTTCTTTTTTGTTTCAGAAACATCTTTCTTTCTTCTAACATCAAGATATTGTGTTATAATTTTGAAACTTATTTTGCCTATAATGCTCCTTGACAATTTTTATTTTTTGTATTTTCTTTTTTATATCATTTTCCCAAAATTCTAGATATTCTTCTATTCATCTAAATAGTTTGTCCTAAAATATTTTCATATTCATTTTTTCCCATCCTACATTGGCTTATCATATCTTAAAATTTGCTGGTCAATTGCTATTTAGTATTGGCTATTTATGAAAATTAATAATTGATCTGTAAAAGTGATATTCATTGGTATATTGTCAATTGTTAATGTTTTCTTTTTTAATCACTCTGTCTCTTTAGCTTTGCATTAATTAATATATATCTTATATCTCACAAATTGTCATTTCACTTTGTGCTGAACGTATTAAAATCAGACAATCTTGAAATACATACTTTCTGTTAATCAAAATGTAATCCAATTCTGTTAAATATTTATTTGGGCACTTCCTTATTCATTTCCATTTATCACTTTATAATGTAAACATTTTCTTTTTCTACAAATGCTTCAAGACTGTCATCTGTCTCATGTGTTTCCACAACCAAGTTTTTCCACAGTGCTTTCATCATTAAAGCCTTCCATGATAATTTTAAAATGGTATCTGGTGTTATCAAAAATATTTTTTAAACCATAGCAAAAAGATAACTGGTTTCCTGCAATGCCATCTATAAGTCAATGCATAGTTTACATAGTGACAGTTTTTTTAAGGCTCTAATATGCTTGAATCATAACTTATGCCATGAAATGTGATAGAGGTTTTTGTACATTTGGAGATTGTCCTCAATGTTTTCTCCACCATTGCTAATTTTTTTCAAACCATTTGAAAACATGTTTATGATTCGTAGCCTTACTTCTATACACAATGTGACTGATTTTACATATTTGTATAGCATTTTTACTCAATTTAAAACAAGAGTTAATGTTAGCACATTCAGTCATTATGGTTTAAGGTGCAAAACACACCCACACTTTATATCATGACTCAGAATCCAGACAAAGTAGTGTTTACAATTTTTGCAATGACTAACTAAGCTATGACTCCACATAACACATGTAATGATCAGTTTAGAGAGAAAACCAATCATGTGTAATCTTTTTACTGGAACATACATGCTATGTATATGAAAATCCATTACTTTTTCATTAGAGTAAGACTATGTGGGGCATAAACCTGAATTGTTTGCATATTGTATCTTTCATGGTAACCTTATATTCTTTCTGATATACAATATTTATTTAACATTGTTTTCTTTATTTTCTATGCATGGTGAATCTCACTCCATTTACCCATACAGTATTTATGCTTTCTAAAATGCAGACTTATTTTTAAAATCATTTTTGTTTTCCCTTTTTTTTCCCAATTTCACAAAGTCTGCCAATGTTGTATCTAATATAAAACTATTTTAATTCATGAACTTTTCTTCCACTTAGAAGTGATCTATGGTTGCAGGTAGCTACATAAAAATTAGCATTGAATTTGAAATCTAAATCTGCAATCAAAGGATTATTAGTACGAATTACAATATTTACTGATGATTTTGCAGCCTTCTGGGATTAAGGACCAAATTTAAAAGAAAATCTGCCTTTACACATACATTTATTCTAACTTCAACAAAACACAGTTGATGTTGATCATCTAAATAGGAAGACCATAGTGCTTTATGGCCTTAAAATCAGAGGTAAACATCATTAAACTTGTTATACAGGCAAAGATGTATTAACGAATAGCCCTTTTGTGTTTATTTATTAAATGAATCATCCCATGGTAAATAATAGTAGTTAACAAGAACTTTGAAAGTGCTCTTTGAATTTTAAATGCTCACTTGCTTTAAAACCTTAGAAAGTAATCATCATATCTTCTCTCATTTAATAGAAAATTTCTTATGCAGCCATCATTCATACTGTAGATTGCAAACATATGATTTTCATGATAATATAAAGGATGGTTATTCATTGTTTGGGTTTTCATTGTTATGATAACTATTTCATCTCTCTCCTTACTTGGCATTCTTTTGGCTTCTTTCACTTTCAATCTTTTTGAGAATTATATATCTTTCTATGAATTGCAACATGTTCTAGTATATGCAGTTAATTTTATGAGGGGGAAAGGGAATATTAGAGTTTGGTGAAATTGAAGAGAGAATAAAAAATGTAATTGCATTTAATGGATGGAATAATAAATTTTCCCATGCGGGGACGAGCAAAGAGGAATGGAAAGACGTTATTCATGATGTGACCCAAAATTACCTGCACAAAGACGCCTTACACCAATATCTTATATACTGCAATACTTTATATACTGCATTATAACATAATGATTTAGAAATTTATTATTTAAATGTATCTTCATTCAAATAAGAAATATTAAAAACTGCAATATTATTTTTCAGATAAAAAATATCATTAAAATTATAATTAGTCTTACTCATTAAATATTAGTAAAAGATATATTTAGGTTGAAGTTGAAATGATGAGAATTTAAAGTTCTTTTTTTTTTTTTTTCAAATGAAAATTATATATATAATCAAATAATACTTATGTGAGCTGAGAGCTTTTTCTAAAAAAAACAACTTTCTCATGACGCAAAGTGTTTTTTATGCAAATGCTAATCTAGATTTTAGAAACTCAGAAGAAAATGACATGTAAAAAAAAATATCTTTGATATTAAGAATTGATAATCCATCTTTCAGTTCAAGAGTTACAAGATTTACAGAAAAATACGTTTTTCAATTATTTTTTTCTGACATATTTTGATATGGAGACTTTTAAGAACTTGTGAAAATATTATATTTGCGAAAATATAATTATGAGAACATAGGTAAAAAAAATAAATAAATGTTTGCTCTTTTTTGAAAATTCTGGAATTTCTTTTTTATGGGTTTGGACGTGTGAAAGTGAATAACTTAAAACTTAAAGGCTGTTATATGGATTGGCAAGTGAGAAAATTTAAAAAAAAATACTTTTATTAGCTTATTTGAATAGTACCATTGTGCTTATCGGAATTCATTTGATGTTCAAACATTACTTGATCTTATTTGGTTCAGATAAGATAGCAACATTATTTTTGTTAGATTTGGCAGTAGTACTGAAGCAGTGCAATTGCAATGTTTGTTTGCTTAAATATAGACATACTGCCTGCAGCAACACACTGTTTGTTCTACAACGAGTATTTTGCTGGCACTGGGAATAAGAATAATTTGGATTTAATTTTAAAAATGACATGCAGTCACTAGAGTGTAACCAAATTATGTTAATGATTGACTGCTATTTTGCAATCATGCACAGGTTTAACTGTGCCACTTGATATGTACAAGAGCCAGACTATAATGTAGGCAACCGGATTTTTACTCAATAATTATACTTTGAATGAAATGCACAAAAAGTTTTAACAATTTAACGAGATTATTTACTCAAAATAATTTATAAGTTAGTAAGAATGATTAGTAGGTTCAACTGGTGGCTGGCTGGTTGAACTCCACAACAAATAATATTATTCACTGAACAGTTCATATATAGAGTTAAAGTCTATTTCCACACTATATTAAAAGTCCTTCTTTTAATATCTATTCACTTCATTTAGTTTATTTTACTTCCATAACCTTTTGTGCTGGTTTCATTAATGATTTGCTCATTCACATCTCTTGAATCAATCAGATTGGATGTGACTGCATCTCTTTTCTTCTCCACTATCTGGTCTGCAATGGCACTTTCTGCACTGCAAACACTAAACTGCATTTCCTCTGCTCCAGTAATATCACTAGTCTGTTTTTCTTTCTTCTCTCCACTAGAAGTTTTGCAGACATTTTAACAACTTCCCTAATTTGCATATTGTTGGATAATTTGTTGTGCAAATTAGAACATCCAGTTCTTAATTCTACTTTCTGCATATCATTATTTTTAGAATGACACAACACTGCCTGTATCGATTAGCATTGCATCTACCCATTATATATAGATATAAAGTTTGAAGACTTTATCGGCCTGAAAAATTTCATGCTTGCAAGCTGATAGAAACTTTGTGCATAAACACTTGGAGTCAGTGTTTAGATCTAGTTTCTTGGCTCTGTCCTTCACTGATGATAGCAAATAGCTTGAAATCAGCTGATCTGTGGGTGGGCAGAAAATGAAAGAGATAGTTAATTCTGACTCTTTGATTGTTTATGTAAACAAATGTACGCTTGGTCAGTGTTTTTGGTAAAACGCAACTATTGATCATAAATACAAGCGACAGCAAGTTTAATGTGATTAAAACTTGTTTTTTGTTTTTCATAAATGTACCTTTAAAGGTTTCTGCAATGATATAGATTGCAGAGGCTTTGACTGTGTGGAGAAACTGAACTGAGATCAGACCCATATAGCTATCTAGCTTGTTTGGCTGAGTTTGAAGACTTTATCGGTCTGAAAAATTTCATGCTTGCAAGCTGATAGAAACTTTGTGCATAAATACTTGGAGTCAGTGTTTAGATCTAGTTTCTTGGCTCTGTCCTTCACTGATGATAGCAAATAGCTTGAAATCAGCTGATCTGAGGGTGGGCAAAAAATGAAAGAGATAGTTAATTCTGACTCTTTGATCGTTTATGTAAACAAACGTACACTTGGTCGGTGTTTTTGGTAAAACACCATCTATTGATCATAATATATATATATATATATTAAACGAACACATTAGCCAGTCATTACATAGCAAACTGTAGTTGTACTATATTTACTGGGTTGTTACTGTGTCTTAATTGTATCAATAATATAGTGCTGGTTATGAAGATGTAACTGATTTAAGTTACTTGTAACAAACTTATGATAGCTTTGATTATTATGTTGTTTTCAATTAACAATGGTAATTTTAATCTTTCAATTCAAGTTCTATGATTGGTTAGAAATTGATTGTTCAATAACAAGTTTGCTAAGATTTTTTTTTGTTGTTTTTTATTATTGGAATCCTCATTTCCACTTTACCACTTCACAAACATCCATCAATGTAGAAACTCTGACCATCCTCTCTCACTATGAATGCATTTCATAAACCTACACTTCTTAGGTGAGCTAGAGTTACTGAACACTTGAATCTCTGTGTTTATGTTGTCAGCTGACATCTTTCATTACATTACTCTTATACAAGATAGGGATTGGATTCTATTCACTTTTTTATCCTTTTTAATACTGTATGTATGTGTGTATATATATATATATATATATATATATATATATATAAATTGGCCTCAAGTCATCTACTTTGCAGCAGATGAGTTAACCTCAGAGAGTGCCTTGCAATTTGTTTTGGGATGAACATGAAAGAACTTGTAGTTTGTTATCAATTTCCATGTGATGATTAGAAAAATCATCTAGCTGATAATATTTGAATGTTATCTCAGATTAATTATGGTTAATCACTTAATTTTAAACATATTAGGAAAATTCCCAGTGAATGCAGGGTTGAGAATCAATGTCATGACTTATTGACATTTTCAATAAAAGGATCATTACTCTTCATAGTTTAAGGCAATAGCAAAGTATTAGGCTTGAATATAAGGTCATTCTGTTCTGACCCTTCTGGTGTTCAGACTTCTTATGGATTTCTGAGTTCTAAAGTCATTTGATTATTTTTAATTTGAACACCATGCCTACCATATTGACTTTTTAGAGAATTGGACTTCAGTTTGAACAGTTCAAGAATAAAATGTTATATATTGCCAGAATAAGAAAATATCAAAAAATATAATAAAGCTGAGAAAATGTAGTCATTGTCTTAAAAAAATTATAAAGAAATCAAGATTTTATAAACTTTTAAAAATTCTTATTTTTGTATAGGTTTTGCAAATCCTAAATTTTGAGAGTTAAATTTTAAATGTACATTTTTGAAATTCTTAAGAAAGTGATACATAACATTTTCATTTTTACTAACACTCCCATTTGTTTTCACTCCTTCTAGATAATAATTATTGTAAATCAAATATTATGCAAAGAAAACTGTAATAAATTGTAATTTATCAAAAAATAAAATTTATTTTAAAACAATAGCAAAAAAAGAAGAGAAAATGACAGTATGAAAGCTAAAAACATTCTTTGGGAGGTCTATACTATAACGGTCACGGAGGATCTGAAGATTTCCAGTCTTACCGTATCTGCCGCTACAGGGCACCACCAGGCATTTGAACCTGGAAAATTTATAGAGTAGGCAGATACATGCTGTTAAAGATCCAACTTTTATTTATTAAGACTGTTTGCCCTCGTCACTAGCTCAAGGACACAGAAACTTAATATAACTTAAAATATATTAATATTTAATAAAATAAGCCACTGCTAGTAATAACACACACAAAAAATTTATTAATGAACATATATATTTATATTTAAAATTGAGGAATAAAATTTATATTTAGATTTTAACATTTTTAAATTTAAATTACTATTTTAAATAGACCGCACAGATAGACATTTTAATAATATTTTACTTTAGCATGTTGGGTATAGATAGGCTACATAGAGTCCACAGTTAATAACCTTTCAAAACAAATCATTCAATCTCAGGCTAAAAGTTCATAGCCAAACCAACGCCTGCTTCCAGATCTATAATCGCAACCAATCCAATATGAAGATGCTAGCATAAAATCACGCTGACAGGAATGTGCATCTGACAGCATGATATTATTTGAAGGACATGATCCTCATCCAGTACAGGAATGGGCATCTGTCTGGTGAAGGAATCATGTATATAAATTAATTAAAGAGTGCTACGTATGGGGGAGAGTGGTCTTTTCTTCTGACTTATAAATCCCTGTCCATAGAGCTAGAAGGGGTCAATGGCACAGGAAATACATCTGCAACCATTGCAACAATATGACTGCCTCTTTGGGGTCATGCATTCAGTTGGGCATGTTGCCCTGTATGCTAAACACACTTCACATTACATTGATATAAACACCCATATATCCCTTCACAAACATTCTCCTAACTACGAAATAAATAGCCTGAAATTAACCCTTTAAAATAAACGAATTTAAACATAGTTATTAATTTTTATCCATGCAGCTATCCACACCCAACTTTAATTTGATACATTTTTAATTAACACCTAACACAAAAAGAAGAGAGAAATGGAAATGATTGCTTAAACATATGCATAAAAAAAAACTAATAATTGATTTTTAGGCCAGATAATAGTTATTATTTTCAGCTATTAAATGCAAATTTAGGAAAAGTTTATGTTAGATAAACACAAGAATTCATACGTTAAGGATTGAGCAGATTTAGAGATCCATTTTCGTCATCACTTTCATAGATTTTGTCTTTCTTTGAAATGAAACCACTACTTGCCATTCATTTGGTCAGGAACTGTTATCCAGAGGCCTCAGCTGATTGTCCGGAAAATTAAATTTATTGCAGACTTCTACATCATGAAATCTGCAACAATGCTAGTTATAACGGTATATTCATAGTCAGCTCCAAGATAACAATTATCATAATCATTTGGCTTTTATATTTTTATTAGTCTCTTATCATCCAATTTTCCAATTCAATGAGCAAGATGTCACTAATCCTCTGGTGTTTCAATTATGGTCCGTGATGTCATTTCGTGCTTGCGTTGGTCATTTAATTTCTTTTTATTCTCTTACCATTTAATTTATTTTAAGTGCCCCAAGGGCTAGTTTGCTTTAGAACAATCATTTAATTAATAAAACAATCATTTCCATATTCTAACATTATAGAAATCAACATTATTTCTATTTTCAAAAATATCAAATTTTTATATCTTTACTTTTTTACAAAAAAAAAAAAAGTCAAATACTTTTATTTTCCTTTTTTAAAATAGTTTTTAAAGTCTCCATCTATGCGATATATATATATTAAACAACTTTTAATTTTCAGTTTTTAAGTTTTTTTCTTTTTAATAAATCAATTTTTATTTACGATCTTTTTAATTTCATTTTAAAATAATGTAACGGCATTTTATAAACCGTTACAATACTATATATCCCATTTCCACACCTGGTGATAACTAAACAGTAAAAAAAAATTGATTTAGTGTAATATAACATGTAAATGAGAATAATCATAATATTGATTCCGTTTATTATCTATCCTACTTTTCATCTTGTGGCAATGCCTATAGGTTGCTAACTATTTTTTTTCCATTTAAGAAAATTAGGATCAATTATTGCAATGAAAGAAATTTGTGTGTTTTTATTTTTAGTATACTTACAAAATATATAATAGTTGTATAAAAAGTGGAAAGAAAAAAAAAGATCAACAATTGGGAAATCAATATTTATGTTGGAATCTGAAATATAATTCATATTTGCAGAATTTACATTAATGTTTTTCCATGAAATGTAAAAGAGAAGAATGAAAATTTTAAAAATCTCTTTTTATTTAAAAAAAAAAAAATCATACAAGAATCCATATTATATCAAAGTGAAAAAAATGTTATACCATTAGAAGCTAATGAAATAAGAAAAACAATAGTATAAAACATGGATGTGTCATCCTTACCAATTTTACACAAACTTGATTTAATGTCTATGATTGATCAGAATTCTTTAAAATGTGTCTTGACATGTCTACAGAATTCAAAATTGTTTTAAAGGAAACACTATATTGATTGCCATACTAACTACCATTAAGCCATGTATGTATTATCCAATAAATGGCCAAATATTAACAAGCAACAAACGTGCACAGAAAAAATTCCTAAATTTATTTACACCCAAACACACATATATGTGTGTCAAATACATATATTGAAGATCATCTATCTTTTTCGTATGTATGGTCAACATGTGGGTGGGTTGTATAAGATGGAGTGGATGATTAAAGGGAGTTTGAAGGTCTGGGTTCAAATTCCCTCTAATTACATCTAGCTTAAAGTATATATACTATATATGTATCTAAATAATACATATTCAGCCTGTATTCAGTCCATCTCTTTTCTGTATATTTAAATGAGATTAAGGTCTTACATGTGAGGGGTCAAATTGATTTATGGTGAACATGGATATGACCCAACAAAATTGGCAAACAAGGGTTTTCAACATGCCATCATCAGATTTTCAATAATATGGATGGCTGAAGAGTTGGAGGGTAGAGTGTATTGAAGCTTATCTATTTAGAGTTTGAAGATTTGCTGTCTTGATATAAACTGAAAACTGATTGTATGTGTGGGGGAGATGATGATTTGTACGAACTGATGAGTGCTCTTTCAACATGAAACATGTATATTGGAGATCATTTATCTTTTTACATACATGTGGGAAGTGTATCAGTTGTAGGAAATAGATTGGATAGCTGAAGGGAGCTTGAAATTCTGGGTTCAAATCCCTTTTGCATTGTTTATATTAAATTTTTAAAAAACCACGTTCTTTGTAATGCACTGACTACAATGCTTTATTTAAATTCCTATAACAGTTTTGACTATCTAACAGCCTTCTTCAGATTTCACAACAAATCTGTCAAATTACAAATTGTTCAATTTTGAAAGGTTTATATATATATCACATGATAATAGTTCAAGGTTATCAATAACAGGACTCTTTAATCTGTTATCAAGGCATCCTCTATGAATAAAAAGTGGATTATCCTTTTACTGTGCTCTTTTGCCTGTTTAATGGGGATTATTTAAACTTTTTTTTTAATTTTAAAAATCATAATCTATTACAGTTAGTGTGAATTTTCTTGTCAATATAAATATATTAAACCAGAGTGAAAAGAGAATTTCAATATTTTATTTATAGAAGTTATATTGCCTTAAAAATAAAGATCCTTGGTGTTAATAAGCTTGGGTTATTATCATGTGATTTACATTTGTGAACTACCCTATCTTTATGCAAAATCAAGTTATATATATATAAAAACAAATAATGGAAAATATGGCAAATTGCTTTAAATATTGATCAAGTATTTTTCAGATATAATAGCAGTAAAATAAAAATAACTAGAAGTAATACAAATCATAGAAAGTTAAATTATAATAAAATTTTATTCCACTAATATTAATACTACATAAAAGAAAAGTAGCAAGAAAGATTGAGAATAAATGGAATAATTTAAAAAGGAATGAAAAAAGCAATAGTTGGATATCCATATCTGCATTGTTTGGATCTAAGCATTTCTAAAGATGCCAAAATCAATGGATATCATATATATTTTTTAATTGCATTGAAATACGTTTGAGAGCCCTTAAGTGTTATATTTTAATGGGTAGATGTTTAATAACTCAATTTATCTTTTATTTCTTTCCTTATTCATTTGTAATTCAATAATTAGGGAAGTTCCTCTATGCAGGAAAGATTATAAAATTATGATTTACAGCTTAACACTGGTTTCAATCAGACTGGTCATATGGTAGCACTAAGATCTTAGTGCTATGAATACGATTAGCCTGATTGAAAACAGTGCTTAGCTGTAAATCTGTAAATTAGTTATAATTTGATCATCTTTTCTAGATAATTAGATTGATTAAGTTTAAAGTGGGTTATTATGTTAATGTTGACATTGAAAAGAACTCTGAAAATAAGTTTCAGAAATACTTATTCTTGTTTCATTAACAATATCCAAATTATTAATTCATTAATGTAGGTAATGCTTTGTGAATATCAATATGTTTTAAATCATGGTGCTAAATGTGCTGAGAGTAGATGGAAAAATTACAGTATGAAACTGATAGTGGGTTTAGAAAGTTGTGTTATGATAAGAATATAAACAAGGCGATGTCACATAGTATTGTAAAGATGAAGAATCTATTTGATTTAATTCATTGTGAAAGTATTTTTAAATGTGTCAAGCGTTGGTGGCCTAGTGGTTAGCATAGCTGCCTTCCAAGCAGTTGTCCCGGGTTTGCTTCCTGGCCAACCTTTTGACATATAAAAAAATGTATTTTAAATGTAAACACATTTTTGTCTTAAGTAAGATAAAGATCAAAGATACAATCTGATTACAAAATTGAATTATGATTAAGAAATTGGGTTTTTTAATAAATGTGTGTTTATAATATTGAAGCCCACCAGATGAAGTTTATAAATAATATTTTTTTAAAAAGTGTAAGAAAATGTAATATATCATTATAATCATTTTCATTTATCATTGATCCATTTCAGGATGAAGGTCTCTCCAAGTTCAATCCATCTTCTATGATTTCTAGCCTCTCTTCTCCACATCACTCCCGCACAATTGCTTATTTCAGCCATCCATCTCACATGTGGTTTCTTTCTAGGTCTTTTACCTTCTTTTGAAATACATTTTAAGATTTCAACTGTCCATCTATTATCTTCTCTTCTAGCAATATATCCAGCCCAACTTCACTTCAGTCGCTAATTTTTTCAATGTTGTCAGTAACATCTGTTTGTTCTCTCATCCATGTATTGTTTTGTATCTCTTCTTGTTATTCCTAACATGTATTTCTTTATATTTCGTTGAATGGTCCATAGTCTCTCTATTGTTCTTCTATTAAGTGTCCAAGTCTCAGATCCATAAGTAAACACTGATAGAACACATTTAAAGACCATTGGGTGCCTTAATCTTAAACTCGGAAATAAAAAAAACAATAAACTCACCACAATGGCTAATGTAATATGACGAGCAGCCCATTCATGTTCATGTACTATATGAATATTTACATAATAATAACAGCTGCACTGACAAGAACATATGGAGTGGGTGTTAAGAATTTGCCCTGCTCAGTTCCTTTAAGACTTCCAAGAGGAGTCCCCTTTTTTGCAGTATATACTTGAATGTGTATCCATCCAGCACTATATTTTTTGCAAATGTTAAATTGTAGAAATGTGTTTGCCTAAATTTGGTGCTTGATTTTGATGATAAATTTGTACGTGAAGATAGCAAAAGTATTTTTTGGTTAAAGATTACAGGAATATTTGGGGTTTGCACATTTTGCTATCTCATCTTTTGATTTTGTCAAACCATCATCAGAACATGTGACTGCTTCTTTAGACCTTACTGAAATTTCCACTTTATTTAATAAATTTGAGTATCATTATAATTAATAGCACTTAGTTGTAAAAATGCATTACTATACAAACTGAATGTTTTATTATCAATAGTCCATACAATTTGTACATGAAAATATTGTCACAAGTTATAAACAAGTGTTGTAAAATAAGATGTGGCTTAAAGATTTTAAGTGGTTGGTTGCTCTGTATGCAAGATTTTGTGAAAATATGAAATTATTGCTCATAATTTCCAAAATCACATTAAAGTTTATATTAGATATGTGAATGACATCTTTATTTGTATGAAGGAAAGAATATTGTTTGTTTATTTAATGCTTCACTGATTTAAAATGAACAATGGGAAAAAACAAATCAGTTATGAATTGGAATTTATATCTTGATTGATTATCTTATTGCTTAAGTTATAGTTATTGATAAAGATGAGATGTGAGTATGAATATGTTCATAATAGTTGAGATTTCTTACAGTTATAAAATGGTTGATTTAAAATGTTTTTACATTGTGATGAATAATTATATAAAAATATGTGCAATAGGAATGGAAATGTTTATAAATGTAGATAGGATATGCTCAGTATAGAATATAAAATTGGCTTTATTAGTAATACTTTTAAAAATATTAGATACAATGATTGTAAAAATTTAAGTTTTAAAAAGTAGATTTCTATTCTGTTAGTTTTTAAAAAAGCATTCACTATTTCATTTATATTGAATAGCTTGATCAATAGTGCAAAAGATATGATTTGTAAAGAATAAAGAAGTAATATTAGTAATAAAATGAAGTGTTATTGTGGTGAATCATATATTGGTCAAACAAGATGTGCATTCTTTAATGTGATTTGTCATCATTGTTTATTATATTCATTTTAATTTGATTACATGATACTTTTGTTATACATGCACACAGTTAATTAAGATGTTTTTAACACACACACACACACACATATATATATATATATATACACACACACATGGTGTAAATACCTATAATGTATATTAAAATGTATTCAGAATATCAACAAAAATATGTCAGAACAATATAGTACAAAAGCATATTTCTGTGGTGGGGCTACATAGTTATGTGGATGTAAATGAATATGTTCATTTAGTTATTTTTTTTCTCTTAAAAAAAACTAAAACTTACTGTCTTTCTTTTTCATTATTCTTGTGATGAAAATTGTGATAGTGAAAATTGTAAATAATGTTAAGTTTGTAAATTTCGAGCATAGTTTCTGGATCAGCTAAAACAGGCATTTTATTGTAAGTAGTTACAAGTCTTATTCTTACAGCAGCAATTTCATCATGTGCTATTCCAAAATTTATAAATCTTGATATTTACATTTTGCCTATTAATTAAAGATTTCAAACAGGCAAAACTCACTATACATATTGCCACACACAGCAAGCTAGAGTAATCAATGGATGCCATAAGGCTTATGCATAAAATCCCCATCTAGTGCCTACTCATCCAATATCCCCAGACTAGTTTCTGGCTTGTGGCCTTCATTGGTGAGGAGCCTTGGATCTGAGAGCACTGCACCTAGATCTTAGGATCTAATGCAAACCTCTAGCAGCCACGTTTTATCTTCACTTAACTAGTTTATCTCCACTTAACGAGTTTTGTAGTTAAGTAGAGATAAAAGGTGGCTGCTATCTCCACTTAACTAGTTTTGTAGTTAAGTAGAGATAAAAGGTGGCTGCTGGAAGGTTGTATTTGATCCTAAGATCTAGGTGCAGTGCTCTTAGATCCAAGGCTTCTCACTGATGAAGGCCACAAGCCATAAACTAGTCTGGGGATATTGGATCAGTAGGTACTAGATGGGGATTTTATGCACAAGCCTTCTGGCATCCATTGATTACTCTAGCTTGCTGTGTGTGGCAATATGTATAGTGAGTTTTGCCTGTTTGAATAACAGTTATAAGCGAGCATAAGAAATGGTGATCATGTGATGTTTATTAATTAAAGATTTCCTATTACTATTTAATAAAAATTACCTTTTTGATTTTATATAAATAGTAACAAAAACAAATAAATAATGATTTAATAAGAGCACCTGTTTTCTTTGATCATAAGAAAACGAAGTTTAACTTTAATTTTGATAGCAGTAGAATTCTTTATGAGGAAGAAAACTATATTAAAAGCAAACTCGAGAAGGTAATTTTTATAAACAGAAATAGGAAATATTTAACCAAAAGACAAAATGTAAATATTAATATTCATGAATCTTGAGATATCATATAAAGACAATAACTATCTGTAAATTACAAACTTTTACCACTAGAGGATGATTCCATACGTTTGAATTTTTTACAATTATTATTAATAATAAATATATTAAATAATCTCAATATTACTATATATTCTTTTAAATTCATATAAATAAAGATACAATAAAAGACAAATGACCCCAAGATGTATTTCGTGCTGAACCAGCTCTCATCAGTTGGTCCAGGTCACTATTTCTCATATACATCTTTATTATATGAAAAATATTTATCTATATTAAAAAATTATATTTTGAATTACAAGTGTCAAATTAACTCAACCTACATCTTTAACACCATATACTTTAGACAAATATAGTAATAACTATTATTATTATTAGAATATGTGGTAATATCGAGTTTATTTATTATGATTACTCTGGCTTGCACTGAGTGGCACTACAGTTATAAGCAAGCATAAGAAATGGTGATCATGTGGTGTTTAGTGGTTTAATACCAGTCCTGCCTAATAGGATAGTGGTGGATATGGTTTGAGTTCAGACCTATATGACTATATAAGCTAATGAGCTTGGATTGAATACATTCTTGTGGTTTCAATTTTATTCTCATAGTTTTGTTGTTCAGTAGAGATAAAAGATGACTGCTAGAGGGTTGCATTAGATCCTAAGATCTACATGCAGTGCTCTCACATCCAAGGCTCCTCACTGATGAAAGCCACAAGCTAGAAACTAGTCTGGGGATATTGTATGAGTAGACCCTAGATAGGAATTTTATGCATAAGCCTTCTGGCATCCATTGATTACTTTGGCTTGCATTGAGTGGCACTACTGTATGGAGAGTTTTGCCTGTTTTAATATTGAGTTTATTTAATATGTTTATAAAGATATTACACGTGGGAAAAAGAAATGTGAATAAATACATAAGTTTAATTTTAAAAAATCAGATATATTAATCTTTAATTGAGTTTTAAATTTTATTTCTGTGCTAGAGATAATCTCTAGTTTAGTGAATGATTAATAATAGTCATTATTATATTTATCTAAAGTGGATGGTGTCAAAGATGTGGGTTGAGTTAATTTGACACTTGTAATTCAAAATGTAATTATTAGTAATGTTTACAATTAATAATTTGCAATAGGTGTTTTATTTGGCTTACTTATATATATTCAAATTGTCTTCCACAAGTCAAAGATCTCTCTGGAGAGAAATAATGAAGGATATAATAATCAATTGACTAGTCCATTGTCAGCCAATGAGAGTTGAGTATTTTGACTTTAATGTTTTGCTCTCTTTCTATAAATAATTAGAAATTTATCTACCAATTTATAACAAGCCAAATATCTAAAAGTTCTGTTAGTTTAAAACATCTTAATCTACCTGAAAAAACTTTCAACTTTGACCCAGATTAAAAATTCTTGATCATTGATGTAATTATGCTGGTATTTAATTAGTTAGTAACATATTTGAATGCTTATCTGAAAGCAAGTTTGTTTATCAAATGAGTTTAATTACAAGCTCTGTCTTGTTTATTTTATTAAAGAGGATACAAAGGAAACTTTGGTTAAACTACCATTAGATTTGCATTCATTCTTTAAAATTATATTGAATATTATGAACAAACTTACATAAATATCATGTTGCTATATTTGATGCAATAACAACTAGTTTCAAAGATGCTAATGATGACAGAAACATATGTCCAGCAGGGATTACTTGACTTGTTCATCTAAGATTACCTCTAACCCACTTTGCATAAATTTAAATATTCATCATGCACATTTTTATTGTACTCATTCAACTCACTGGCTATGATTATGAAAAGATAAAACTTCTCAAAAGTGACTATACAAATTTTATTTTTAATTAACTAACTTAAAATAGTGATAGACAACAACCAGCCTGGGTCTACATGAAGGATGAATCTTATGCAGATCCTGCCATGTTTCCTAGTAATTATCCTCTCTACATTTAAAATCTAATTCTAAAACAAAATAAACTAATTCAGATTAGAAATAAATGAGCAGCAAAGATATCCCATGCTGTTAATAAGAGTACCTGGCTTCAAGTGCAAGCCTTTGTAATCAGTGGATGTAGAAAGGTTTGTGCATAAAATCCCTATCTAGTGTCTACTCAACCAACATCCCCAGACTAGTTTCTAGCTTGTGGCTTTTATCAGTACAGTGCTCTCAATCTAAGGCCTCTCACTGGTGAAAGCCACAAGCTGGAAATTAGTCTGGGGATATTGGATGAGTAGGCACTAGATAGGGATTTTATGCACAAACTTTTGTGCATCTATTGATTACAAAGGCTTGCATTTGGTGGCACTACCGTAGGGAGAGTTTTGTACTCTTATTATTAATGTGCTAATTTTAATTAACAAAAGAAATAATATATTTACATCAGCATACTAGTACAATGAACATGTATGATAGAAAATCTTTTTATTTATAAACAATTCATAGAAGTTTTATATACATTTTATTAAGCTGGCTATTTTTTTATCCAGTTGATCTGTTTTCTTTCACATTGGAAGAATTTTGAATCTAGATATATGTAAACTATAAGGATACTTATTTAATATTTTCAATTTATCCATGTTTTTTTTTTCATTAAATTTCTTTTCTTGTGATTGAGGTATCAAATCTACATAATTTATTATAGTGATAGTTTTTGTTTGACAATCAATTAATTAGATGGCAGGTTTCCCTGTGTGATCAAATAATAGGTGTCATATATTTTAGCATCCACAATCAGTTATTAGGTTGGGAAAATCGTTGATTACTAAAGCATTTTTATATTTACAAGTCCATAATAAGCCATATTAGTGGAACGTTCAGGTGGGGGGAGCACTCTGAAGGCTTAACTGTGTTTTATCCACATAAATAACCATTAAAATTTTTTTGACTTCTGTTATACAAGCAGCACATCAAAGAAGTGAAGTTCCCCCCATCTTTTGTTGGAAAAATAGACAAACTAAGATTTTTTTTTTAATATTTATTTTACAATTAGTTTTTATACCAATTTGATATTTTCAATAATCAATTTTATTTTACAATAAGAATTTTATATAATAGTAATATTAGTGATTAAGCCAATGCACATGTGCTTTAAAGATAAATTATAAATGAATACTCTCAATTTTTCCAGACACGAGATATAGTATTTTAAAAAGAATGGAATGATTCCCATTCTAAAATTGAGAGTATTCATTTATAATTTATCTTTAAAGCACATGTGCATTGGCTTAATCGCTAATATTACTATTACATAAAAAACATAGTGCTATATAAAATAATATCTCATTAAATAAGAATTTTAATAAATTTTTAATTTCTTACGATTATTTTTTTTTTAATTTCTTAATAATTTATTGTACACACAGTGACTTTACAACATTTCAAAAAAACATAATTTTAAAAATGCACATATCTTTTAAAAAAAGTCATGCATGTAAACTCTGTGATGGAAATTATAATATATATATATATATAGCCTTTCAAAGTATTAGTTGACAAAGTCTACGATGCGAAAGCGCTCCTAAGTGTATAGCATTTAGGAAATTTAAAGAATATACTGTGATTGAACCTGTTGAATTAAACTACTTATTACTCATTGCAGCTCCCTGGATAGGGGATCTGGTGGTGTCCCTGGAGCCCAAGTCTTAGCCGCAGGGTGTGAGGGGATTATCACCATCTTGGATTTTTTCCTTCTGGGTGGGGAATGGGGGATGGATATATTATTTATGGTAGTTTGAATTTCTAGATTACTCGGTGTAAATCAACAATTACCTTTGATTGGGACTGCAGTTTCATTCATCTTTGCTGTCTAGATGGGAGTGTCTAGGGGTTGGGGGGTCTCCAGGACCTTTGTCTTAGTGCTAAGAAAGACTGCTGGGATGGGGATATGAGGGGGATTGTTGCCGGCACTGGATTTCTCCTTCTCTGGTTAGTGGGGATGATGTTGTCCATGTGAATCAACACTTACATAATAAAATTATGAGTTAAACTTTGTATAACACATTATGTAAGCATGTAAATTCGAAGATGTGTAACTAGATAATAAAGCTTTTGATAAAAAAAAAAAACTTTCAAATTATACTTTACACATATCTAATTACTGTGTTTATGAATATTCAATTACAAGATTACGTATATTGATTTGAAGAAATACAGACATCTAATTATAATATTATATATATCTTAAGGAGAAAACTAAAGTTATTTTATTGATCTTAAAAAGGCTTTAACAGAAGTAAATTGTTATTTGATGTTGTACTTGGACAAATATAGACCATGTTGAAAGATGACCATTAAAAACATTTGTATATGATGTAGATTACTCTTTTTGTAGAAAAGAAAATAAATAAAAAAAGAATATAAAGGTAAGGATTTTATATATTGTCTGTTTTGATTAAGCTGTATTGTGAAAATAAGAGTGTTTTGATAAGGACAGAATTAACATTTGGAGAAGACTAGGATTCTCTGGAGCAGATTTTTTTCTATAAATAATAAGAGTGAATTCAATAAAATATTTAAATGTAGTTAAACTATAAACCGAAAAAGTAATAATCAAAGAGACATGATAGATAAGTCTAAACAGAAAAAAATAAAGAAATAAGGGTAAGGTTATGAAATTCGAAAGATTCCAGATCAATAGATGTAAAAGAAAATGATTAGAATTACATTTGTAATACTTTAGGAGATAAAATAATAATTGGAAAA
Source organism: Epiperipatus broadwayi (assembly GCA_028023455.1). Taxonomy (NCBI): domain Eukaryota; kingdom Metazoa; phylum Onychophora; class Udeonychophora; order Euonychophora; family Peripatidae; genus Epiperipatus; species Epiperipatus broadwayi. The sequence goes on from JAQFVV010006374.1 coordinate 499,110, forward strand.
TAATAGCAATAAAAGCAACAATACATCTTAATTATATTAAAAGAAATAATCTTGGTAAAAATAGTAAATAATTGAACTTAAGTTTAAGACTTCTCTTCATTTTAATTGTTTTTACACCAACAACGACTTTCATAGAGTTTTTTGGTTTTTTTCCAATACTATATGTATTTTTCTTCTGCTTCCGAGCTGTTATTTATTTTTTTTTGTCTTTTATATATAATGTAGATTTATTTTTGCTCTGCTTATTTTGCTCTTTGATCGTGAATATCTTATATATAAGTTTTATAGATAAACACTTTTCTTAGACAGTTTTTGTTTTGAATGATTATTTCAAATATATACTTTCATTAAAAAAAACTACTTCTTATCTTTATATTATATTTTAAAAAAATATTTTTGATTCAGTTGTAACTAAGTGCAAAAAACACCCGCAATTTTTGGAATAAGAGAATATTACTATTCATTTTTAAAATAGATTGTATGACAGTTATGACTATTAAAAAAATGAAATGAAGTTAAAATTAGAAGCTGTGTCTATTGGAGTATTGTATTTTAGACATTATATGACCCTTGCGCATCGCACAATTTATTCTTATTAAAATAGTCAATATTTTATTAGAATTATTTGCCGAATCCATATTGAAACGAATGTTTTTGTCCGAAAATGAATTTCCCAAATATTTTATTATTATTTTTTGGTTACAGGGATAATAGATTTATTTTATAATTTTATTTTGCTAAATTTAAGATTGCTTATTTATATATATGTGTGTGTGTGTGAATTTTATGTTTCAGCTTTAAAAGCAGATCGAAAGAGATTAAAAGCAGAGAAATTTGATCTTCTAAACCAGATGAAACAACTTTATTGTACGTTAGAAGATAAAGAAATAGAGTTAAGAGAATTCATTAGGAACTACGAGCAGCGAATAAAAGAAAGTGATGAGGGTCTATCGCAGGTAAGAATTAAATTTTGCTTTCAGTTTTTTTTTTTTAAATAGACATTTAAGTTGATTTCTTTATTTTCACAGCCTTACTTATTCAATTAAAAACTTGTAATATATATATAATTCACATCTGAACTCTTTACATGCCCACACAGTTAAAAAATTTAAATGTTGAGTATATGAAACGTATGTGTTTAGAACAATACTGAAATGGGTTGTAGTGTATTAAATTCCACTCATGAAGGTTATTTTCCACTCCATTATGCCACCTAGTGTAAGCTTTAGTAATCAATAGATGTCAGATGATAGTGCTTAATAAATCCCTGTACCCAATATCCCCAGACTAGGTTCTAAACTATGGCTTTCATCATTGAGTCTGGATGCAGAAGTAGGTACCCGAACTTTTTGTATCTGTTGCATTTTGCCTCTAGCCAACCCTTTCTTACGTCTTTGTTTTAATTATTAAGCTGCCAATCCAAATTTTAAAAAAATACATAAACGTCTTCAATCTAAGCTAACCTGCTTGTATAGTTATATAGATCTGAAACCAGTTCCATATCTATACATTATGGTGTTCTTAGTTTTGCAGCTGGTTAACAATTTGACATTTACTTTTGCTCCATCTAGTGAGAGTTTTTAAAAATGCTCAGCTTTCACTACTATGAAAAATCTTTATTTTATACTAAAACTCTATAAGCTGAACTTGATTTCTTTTTAGTATAATTTCACAAATGAATAATATTCTTAAAAAAACCACACACATTTGACATTTTAAATATTTAGGAACTGACTTGTAAATCAAACAATATACCACACATCTCATCAATCAAGTTAGTATAAACATTCTTTCAGAAAATGAACAAAATGATTTTAAAGTTGTTGTTTTTTTAAATGTGAACAAATGAAGGTAGATTTATGAGTTGTTTATCTAGTTCTGCTTTAAAATCTGATATTTTCTTTAAAGCAATTACAATATTTGAAAAGATATTAACAAAACTTATCTCTTCTGCAGATAACGGCATTGCACATGCTATAAATTTCTTTGTTTATATTACAACTAAGTTTATTAACTTCTATTTGTGAAAAGAAAAAATGAATAAATTGAAATTATACATGTATATTCTTTTTGTTTTAAATAACAATCAACCAATTCATATGTCAAAATAATCAAAAATATTTTATAAACAAGCAAAAAATCATTTTATTTATCTTAAAATATTTGTGATAAACGAAATCAGAAAAAAAAAGAAGAAAATGTTGAATGTTTTTTTCCAGTCAAGCAAAATGGTATCCCTAGATCTAAGCTAACTAACTGTTCATAGCATTCAAATAAAATGCCAAAGGATTGTGGGATTTTCTGTATATTATAAAAAAATGTGGAGGTCATTAGCATTTATAGTAATGTTAATACAGTTATAACTTTATCTTTCTTATTGCATTGCCAAATTCATATAATATTAATATCATCTATATCCTTTATTATTTTTTATTATGCTTTTTTACAACCCACTACTGACAGTTTTGATTTCCCCAGCAATCTTCTTCAGAACTTCTACATATATTTCCAAATCTAAGTAGAAGTTCTGAAGAAGATTGCTAGGGCAATTGAAACTGTCAATAGTGGGTTGTAAAAAGTAATAAAGGATGTAGATGATATTAATGTTAATGCAGCATTCTGAAACAGCAGAACAACCATACTGTTTTGAAATAAACATGGATGATTTCCTAATGACAGTGAGTGGAAGAAGATAAAAATTGTTGGTATTTCTACCGATTGGCCAAGATTGGTACAAAACCCTTTCTCTCACGACATTTATGCTACCTAGTTTAAACTTTGATGTCTGATAAAAATTTTGTATTGAAATGACGTCCTAATATATTTTGGATTTGAAATTTGTTTTTTATGACCATATATCTTTATGAGTCTTATTATGTCACTAAAACTGTTTCAAGAAAAGTTTTGTCTGTTGGCAGCTAGCAAAATGAATCGTGGAAATTCCTTGAATTTTAATTAATGTGTAAAAATAGGGATTAGATTTTGATTAAGTTCTGAGCCAATCCTTATTATAAAGTTACATTTTCTAAATCTTTGAGAAACCACCTGGATTTATTACATCTTCTGATATATACTGGCGTCTAGGTACTGTTTTATACTGGAATTAACAATTCAAGGATTGCAGACCAAATCTACTACTTCACATACTTGAACTTCTTAGGAGTTCCTGAGCCATAAATAATTTCATTTAATCATTTTATTTATTATTTAACCATTATCCATTACTTCACTGCAGGATGAAAATTTCACCAATTTAGTTCCATCTGTCCATATCTTCTCATTTCTGTAGCAATTCAGAAAACTGTCTTATCTCATATATTTATCTTTACTATAGTCTTTTTATATATCTGTAAATCTTTTTGAAAAAAATATAAAACTTCAGTGATATTTATTGCTAGTAGTATGTCCAGCTGAATTCCAGTTCAGTCTTTAAATCATTCACTGATGACAATAATGCCTTTTTATTTTTCACCCATCGATTTAACTATTAATTTCTTCTCATTAATTTAACATTCATCTTCCCAAACTTTTCCATGTAGTTTTTATTACATGGAATTTTGTAAAAACCTTTCATTTCACCCATAAAGGCATCTTTCTTTTTAATGAAATGTTTTTTTCTTTGATTAATTTTTTCCTACATCCGTATTAATAATTTGATCAAGGTTTTGCATAATTATTTACTTTTTCTAAATCATTACTGGCAATATATTTTCTATTTGAAAATCCACTAAGCATTATTTTAGTCTCACTAATAATTTTTTAATCCTACTAATTTTTTACTTCTTTTGCTTCCTAATTTTGTCCAAAGAGTTCTATTCATTTGCATGTATTTCTATTGTTTGCTAATGCTATTGTCTTATGCACAGAAAGTAGGGAAGATATGGAAGTTGTGCTGAAGATGTGTGCAAGGGTGGTAAAGAGATGGGGATTAAATTTAGTGACGAAAAATCAAAAGTAACCATGATAAATGTTGAGGAAAGGGAAGACAAAAATTTTTTATTGGGGGATATAAAGTTAAGTGTGGTGAATAGGTATAATTATTTGGCAATCATCTTAAGCAATCAGAGAAATTGCTTGGATGAATGGGAGAAAAAATTGATAAATGAAGCAAAGGAAAGTTAATAATGAAATTAACAAGGTTTTCATATAATAAATAAGATTTATCAGGGAGTGGCAGTAGCTGGATTAACTTATGATAATGATGTGTTATGTGTTAGTAAAAGGGTGTTAGATTACTTAGAAAAAGTACAAAGGGAATTATGAAGACATGCATTAGATGCAGATGTATGTATGGCAAAGGAGGCAATTCAAGGGAAAATGGGATGGTCAAGTTTTTATATGAGAGATGCAAAAAGCAAAATGAAAATGTTCAGTAGATTGCAATTTATGGATAGTAAGAGAATAGTCAAAATAGTATTTAATTGGATTACAAGTAAAGGACAGGCAACAAGATGTGTGAGAAATGTAGTATGGTATGTAGAAGATTTGGAAAAACACTTTATATCAGTATGTTTGTGCAAAAGATGGATTGACTGTGTTAAGAGGATTGTTGATTGTTATAATTACAAAGAATGGATAGAAGAATAGATGCATTAATAAAAAATAGGAGTTGAAGAAATGGAGAAGTAGTATGGAGAGTAAAAAGAATTTAAATATATATAGAAGTAAACAGAATGTTGGGTGTGAGTTAATTTATGATAATAGCAAGGGAAGTAGTTTACTGTTTAGGGCTCGAATAGAATCGTTAGCAACAAGGGAATATGCATATAAATGGAGAAATGTGAGTGATTTGCTCTGAAAGTTATGTAAGGAAGGCATGGAAAATATTAGGCATCTGATAATTGAATTTAAATGCATACATGCAGAAGAATACGAATAATGAAATTGTGGTAGAATAAATGTAAACAAAGTGATTATTTAGAAAGTGGGTTCTTGGTTTGTATGCTGAGTTTGGAAAAAGATAAGGGGGATCTAGATATAAGAGATATAGAATGGACAACAATGATGTTGTGGAAATGAGATGGAGCAAGATGGCTAATAGGTTTCTCTGGACATTATGGCTGAGAGATTGCTAACTTTTATGCCATCTAGTGCAAGTTTTAATAATCAATAAATTACATGTTAATGGTATTGCTTAATAAGTCCTATTCAGTGCTGTAACTTGAATTTCCTCGTTCTGCCATTTTCGTATTTAGATCTGTCCTTAATCTCTTGAGCAGTTGACGATTTGTTTATCCTTTTTTATAATTTATAATAAAGGAGTGATTGTTCAAATGTTCATACTTATTTAAAACAATCCCGCAGTTAAAGAAAGATCAGTTGACAGTATATCACTGATGTAAAATAAAAATGTATCCATTTCTTGTTGACACTGTTGTTATTATTATTATATCATAAAAATTGACATTATTATTTTTTGCCTTAGTTAAAGCCTCGAAGTCCTTTTTTTTTACCCTTTTGTCTTTTATTATTTTTTATTAAATTGTATTTTATATGTTATAATTTTTTAAACCGAATATTAGCGTTATGACTAAATTGACAAGGGTACAACTCTTGTCCAACCTTAATAATGATTTACTGTTCTTTGAATAAATATATCAACATTATTAACAATTATTTATATGGCTGAAGATTGTTTATTTTTTGCCCCAGTTGATGAAACTATAGTTCAGTAGAAATGCATCTTGGGAATCATTAGATTAGCAATTTTTTTGATACCTTTAGTCACTTATTGAAAACAGTAAGTTTAGCAATAAATATAAATATAATCAAACAAATGCTACAAATACACTTATCGGTCATGCTCTTACTTTAAGTATGGTAATAATTATTTTACGCTGGCATAACAATGTAATAAGTACATAGGTGCTTAAAAAGTATTTTGCAGCATATAATTAATTAAGCCAAAAACATCACATGACCACCACTTCTTATGCTTGTGTAACATTGTTAAAAACAGGCAAAACTCGCTATACGTATTGCCACATCCAGTAAGCTATAGTAATCAATGAATGCCAGAAGGTTTGTGCATAAAATCTCCATCTAGGGCTTACTCATCCAATATCCCCAGACTAGTTTCTGGCTTGTGGCCTTCATCAGTGAGGAGCCTTGGATCTGAGACCACTGCACCTAGATCTTAGGATCTAATGCAACCCTCCAGCAGCCACCTTTTATCTCCACTTAACTACAAAACTATGAGTCTTAAACTGAAAACACCTTAATGTTTTCAATCCAAGCCCATTAGCTTATATAGTCATATGGGTCTGAACTCAGTTCAGCACCCATACATTTTGGTGTCTTTGGTTCTTTAATAACCATAGCCACCACTATCCTATTAGGCAGGATTGGTTTTAAGCCAATAAACATCACATAACCAACACTTCTTATGCTTGTGTATAACTGTTGTTAAAACAGGCAAAACTCACTATATGTATTGTCACACACAGCAAGCTAGAGTAATCAATGGATGCCAGAAGACTTGTGTTTAAAATCCCCATCTAGTGCCTACTCATTTCTCTAGCTTGCTGTGTATGGCAATACGTATAGTGAGTTTTGCCTGTTTTAATAATAGTTATACACAAGCATAAGAAGTGGTGGTCATGTGATGTTTATTGTCTTAAAACCAATCCTGCCTAAGCTATGGTTATTAAAGAACCAAAGAAACCACAATGTATGGGTGATGAACTGAGTTCAGACCCATATGACTATATAAGCTAATGGGCTTGGATTGAAAACATTAAGGTGTTTTCAGTTTAAGACTCATAGTTTTGTGGTTAAGTGGAGATAAAAGGTGGCTGCTGGAGTTGCATTAGATTCTAAGATCTAGGTGCAGTGCTCTCAGATCCAAGGCTCCACACTGACGAAGGCCACAAGCCAGAAACTAGTCTGGGGATATTGAATGAGTAAGTACTAGATGGGGATTTTATGCACAAGCCTTCTGGCATCCATCGATTATTCTGGCTTGCTGTGTGTGGCAATACGTATAGTGAGTTTTGCCTGTTTTAACAACATATAATTAATTTAATAAATTGAAAATTTTACATATATTGATTAGTTATATTGTTGTTTTTTTATAATTATTTTTTTATCTACTCTTTGTGTTGCGGATTTGTATTTGATAAACATATTAAAGGAAAATATTTTGAAATATTTGTCATCGTATTTTGTAGAAACTTGTTCCATCTGTGTACTCTCACCTTAAAACTATTGCCAGTTTGTTTTAAAATTTATTAAAGTAAAATAGAAACATTATATTTTAATATCAAAATAGTTTTTCTATGTGTATAAAATACATTTATTTTTTGAGAAATGTTTTTTTTTTTTTTTATCCCCAAATTGCCTCTGTATGAATTTTATTCGATTTTTAGAATTTGCTCCCTATTGAGTCTTTAAAAAAGTGCATACATTTGTCTCAAGAGGGCAGTTATGTCTTTTGAAAATCGAAATTGCTATCCATAAAAAGAACTTTAAAATTTTCTTTTAAAACTTAAAACTTTTATATTGGAAACATGATTTAATTTTTTTTTCTATAAAAATTGTAAATCTTTTATGATATTGACTATATATTTATATAAATATATTCATAAAAAAAAAAAAAAAACTTTAAAAACAGTGAGATTAAGTATGATTATAAATTTTTGAAAAAGTAAACTTTTACTCTTTTTTTTTTTTTTTGTATGATTTGATTTATTGTATCTTTCTTTGAATATTCTTTCATTCTCCTATTTTTTTGCAAAAATAATAATAATAGCGCAACTCATACTTCATAGTTCGTTTACTTAAGAGTAAATCTTCAACTACGATAAACAGAATTGAATGTTGGCTGTTTTTCCAGTTGCTAGGCGACATTCTCTTTAGAATACTTAGGTGTAGTTTTATTTTTTCACTGTAGCGTATTTATCTAATTTGATCGGAGCCGTAATATGAATTTATCTTTTCATTTCAGGAAATTTAAAGAGCAAGTGCATCTTTAATAGAATTAGGATGTTATGAGTTCATTTTAAGAAGGGGAAAAATAAGGGTTTTAAATTGTCAAAATTGAAATAGAACCGAGAAAGAAAAAAGCAACCGTGAATTATTTTTTTATATCTTTGTAAACGTAATAACTAAAAATGTAAAAGTAACATAAAAGAACAGATCTTCATAAATGAAAGATTATACTATATGTTTATGAATTTGAACATTAAAACTATAAAAGTTTATATATATGAAGTTCTGTTCTATAAAAAGTATGTTAAAACATTCTGAAAGCTTCATGCAATCATAATGCAATTATTTATCATATTGTAATTCATTTTTCTTTTTCCGTCGAATATTTTATTACATGCTGCAAGATTCTAAAAGTATTTCCTTTCATGCTTTTTTTTTTCTGATTTTTTTTGGTAGAAATATTAGAGATCTCACTATTACTCATGTCCAATTAGCATCTTTTAACATAATCAGTTGTCATATTCCTATTTTTTCATCCTCATAACATGTCATATCAAGGTTGACTTTTTTGTATGTCATCCATTATATGTTTGAAGAGTTTATAATGATGATATATCACTTGAGGTAATACTTTGGATTATTTTCATCATCTAATTGAATTGTCAAATGTTTTTAGAAAAAAATATCTATACTTTTTTGTATCATCATCATCATCATCAACCATTATCAATCCACTGCAGGATGAAGGTCTCTCCAAGTTCAATCCATCTTCTCCGATCTTTAGCTTCTCTTATCCACACCACTCCTGCACACTTTCTTATTTCATTCATCCATCTCACATGTAGCCTCTTTCTGGGTTTTTTTACAATCTCTTGGAATCCGGTTTAAGATTTCAATTATCCATCTATTATCATCTCTTCTAGCAATATATCCAGCCCAACTCCACTTCAGTCTTTTATTTTTTCAATGGGGTCAGTAACACCTGTTTGTTCTCTTACCCATATATACTTATTTATACCTTTTAACTGTTAGTAATAATACATATCATACCATTTACAACTTTCTTAAACACTTTATCAATACTCTTTATATCAAAACTAACAGTTTAGACTATCCTGCAGTCATCATCAGAGCTACAATATTCCAATATATAATTATATAATTAATATACTTATACATATTTTGATATACATAATTAAACACACAAAATAAACAAAAATAAAATATACATTTTTAACCTGACCATTATAAATAATCATTTCCCATTTTATTACTTTACTCTTAAATAATTCTATCCATATTTATTTTATATCACTTTATTTTATTTTTTAAAAAAATATTATTTATTATAATTATAAACTTTAACATTTATTCTACTATTTAATACATATTATTGTCATTTTACTTAGATTATAAATCAACTTTTAACCTTTTCTTATTTTTATTAAATATTTTATAATGATCAATTAACTTTTCCCACATTACAAATTACTTTTTTACATTACAAATGTATATTTTATTCTTGTTTATTTTGTGTATTTAATTATGTATAGGAATATATGCATTAATTATATAAGTATATATTTGAATATTGTAGCTCTGATGATGACTGCAGGACAGTCGAAACTGTTAGTTTTGATATAAATAAAGAGTATTGATAAAGTGTTTAAGAAAATTGTAAATGGTATGATATGCTAAAGTAGAAATCAGTACATAGGAAAAGGAAGAAGTAGTAATGATACACATGTTAGTATGAAACACCACATTTTGAATATGTTTACCACCTATCTTCTTTATAGATTGATGGCCTGACCAGTGACATCTTGTATGGTAGTCGAATGGTGAGCATTAGGTTTATGAATCCTGAATTTAAAGTGACACTGAACAGTTAGATGATTCTGTCAGACAACAATAATTAGTAGAAATTTTACATATTTATGAAAGTCCTTTTGATTTCTCTCTATATATATTTTAAAGGTAATATTAATGAGCGATTTTCAAATACTGTACATTGTTATATTAAATTGTCTTACAAAGTCTTTTTGCTATTGTGATTTTTTTCTTTTTTTAGTTTTTCCTTTTTGATAATATTATTGTGATTTCATTGGTATAGGTATGATCTTCTGCTTTAGTTTCACCTGTCTCTTCTTTTTTAATTATTGTTTTATGTTCTTTCAATCCTTTTTTGAAGATGCAATTAGTATCATCAATATATATTCTTCCACATTAGAATTCTTATGTTTGTTAGATATGGATGCACAATAGTACTTATTGTTGTTTTTATTTTATTTTTTATTTTTCTTCTTTATTTAATGATTTTTTAATGATAGCTAATGGGAAACACCTTTTTTTTTTTTTGCAAATCATTAGTCTCTGAACAAGCTTCTTTTCCTCTGTTCTATAGTGATTGTAAAATTCCAATTTTTAAAATTTCTTTTATGATTTGATTTATATGCTAAATATTTTTCTGTGAGTAGGTTTTTGGTAAACACTAGTTTTGATTTTTTCTATGAGGGTCGTAAAAATACCTAAGGTTGCTAAATTTTGTTTTTGTTTTAATTTTATTGTGGATTTGATTAAAGAAGACCTTGGGAACCATTTTTCTCTAGTAAGCATCTTCATTCATATATTTCATGATTGGACATTTGGAATTTTCTTCTATGAGAAATTTGTTTCAATTACACAATAGACATTTAAAAGAAAAAAAAAAAACAACGATTTTTAGCTTCTTTGAGATCCAAACGATATTATCAAGTTTCATGTATTTTTGGATTTCATTCATGCATTAATCAGACTGTCACTAACTATAGACTTTTTTTTCAAGAAAACATGCCAAAACTTCAAATGTACTATTATATAATTACAAATAGAACTTTTTCAAATGAATTACTTGATATAATATTCTGGCTGAATATAAATTTACTCGAAACACACAGTAGTATACAAAAGTGTCAAAGGTCAATTGACCGTCAAAAAAAAAAAAAAATCCAGTCAAAATTAATTCCCCCTGGATAAAAAAAAAATATATATTTCCATCTCATATAGAAAAGATCAAATAGACGTTTATTGTACAAAATGATTAGTAAATTAAAACTGAATCATGGTCTCCATTTAGGTGTGAGTCGCATATACAAAATATAGGTGATGGCGCAAACAGGTGTGCGTAATTAAAATATAATTTTTCAATATTTCAATTCAATCAGAGTGCCATCGATAATCATTCTGCATGCAACACTTGGTACGGTGCCTTAAGTTGCCGATTCCCGATCTATATTATAATCATTTATAGATTTCTGGAAGTTTGTAGATGGAAGATAATTTCGGCTGACTGCATACATTTGTTATAGTTTTAAATGGTACAACTATTAAGGTGAACTATTTGTTTAGTCGCAGTGGATAGAAAGATAGAAACTGATATTTTGTGCACTAGATGTAAAACGTTTAATGTTAATTAAGTATTTTCTAATACATTGTTAAGTTTGATTTTTAATGCATAATTTCTGTTTTCAGCTGACTTCTCAGAAGGATGAACTGAAGCAGGAGAACTCAAAATTGACAATACAGCTCAAAGATGAATCTGATATGACTGCATCTTTAAAAGCACAGCTTACGCTCAGAGAGAATCAACTGAAGCAAGCCGAGAGCGATCTTCTTGAAGTAAGCATTGCAAAATCACATCCTGATTTTACTGTATGATTATTTTATTATGGCTGATGATTTTAATAAATTAAATTTTGTGTATACATGTATGTGTGAATGGACTTTGGATATAATAGTATTATAATTTAACCATCAAACATCACATGATCCACCATTCGTTATGCTTACGCAAGCCGTTTTTCACAGATGCAAAACTCTCCATATAGTAGCGCCACTCACTGCAAGCCAAAGTAATCAATGAATGTAGCCAGATTTGTGCCTAAAACTGTATTTAGTGCCTACTCATCCAATATCCCCAGACTAGTTTCTAGCTTGTGGCTTTCATCACTGAGGAGGCTTGGTTCTGAGAGCACTGCACCTAGTTCTATATATATTCAATATATCATAGTAAATATTTCAAATTATTTTTTCATTTTTTCCAAAATATAGAGATAAGTTAATGATGAAAATGTTTCAAATCACTTTTTCTCTTCTGATTTTTTTCATCACTTTAAGTCATATTTCCATGAAGAGATTCAAAAAAAGTTATTCCAGGCTGCTATTTTTTTTTTTTGAAGTTGTCTTTTCTGTTAGTCTTAAATTTTTTGTAACTATCTCTTTCTTAAGAGCATTACTTTTTCAACTTGTTATGTCAATTTCTCTGAGTTTCTTTATCTTTAATAATAATAATATTTGTATTATTATTATTTCTTCTTCTTAAATAATTGGCCTTTTAACCATCTATCTTCAATACCTTAGTATTTTTAATCTTACTGATTAAACTATTTTTTCCAGGTTTTTTCAAACTCAGAAAATTCCTATAGCTTTCTTTTATTTAACAATATTAAGTTTAAAATTAAAAAAAAGTCTTTTATTACCTAAAAAGTTGAGTGACCTCTCCATTGCTTGAATGTCAACTTTAAAATATTTTTCAGATCTCAAGTAGACTTAGGATTTTTTTAATGATCCAAAGACAACCCAGAGGACATCCAGCAATGGTTAATAAGGTGATGTATAGCTATTATTAATTAAATATCAATTCAGGTAGGCATCCAGTAATAGTTAATAAAATAATATTATTATCTGAAGACCAACAAAGCTGGATATCCAACTGAATATGCAGTAGTGGTTAATAAAGTGTTATTTAGCTGCTATTAGCAGAAGGCTAACTCAGTGGTGGATATACAAGAGTGGCCAATAAATGGATATCTACTTATTATTAACTGATGGTTAAAAGTTCCAAGTTATTCTGATTGGTCAGATAAGTGCCAAAGCACTGACTGTAAAAGAAATTAATTGTAATATGATTCAGCCCTCACTATTGATGAGGAAATATCTCGTACTCCATGACTTTCAACATATTTTCATGAAAGAGATTTATAAAAAGAATAGAAAACGATATAAAATATATACCACAACTGAATCCAACCTAAGTATAAAGACTAGCCATGATATCAGTAAAATATTCTTATCCTTAGGCAAACAGCCCATCTTTACATTACTGTTAGATGGTTTCTACATCATAACTTTATTACTAAAAAACCAGAAATAGCCATTGCTATGGTTCTGTTCTTCACTTCTTCATCTATTGAAAGAAGTTTCTCATAATACCACCAGAGACTACTGCAATTCACTGTCTCTATATCATAGTTAGGATAATGAAATCTTACTAGAAGGGTGCCCATTGCTTGGAATTAAATATTCGATGTTATTTTTTTATATCATTTTTTTTTTCTTCATGAAAGTAAACAAGCAACTCTTTCCCTAGCTAAATATGATTGGACATTAAGAAGAAAGTGGCATATATATATATTATAATGATCCAAACGAAGTGGGAGATCGCATCGCACCACACCGCACTACCAAAGGGCGCCATCTAGGCATTTGAGCCTAGAAAAATTTATAAAGTAGGCAGATACGCGCTGTTAGGATTCCACTTTATTTACATATTTAGATCGTTAGCCCATTGTCACTAGCTCAGCGGAGACGTAGAGATAAAAATCTATAAATTTTATATCTTAAATATAAAAGAATAAAATAATAAAAGCCACTGCCAGAAATTAACACAAAAAAATATTTATTTACGCACATATAAAATCATTCTAAATTCGAGAATAAGTTTAACATTTAGATTTTTATCTTAATTTTTAATTTTACATTTAAAATAGCTTGCTATAATGTTTAATATTTTATTTAGAGGGTAGAGTATGAATAGGACTACATAGGTCTGCATTTGAAAGGAAAATATTCTTCCCTGATTTAACCTTAGGCAACAAATTTCGCAATCAACTGGCGCCAATCCATCTGATACATTCATGTATTCAATGTAGCATGATACGACAACACAAAATACTATATTGTCAGGAATGTACATCTGAACAATAAGTAGAAATAGAGAAGACATTGACTCTCCACCAACAGGAATGTGACATCTGTGGGCAAGTAGATCAATAAACTAAAAACTCCATAGGAATGGACTGCGGTCTTCTGCCGACTTACAAACCCATCCATAGGCAAACAGAGGGTGTGTGGCGTATATCTATAATCCTGCCCGTAGCGGATCTCATACTACATCTACTAATTACACAAATATATCCAATCCATTGAACCAATTCAACTACGAAATGAATAACCTAAGATTACCCTCCCTTAATACAACTTTACAAAACTATATAGCCATTCGCGCCCGACTTAATTTTAACATTTATATACGTTCGCACAGATTTGTTTAAAAATGTTGGGTATAGATCAATTACATAGATTCCATGGTCAAAAACATTTCAAAATAAACATAAACGATCAAAATACAAAATTATTGATACCGACAATCGCAGAGGGAAACTTATAAGTAACCCAATAGTATTCACCATAAGATACTTGCGTTGTCACCAATAACTTAAAAGACATCCGAATAAATACATTTTAGATACCGTAAGGTATCATTATTTATCGAATGTCTATATATTTTGATCAAATATGAAAACCAAAATATAATTAACCGCAAACGAATCCATGCAAGCATCTATAAACAACTTAAATTTCATACATTTAAAATTTAAACAATAAATAATTTATACAATTAAAATAAATGGAAATGATGTTTGTCCATCGGAAAACATATAAAATTAAACATTATTAATTTGATTTAAAAACTTACAAAAGTCAGATAAGAGTCCGTTTTAACATTTAAGTTGGCTTGTTTATCAATTTGTAAAACTTGATGAAAATTCTTAATTGATTTTAATAATTGTTCCTTTCATATAGCTTATGGAATTCCCGCAATGCCTCCGTTGGAAGGTAATGTTCTGGAGATGGCAATAGCTGGTTCAAGGTATCACAGTCTTTTCATTTTTTTTTTTATAGAGTGTGGTATGTGCGTCATACCCCATCTCTCAAACACAAAACGCTGGAACTGTCAGAAAAAACTGTATTTCCCTTTTTATATTATCCACCAGGATTCCATGAACAAAACGTCACTAATCTGTTTTTTCGTTATGGTCCGGGCCAAGGCTTAGTGCTTCCATTTGTCAAGCTAAAATCTCTTTCTTCTCTTATCTAACTTTCCATCTGACTTTTTAATTAAATAGCTTTTAGATAATTAATAAACAATCATTTCTTTTTATAGATTACAGGAATTAATTAATACCTGTTTTTATTTTAACTTACGTTATTTTTTTATTAAAATATTTTTATATTTCAATCTTGTATTTTTTTATTTAAAAAAATTACATTCAAATACTTTTTTTTTTTGTTTATGAAAAAAAAATATTTTTCAAGTTTAACATCTGTGCGAATGTATACACGTTTAACAATGTTTTAATTTTAGCGTTTAGTTTTTTACTTTTATTTGCGAACTTTTAAGTTTTTATTTTAAATTAATGTAACGACATATTTATATATCGTTACAATATATATATATATATGTGTGTGTGCACTTTAGTTTAATATATTCACTAAGCAAAATTATCTAATTTTATAAGAATTTATTTTACTTATTTTCTGCATTAACTAATGATTTAGTAAATGTTTATACATTTAACAGCAGAAAAGGTTTTTTCTATATTACAGATATTTATTTTATTTGACTAAGTGCTTTCACTACTAAAATGTATCATTATCATACAATTATACAATTAAAGATTGTTGTACTCTTCTTTTAAAGTTGTTTTGTATATTATAGATCGAATTAGCATAAAATTTAATTTTAGAAGTTAATTTACATTCTAATAACTGTACTGCAAATTATATACACTATTTTTTAGAAAGAGGGTGCTAGTTTTTTATTTATTTATTGCTTGCATATCTTTGGCTATAGACCATGCCTCCGTATGTGTGGATGATCTGCTGCTATGTGCAGATGAAGGAGCAATTGATCAAATTTCTCTATATTTAGCTTATATGTTTTCCTTGGTATGGACTATCAGGAAAGAAAACGAACATCACAATATCAAATTTTTAGTTAAACATCCAAGGACAGAACAATAATGTATTGGATTGCAGGATGAAATTGAAACTCTTAAATTTAAGAGGCATCATACACTCTAAGTTTATAACCTCCTGATTCCATAAATACATGGGACTGAAAGGTTTTCTCCACAGGTACTGAAAATTATGCAAGTTCAAAGCCGATCAAAGAAAAAACATAAAATTATACACAAAAGATGCAATTAATACAGGGTACAATATTAAAAAAACAAATTCAATAATAGCCAATTTTTATAGCAAAATTATGCACCCTGTAAATCTCCAATCTGAGGATAAAAAATGGACTAGTTTCCCTTATATGTCTAAAGTTGCACAAAAATTAAGAAAAATATTTACGATAAATATAACATCATTTTTCAGTCACCTTCATATTTAAATAAATTGTTAAATATTTCAAAAGATAAAATAACTAGAGAGCACACAATTAGCATATAAAATTGCATCCACAAAGTTGAATTGCTTAAAGGTTTACTATGGAGAAACGAGATCTAATCTAGCACAATTATCTATACATCCAGGCTAACATAGTCAGTAAACAGTCATCTATATTTTTAAATCTTGAGCTACAATCAAGCCTCAACTTCAATCTCTCTAGGCCTGACATTGTTTGCCCTGAGAGAGATGATAGAAAGAAAAAAATAAAGGAAGCATAGTCTATAGCTAAAGACATGCCCGCCATGAATAAAAAAGAAGCTAGCACCCCTCTTTCTAATAAATGGCATCTATAACTTGTAGTACAGTTATTATAATGTAAATTCACTTCTAAAATTCAATTTTATACTAATTCAATCTATAATATACAAAACAACTTTAAAATTTGGGTTCAACAACCTTTAATTGTTTCATGCTATAATTATGACGTTTTAGTATTGAAAGTGCTTAGCTGAATAAAATAAATATCTGTAACATGAAAAAAAACCTGTTTTGCTGTTAAACATTTACTAAATCATTAAGTGAAATTACATAAAAATTTGCTGATATGTTATGTGAATAATAAATACCATCTGTAGCACAAATATTTTGCTCACTCTTTAATAGTATTGTTAATTAAATATTCTAAATTATTAGTAACTAAATATTATAAATTTAAATGTTCAAAATAGTTAAATAAATAAAAATCATTGAATTAGTTACTCAGGTGGTCAGCTAATGCTAGAGTATAGCAGGACACTTTGAGCCTCGATGCAGAAACATTTGTTCTCCAACTCATTGCCTTACAATTGCATTAAACCACATGGAAATGTCATTAGTTGATTTCAAATCAATTATTAAAAAGCAAACAAAACTCCCTCCCCCATATAAAAAAAGTGTTTCTTAGTCTTATTAAAAAAAAAAAAACAAGTCTGCGGTAGTATAAATTTAAAAAATTTTTTTTTACCATAACATGTATAGAAAATGTCAGTCCGGGAATCATTATATTGATATGTGTTTGAAGAAAAGCAGTGCCATCAAGTGGTCGGGTGCCACAAATGTACCAGTACCATTTTTTATCAGATTTAATTTCCTTATACTCAAAATGTTAATACTAATGAAAATCATTTTGACTTCGTAAACAAATTATTACAGTATATTTTCAGTCTTTATTTTATTTATATTTATTGTTGTTTAAAAAATTTGAAACTCATTATTTTTTATTTTAACTGTGACAGTTTTATGGAGAAATTTTCAAAAGTCTTGCTTGTAATTGTTGAATTAGTATCTTTACTTTTCTTCATTGTTCAACTCTGTATGGTATAATAAAATACACTACTCCCTATTGCACTTTTTTTAAAGCAATTTGTTTATTATTTTAATTTTCAAAAAGTTTCAGCCAAATAAGTAGCCTTCATCAGACATCTTATTAATTTGATACATGCATTAAGACATTATATTACCTGGAACATAACAGCAATAAATAAACAGCTCTACATGTACATTTATGGGTTTTCCTTCCAAGCTACCTACAGTGTCATCTGTGATAGTTTAGGTATTGACCACATAAAATTTTCAGATCCTAACATTTTGAGTTGTGAGTTATAACATAAAATATGTCAAACTTTTGTAGATTACCTTCTGTCATCAGAAAATCTTGCAAATTACTTGAAAACTTTCATGTCAATAGACAATTTGAATCACGTCAAATGTTTCAGTAACAGTTTTGACAAATTTAAATCAAAATAATATCCACTCATTGTTCTACCATAGGTTAAGATATCAAGCTTACTGTCTCAAGTTGTGTCATAATTTTTTGTCATGAATGGCTAAACTATATCATTTCATAACATTTATGTTAATCCAGAGATGGCATTACAGATAGCTTAGAGAAAAAACTAGTCATCTAACATCTTTTTCACTAGTGCAGGCAAGTTCTATCCATGAAGGTAGCAAGTCAGCGTAAACAAAATTTAGTGAGGTAAAATTTGCTTTAAAAATAGCAAATGAGACTGGTGCCTTGTATGACATCATATTAGTAATTTGTCTATTGTTGATCAATTTTGATATAGAATTTTAATACTTATAATACGCTTAAACGTATATAGGTGAAGTTAATAAAAATTTTCACAAATAACGTGTAGCTTAGTGTTTTCGGAGTGTGTTTACTTCATATTCATAGACTTTACCTATATAATACATTTAAGCATCATTAGTGAAATAAATTATTCATTATAGAGAATTTTAATGTTTTTAATAATATTTATAGTACAGTTATGTGTATATGTTTATCGCCAAAGAATATTGTGGTTTATTGATTAGCCCATATTTCTGACATGACTTGCTATTCAAAACTGAATGGAACTTGAAAATTTTCTCATGCGAGATTAGGATTTTTTCCTGATAACTGGTTCATCATCAACACAACTTACAATTCAGTTTTTGTTGATAAATGGATGTAGGTATTCATTGCTAAAATGGCAGAACAAAAAAAGAAAGAAATATCACTAATTGACAGTCGATCAACTTGGTAAAATCATCCTTCCCTGTTTTTTTATGAGAGATACTGCAAGGTCTTTGCTCTCTGTGAGTTATTTAATAACTATTTTATCTCATATATGTTTTACATTGACTCAAGGAATAAAGGATAGTATATTATTTATTGGTGCTGAATGTAACATTTGCCTACAAGAAATATTTTAAATTCAAAATGTCTACCTTGTTGATACATCCAGTATGTTTTGTTTTTAATAAATTACAAAAATAAATGAAAACTTATTGATAAATTAATGAACCTTTGGCTGTTGATTCTTAATTCTTATTTATTTTCAAATTCCTTAAAAGGTCACGTGGTGTATTCTCGGTCATGTGGTCTCTTAATAGTTTTTTAAAGTGTTTATTATTCTTTGTGGCATGTGGTTTTGATATGCAAATCATTGGAGTTTTATTTGTCAGGAATTAATATTTGTGGAAAGTTTTTGCCAAATGTTTTTTGAAAGCCAAATGATTCGATTTCATAATTTAAATAACAATTCAAACTTTAATTATATATTAATGAAAATAATTAATAATTTTTTTTAAATTTGCTACTAAGCAAATTTTTAAAATATAGCTGTTGGTTAATATTTATGTTAAATAAAAACTACATTTTAAATCTAATTTTTATCTAATTAAAAATACGAAATGTTATTATTAATATTGAAATAACTCCTGTTTTACTTCCAACTTTTTTAGTCAAATGTTTGGTTTATAGAAATATTGTTTTCAGTGTTTCCTCTATTAAACAATAGTATTGAAAATATTGAGTTTTTCCTCCACATCTTTTTAGATGCTAATATAAAGTGAAAGAAAAACTAATTAATAAAAAAACATAAATTTTTTGCATTTATATTAAATAAAATCAGGAAAGTAATATATTTTATAATAAAAGCAATTTACTTACCAAAACAAGATCATTTATTTAACAAAAGAAATATCTGTGAGGAATAAAATGAATGCAGAATTGAAAAAAAATATTTGCATTTATTTTTGAATTTACTGTTACATGGATATATTAAATAAAGTGAAGAAAATAATGGTTTTGCTTTAAAAAATATATCAAATGAAGAAAAAATCTAAGTACAAAATGTCTATGAAATAAAAACAAGCAAATTTAATATATACTCGTCTTTTAAATTGATTTGATAAATAAATTATTTGGGTACATATGTTATTAGTTCAGTGTAGATGAAAGTCACCAGCACAAACAGATGCATATATAAAGATCGTATTTAACACATTTAAAAAGAAAATGAATTAATTTTGTAATGAATATTGGATAATATTTTGATGAGGAGAAATCAATATCCAAAATATTGGTTTTGCTCATCATTTTACAGTTTAAACTATGATGTGATGTCATGAAAGAATGCAGGCATGAGTAATCATTAATTTGACAAAAGTAATGTGTACACAGGATTTACTATACAGCTTTAATTTTTGCAAAGTGAGTGTGCATAGTATTTTTTTCCAAAACTAAATGATTAAAATTTGGGAACTGCCTACTTAAAGTCCACTATTTTCAAAACTATGTCATCCTGTTCTCACAAAAAGTCAGTGCAAAGGGTCATGATATGACACTTTATATCTGCAGTTCAAACAAACAATGGCACTGTTTTGTTCAGGATTGTGAAAAGAGAGCCATTCATAACAAAATGTGGTTTGAGATCTCCAGAATTACATTTGTGAGTGCAAGCTGGTTGAGGCTGTTAATTTCTATTAAATAGGGCAAAGAACAGCTGGATATAGCACACAAGAGGGTGGAAGATTGGAATAACTATTTGTGAGAAGTTTGCATGTTTAGCATTTTAGCATGAGAAAAATGCAAAATAGGAGAGCCTAACAAATTGATGGAAATCAATGAGAGCCTAAGTGGAAAATCCAGGCTGGGCAGATACTTTCAGAGCAGTAGATATTTGGGAACTTCTAAAGGGAGATCGACAAGTGCTTTGCCATGAGAATTTCTAACAGAATAGTGTCAACTCTGATGGGAGCAATCAGAGAAAATGTCAAAGAGGGCTTCACAATCTATTACTTTTTGTTTGGTTACCACTTATAACAAATGTATATTGTTAAAAGTTTACTTGCCGCAAAAACATAAATACGTGTTTGTTTTATTTCCACAAAATGGTCATCATTTTGCAGTAAATAAACATAGAGGTCTCATTTTTCCAAATTGATCAATTAAGTTTGTCACAACCTTCTATGTAGACATTATTTTCTGAGATCGCAAGATTAGAAAATTGTGGCCAGACTAATATGTATTGACATCTCAGTACCAGACTTATACATAAGTATCATTAATAAATTATTGTATTAATCAAAACAAAGAAAATGCAATGATTTATGGCAAAATAAACAGCAAACTAATTTGCATAAATTACAATACTCCTCCTCATTATCATTGACTGCACTCAGCTATGAATATGAAGTCTTAAGAACTTTGAAAGTGCTTAGTGTATATAAACTTATGAACAAAATTAAACTTTTCTAACAAGCATGTTAGTGCAGAATTATTAGTATTAACATATTCTTGTGGCTGTGAATTTATTTTTTATCCACTCTTTTTTTTCAATAGTAAGTACTGAGTAGATCGTAAAGCTGGTAGACTAATCATTGGATTAGCCCTCTTTTTTATTTTTTTCATTTTGTATGAGGAGGATTCTGGAAAATATGACTTCTAATATATTTTATGTTTTGAGAAAATGTATTACACCCAGTTATGATATCGCTTCCTTTTTTAATATAGATTATAAATATTGTCCAATTAAAGATTATTAAGCCAATCAAATAAGTCATTGAAAATTGGCACATATAAGTAGAACTAATGTAAATTTCTTGTGAAGTCATGTGACAGCACTTGCAATGTCAACATTTCTTTTTTTAGGTCATGTGACATATGACTTTATTTTTTTGTAATTTGTATTTTGTTTTATTCAGCTGAGAGTTAACTCATGAACATAATAATAATAACCTTTATTATTTAATAATGACATTTCTATTTTATTTATTGTCATTTGTATATCATTGTGCATGTGACAATATTTAGTCAAATTGGACTTTTACCAGATAAAAATTATCAGTTATCAAAAATAAGACTAATATAAAATATACACAAAACCCACTTTTATTTTTTGCAATATACAATGCTGGTTTCTATATTTTCACTTACCTGACCTCATATTAACACTGATGGTTACCTGATAATGAATTGTTTTCTGGATAATTGATTTTCATTTAGGCAGATGAAACTCTGGCATTGTTTCACCAATTTTATTGTTGTTGTGCTATCCACATTTCTGAGTTTCAAAGTCCTCAGAATTTGAATATAAGCCCTGTCCATATGAACTATTAGTCTCCAAGGAGTTTATAATTTTCTTGACTTATTTTTATAATTTTCTCTTAATCATAGAGTTTTTAATTTACACTATGGTAATTAATTTTGGAAAAGTTTATAACAGAACAATAAATTTTTACAAAAAAATGGAATTTTACAATTGCTGCATAAAATATTTCTTAAAATTTATTTCCTTGTAAGGGTGTTCTGTTGAACAGCAAAACCTGTTATATATATATAAAACGCTAGAAATTACAATCAAAATTAATCATATAGAACCCTATATAATAATATAGATATTATTTGAACTTTATTCAGTTTAAAGTTCATATATTTGCTTGAATGAAATATATTAATTTCTAACTAAGAATCGTTTAAATATTTATTGCAAAAACAATTGTTGTGAATTGTTACTTATTAAAAATAGGCTTTTTTTTTTAATTACATAAAAATAGGCATTTGTAGTGTAAGTTTATATAATATATTGTAACCGCCCCATCGCCGGCTTCTGTACCGAAAGCCCAGTAAAGTCACGTCCTTTATATCTGGACGCTTTTGCCGTATTCCTACGGTGACATTCTCGTGTTTTGGTTGATGGTTCACTTCTATGAATCTGCTGTGTTCTTGCGTCTGGGGGAATTACCTAATGTTCTGTGAAGATAATTTCAAACACATATACACATATGCTTTTATTTATTTTATACATAAATTCGGATTGAATCCAAGTAGTAGGCGCCAGGAGAACTTTTATAAGAGTCCGCCATGTATGTGCATAAGCTCACTCAACTATATCACAAAACATGCCCATGCATCACTCCAGTCGGAAGCAAGAAACGAACACAGCCAATATCACCTTTCAAATTACATCGTATATGTGATCTTTCAATCACGATCAATCAGACTTATCATATCCCACACAGAATAAATTAATCAAAACTTAATATTAATCTAAGAGAGCATAATAAACATAAATATAATCAAATCCCAACACCAAAAATATCAAATGCATTCATTCATATATAAACAAATTTGATCGCTCCAGCACTCATTCCCTATTATATAAATTTATGTTGAAATTCCAAGCAATTAATAACAAAAAATACTAGTTAAATAAATGTTTTATTTTAATCTGTTTAATAACAATTCATGCAGGTATATGACTGGCAAGCCGAGATAATTTAAATATAGATTTAAAGGTGACTTCGCACATATTTTAAAGAATGTTAATCAGTAGCCAAACTTATTTGGTTAGGTTCTCTAATCGTTCATTAATGGTCATGAGTAACTTTATCATTTTAGCTTAATGTTTTAATAGTTCTTGTTTTTAAAGTTATTTTACTTTGGTGCATAAGTGAATACGACAATTTAAAGATAGCTACCTGTGGAACGTAGAAAGACTGTAAGAGGGATCCTGAGCGATGATTTCTTCTTTAACGAAGCATTCTGGCAATTTGCAAGGTCTCAAAAGTGTGTGTGGTCCTTATGTGAAGTTTCTCCGGTGTTACGAGCATCCTAGGGGCAATCAGCTGAGCTGGACGCGGAGGTCCGGTGGTCAAGCCGCGAATTTTAGGTTCAGCAACGCATCTCCGTCATATTTCTACACGAAAGTTAGCTTTTATTTCTTCTCTAGTTCTAATTTTTAATAATCCTCTTTAAAAGCACTGTCCGGCCTTTTTGATCTCTTCCTTCCCGCCCTCACACCTTGAATTTTTTTCACCCAATCACTCCCATGCACCTGTGAGTCCCTTCATCTTATAAGTCCATCGAGTATTAACTCAATTCAGTGATTTCTGGGATCGTTTGCACCACTTTGGAATTTAACTCCATTTGACCATTTTTTCAGGTATTGTTTCGCTGGAGACAGAAGTCTGAGTTGTACAATAGCAGTGTACACTTTTTCTCACCTCTGTTTCTAAATTCGGCTTATTTTATCTAGGCGTACCAATGCATATCCTGCCTATTGTTTCAATTTCTCTAATTTTACATTTACTAATTACCCCCATTTAAAATAATTTTAGATCGCTTGGAATTTCAGAACATATTGCAAATTAATTAATTCATTTTCCCCTTTTGTTCAAAATGACTCAAATGATTTAATAAAAATGTCAAACTTGCGTTCAATCATTCATCTTTCTTTATTCAATTAAAAAAATGCAAAAAAAAAAACTTACAACTAATGATTACAGATTTATTCTTTAAAAAAAAACAAAATAATAAAAAAAACTCTTTTACTTTTTTATTTCAATAAATTTGACAGGTACTCTTATATAGCTGCGATCATGCTTTAGAAATGGCTGTTTCTCATTTATTATTAAAGCAAGACCGCTTTTTTAAAAGTTTTGTTCCTGTCATTCATTTCGTCAATTGAATATATGTTTAATATAACCTCATATGCCTGGGTTCAAATCCCATGTAACGCTATTCCATTACAATATATATATATATGAAATGAACAATCTCATATAATAGGCAGCAAACCTGTTTTGCTTGCCCATGACTGAATTCAAATCTATGTGGAATTTGGAAACATTTTCTAGGTATCTGTGGATTTCAAACAAGTTTGAGTTTTCAATTTGTTAAAATGCAAACAAAGTAACTAGCCATTTAATTACAATGTTGTATATGGGGTATATTAGAGGCTAAATTAAAATAAAGAAGAAAAATAATTTAACTGCCAACATTTGTCCAGTCTAATAATATCTTTTTTACTTCTCTGTGAACCGATGCTAGCAAGATATTTGCTCTCAAGCAAGTTTGTTGTGTCTGTTTTATTTATTTATATGCAGTGAGATCTTGCATGATGAATTAATGGTTTCAGAATTCATCCACTACAAAATTTCAGGCAAAATGTTACAAAAGTTGCAAATATAAATGTAAGTAGAGGGATTTGAACTCAGGATTTTTCAGTCTATTCATCCTCAGCTCTATCTCAAGCAACCAATATATAAGCAGATTACATACTGACTTAGAATTAGATATAAATGTAATAATACTTTTAAAAAAAGTTAATTGCTCTATAGTTAGGTTTTAATGAAAATAAATTCTGCTATTAAAAACATGAAAGAAGAATAAGTGGTGGTTTTATTGCTGGGAATTTAATAAGTTTGACTGCCAAAAATGCCAGAACGGTAATTAATTTGAGGACCTTATGCTCTAAAATCTGATACTCTGTCACTGTACCAAATCATGTCAAGCAAAGCAAGAAATAAATTTACATATTCTAACAATTTTGTTGTTTTTAGATTTTCCATTTTCTTGCATGGAATGAAAAATCAGTGGTGATTCTATTTCCACTAACAGCCCACATCATGCCTTATATTGCTCTGGAATCCAATTTTTTTCCTAACAGTTAAATCGTACATTTGCTCATAGAAAGATCTTTTCATAGAAATAGCTCTTATACTAGGCATCTTTGCAAAATATCCCTCAAATAATGGGTGGCATTTTCAGTAATGATCATGTTGTTGATGTTTTCATCTGACATTTGCCTTTTTGTTCCATAATATTGCGGCAGAAACTACTCAATCTAGAAATTTTACTATCTCCATATACAATTATTAATTTACCCTAACATTTTTAAATGGTCTACTACAATAGAAACCAGATCATCTAAAGGTATTGTTAAAATTTATAAATATATATCTAAACATACTGTAAGTATGTAATTTTAAAAATGTATTAAATGAAAATACTGAGTGGCTAAAATAGCAAAGATTAATTGTGTATATATCCAACTCAAAAATGGTTATAGGAGAGATTAGACAGGATAACGCCGCAATATTTTTTATAGTGGTTCAATGGTTATTTGTAAAATGACAAAAGTTTTTGAGAAACCCCAATAAACTAATCTGTCCATTATTGATGATTAACAATTTGTATAAATGTATTAATTTTTTAAACTTATATTATTTTCTATTGTATATGTGTGATTAAATTTTTAGGCCAAAGAAAAACTTGCATCGTTTGGTTGCACATTAACTATTAGAGAGTATTCGTCTGAGCTCAAGCCAGAAAGTACACCCAAGATTTTGGCAACCCCACCTGCTGGTAACTTAACTGATTCTCGAAATTTCACTTTTGAAGAAACCTCAACAAACACTTTTGGCTCACCTGATCCAAATGATTTGTCAAAAGGTAAGAATAGTTTTATACTTTCCATTAACACAACATAGTCATTTAGTAGTTAAACAAAAATGCTTTTATTTATAAGCTTATGTATTATGCTATTTAAGACATTATTGATAATCACATTCAACTTTGAATTAAGAAGAAAGAAATGGATTATAAATTTGATATTATATTATTCATTATAAGTAAGCAGTTATGCTCAAGTGTTCATAAAATGTTTTGAGTACCAGAACTACCAACATTTGTATTTTTTTAGACCCTAAGCTAACAAAAAATTAAGACCTCTTTCCAATTTTTTTTAATTGTATTCAAAAGACACATATCTATTTACATAGGTTATTAATACATAACAAAGTCTTTATTAAATTATTTAACTTTAAGACATGTATAAATTAAACAAAATATAATTATATAAATAAAAATATAAATATTCATTTGTTGAAAATCTGAAATCTCTGAAAGTTCTTTACCGATTCCTTTGAAATTTAGCCACAATGTTGTATTCAAATACATGGGTGTTATATATCTACTTTTATATACCTGTAATAGGTAAAAACATGCTTTATTTGAAAAACAGTGCTATTTGTTGGACATAAAAGCAAAACATGCTATACTAAATATTTTACGATTTCATTTCAATGTTTCCGATTGCATTGTAAAATTGAATTTTCATAGATTTCTATTTATTTTCATTTTGATTTAATTATTTTGTGTGAGAGATTGCAATTCCCAGTTCAATTGGCATTTGCAATCACCACCAACAAAGCTCAGGACCAATCTTTAGAATTGTGCAGTTTAGATCTGGACACGGATTGCTTTTCACATGGACAATTATATGTTGCATGTTCTAGCGTTGGCAAACCAGACAATCTCTATATCTGCACAGACTATGGAACAACAAAAAATATTGTATACCCACAAGCATTGTGAAATGAAACATATTAGAAATGTGTGCTTTCTCTTTTCTTTCTTTTCTATTTAACCAAACTGAGTCACAGCAACGCATGGCCAGGTACGGCTAGTATAAAATAAAAACATACAAATATGTTTAACATTGTATTAGTTGAAAATGAAACAAATCTAAAAGTGCTGAGTATGCAATTTTTCAGATACAAAGTTAGAAATAGTATTATCAAAAGACAAACTAAGAAGATTGCAATTTAGAGGTCTCCTGAAAACTGAAACCCCAATTTGATGGTAAATTCAGCACTAGGGGCATATTTAACAAATAAAATATGATATTATGTGCATGGATTCTTTTTGTGTTAGTGTATTCTTTATAACTTCTTTTAATCTTTAGTTTAGCATAATAAATTTATTCGTGAGTACAAATTTATTGTTACATTTTTTTATATTGTTCAATAAAAATAGCTTGGTAACTATATGTGCTGACCTATTCTGACCACACCATAGGTCAGAGATTTGCTTTCTATGATTCATATTTTAATTATCGATATGGGGAAACATTATGCTTAGAAGAGGGATTAACTAGGATAACACCTCAGAATCTTCAAACACTTTGTATTTGAAAACTATTAATCTAAAATTTAAAAAATCCCAAAGAAATGAAGGAGTTTGTGTTTATATTGTTGTTATTACATTTTTCCCAAGCATTATTTTTAGTTACCTTGTGTAATCAGAGCTAAATAGTATGGTCAATAATTTTGAATAGAAAGAAAAAAGATTTATATGATGCAACTGAAAAAGTTTAATATATTTTCTACTAGTAAAGGCAGTAGGGTTTAAAAGATGTTGGGAGTAAAATCATCTAACAGGAACTACATGCTATATAGCAGTGATGTGGCTCACACACCACATGTAGCTCCAAAAGCTACTCTGTGTGGCTCCCAAACCAATATAAATATTGATTTTAAATGCCATTTTTTAAAATTTTTTATATTAATAATCTATAGTGTGTATCAATATTAGAATATTTTATTCCATAAATGCTTTAAAGATAAATGAAGAGCAAATATTTTGAAACTTTGAAGTGTTTCAACTTTCGATGGTCCGTATTTCTCCCATCAAAATTAGTTCCAAAATCAACTTATGAGGCTTTTGAACATTCAAAATTGAATGAGAATAACTATATATGGCTTTTATTATTGAAGACTTTGTCTATCCCTGCTCTATAGATTGTAGATAATAAAAAAAAAAAATTGTCTAGACAAATTTTTAGTCTTCTTAATAGTAACACAATTGACCTGTTGATGAATTTGTTCATTATATTTTTAATTATTAATTATTAATTTCAACTTCTCCCAAAATCATGGATCTATTTTAACATTTATTTCTGATATTAAACTATGAAAATATCATGTGATAAGAATTTCTTTTTCTTGCACAAACTATTAAAAATAGGGGTGCATTATATCCAAAAGTCTAGGTGCATTGATCTCAGATATTAAGCTCCTCACTGTTAGCAACCATAAGTTGGAAACTAATCTGGGGATAATGGATGAGTAGGCATAAGAGGGATTTAAATGCACAAACCTTCTGGCATCTGTAGGTTACTATAGCTTGCCTTGGTTGATATATAGAGATGGTTGATACTATTTTAATAACATATACAAGAAAAAGAAATGGTGATCACATATTTTAAGGATTTAATATCAATCCTAGCTGAAGGATATTTATTTGTGACTGGTTATAAAAAAAAACCAAAGGCACCAAAATATTTAGAAACTGAACTGGGTTCAGATTTGTATGAATATACGGATAAATTAGTTTGGACGGAAAACATTATTGAGGTTTTAGTTTGGAATTATTGCTTTGATTAAATAGATAAAATGTAGTTGCTGGAAGGATGTGTTAGATTCAAATATTTAGATGCACTGCTCTCAGATCCACAGCTCCTCACTGATGATGGTCATAAGTGAGATAGTAGTCTGGAGAAATTGGATGGGATGAGTAGGCACTAGATGGGGATAAATGTACAAACCTTCTAGCATCTATTGATTACTATTATAGCTTACACTAGGTGGCACTGTTGTAGGGAAGAGTTGCTACTATTTCTCATATAAAGAGTAATTTTAAAAACACAACTAGGGACTTTTCCCCCGTCTTTGGGTTTCAATTAGTGAGTACTATTTTACCATTTGTTTGTTTTCTCTGGCTGTTATTTGTAAATGCAATGTCTTGTAAATAACGTGTTAATGTTTTTTGTGTGATCAATAATGTGTTATTGCCAAATCACTGTAATCACTGCACCAATAGTAACTCAATCAGGTATTTGCTATTCTTTGTAAATTTACATTAGCATTGAATTTCTGAGATATTATAGTAAATGTAATAATAAATAACATTTTTATTTACTTCTTATTTGTATTTTCCCATAATGGCACCAAGGAAAGTGAAATTTTGGGGGGATGGGGGAATATGAGGCTATGTAAAATTTTGTTAATAGTGTACCTGATTTGTGTGAAAAGCATAATAAGTTTAAAGTTAGCAAAATAGCAACTAAATGGAATAATGGACCAATGTGTTCTATATGTGGGTCACAAATTAGTTTGTATAGCTGTGGGAAAATTCATCTGTAATGTAAATTTTTTTTATCTTTTACCTCCTCTAATAGTTGGAATGGAAATACTTATTTATGAGTGACTACTGCAACTTATGACTAGAATCAGAGTCGCTATGAATCTAAGCTTCTGGGTTCAGTGAGAAAATTCAGCCTTGAAAAAAGACCAACGTTAGCACTGAAATCACCATTATAAAAATAGATATTATTTTTTTTACTGAATCATCATTTATTGGTAGATCATCATTCCAGCGCAATATTTTTCTGCAAAGATAGTTTTTTAAAAAAATGTTAAGTGACAAATATATATGAGTATGAATATACACGCACACATAATTAAGTCCAAAGTGCTGCTATTGCATTTAACAAGTTAAAAAATAGACTATTTTATTGCAGGGGAAGAATTGCTGCAACTATATCAGTTGTACATAGAGATATTGTTTTATCTAATTTATTGCATGGGAGTGAAACTTGGACTTCTATCAACCCAATATAAATACATTAGAAAAGTTTCATTTAATTCTGCACAAAATTCTAAAAATACAAAAGCAAGATCGCCAATATGTTATTCAACTTGCTGGATGTGATGTTGTAGAGTCCACAATTGTAAAATCACATCTTTGTTGGATTGGACACGTAAAATGAATGAATGAAGCGCAACTTCTTAAAAGGATATTTTATAGTGAAGTTGAGCATAGTTGCCATAAGAAAGGTAGATCCTGTTTATTTTATAAGGCGTTCTGAAAAGATGCAGTATTGATTGTTTCCATTGAGAAGATATGGTAAAGAATAGAATACACTGGAAATTTATAATTAGACATGATGTTGAGATATTGCAGAAAGAAATATTTTTTGCTAAAAAAATTGAAGGACAGCATAGCAAAATATCAAGTGAATCAAATGGAGAAGCATGTTCTATATGTAAATGTATTTGTGTTTCATAAATTGATTTGTAAAATCATTATAAAACTAATTTGTAGAGCAGATTTTTTTATTCTAGAGAAACTACTCATTCACAAGTAACTGGTGTATGGATTATAAAAAGAATTAATTGAAGCTTTTTCAGAATCAAAACAAAAACTTCCACTCTTCTTTCTATGTCCAGATAATACTTTCACCATATTAAACTCCTTTTGAATCAGCAACAAGAGCACGAAACTCTGCACATTAAAAATAACAAATGTCAATAAGAATAAAAACAAGACTGTTAAAATACAAATTTGTAGCAATGTTAAATCCTTTAGAAATTTTAAAAAAAACTTCAGCTTTTGTAAATAAAAGCATGGTGCTGACATGTTTAGAAATAGAAACATTACTACAATCGTTTACTGATCAGATTCCCAAAGTATCATTTAAATAAATTTGCAACAAACTATTTATCATATAGGAAAGATCAATTTTTATATAATGAATAGATTAGCATTGATATGAGAAAGTGGATGGGAGTTGTAAGTTTATTTAAATTATTCTTTGGGAATCTGACTAGTAAATTATCATAGTACACAGAGGATGTGATGTGATGTATTATGGCTTCTCCTTAAACGAAGTCAAGAATATCTCAGCAATTAAGCCCAGATAAACCTGTTAGCCACTTTCTTTTACATTCCCCACTCTAAATTTACCCATAATCTGCTCTATCCCATTTCCACAACATAATTTTTGTCAACTCTATAACCTTTATATCTAAATCCCCCTTATCTTTTCCCAAACCTAGCATAAAAACCAATAATTCACTTTCTGTATAATCACTCTTTTCATATTTATTTTTCCACAACTTCATTATATGTACCCTTTCTGTTTTCAAACATTTACATTCAATTAACAAATGCCTAATATTTTCAATTCCTTCCTTACATAATTTACAAAATAAATCACCCATATTTTTCCATTTACATGTATATTCTTTTGTAGCTAAAGATCCCGTTCGAGCCTTAAACAATAAACTACTTTCCTTACTATTATCATATATTAACTCACACCTAATATTCTGTTTATTTCTATATATATTTAAACTCTTTTTACTCTCCATACTATTTCTCCATCTCTCTAACTCCCTAGTCTTTATTAATAAATTTATTCTTTTATCCCATTCCTTACTACTATAACACTCAATAATCCTCTTAACACAATCATCCCATCTTTTGTACAAATATACTGATATAAATTCTTTATCCAAATCTTTTGCATAGCGCATTACCTTTCTCACCCATTTTGTTACCTGTCCTTTACTCATAACCCAATTAAATACTATTTTATCTATTCTTTTATTATCCATAAACTGCAATCTACCAAACATTTTCATTTTACTTTTTGCATCTCTCATATGAAAACTTGACCATCCCATTTCTCCTTGAATTGCCTCCCTTGCTGTCCATACTTCTGCATCCAATGCATGTCTTCCTACTTCCCTTTGAGCTTTTTCTAAATAATCTAATATCTTTTTACTAACATATAATGCATCATTACCATATGTTAACCCTGCTACTGCAACTCCTTTCCATATAATTCTAGCTACATCATATTTATTATATGAAAATACTGTTAATTTCTTTATCAATCCCTTTCTTTTCTTTGCTTCATTTATCAATTTTTCTCCCATTCATCCAAATAATTTTTCTGATTACTTAAAATAATTCCCAAATAACTATATCTATTCACCACACTTAACTTAATATCTCCCAATAAAAATTCTACATCTTCTCTTTCCTCAGTATTAACCATCATTATATTTGATTTTTCTTCACTAAATTTAATCCCCATCTCTTTACCCACCCTTGCACATGTCCTCAACATAACTTCCATATCTTCTCTTTTTTCTGCACACAAAAATATATCATCTGCAAAAAAAAGACCTGACAAAATATATACTCCCTTACTACCTATTAACGGTATCTCTATCCCTCTTCCTAATCTTTCTATTGCTCTTTCCATTTCACTCAAATACAACACAAACAAAATAGGTGACATAGGGCCACTCAGTGTAAGCCAGAGTAATCAATGGATGCAAGAAGGTTTGTGCATAAAATTCCTATGTAGTGCCTCATCCACTATCCACAGACTAGTTTCTAGCTTGTGGCTTTTATTAGTGAGAAGCCTTGGATCTGAGAGCACTGTACCTAGATCTTAGGATCTAATGCAACCCTCCAGCAGCCACCTTTTACCATATTAGCTAACTATAAAGCTAGAAACTGGTCTGGAGATATTGGATTAGTAGGCACTACATAGGGATTTTATGCACATTGCATCCATTGATTACTTTGAACTGCACTGAGTGGCACTACTGTATGGAGAGTTTGGCCTCAGTGAACAGTTTGTGTAAGTATAAAAAAAGGTGATCATGTGATTCTTACTGGTTTAAATTATCATAGTAATGTTTCTATATCTAAATATGACATCATTATAGTGTGAAAGCTGAAGAAAATTTATTTTTTTACTTTTTAGCACATTTATGTGAATAAAAGCTTTTTATTTTTAGTTTTTATAGTTTTTAGTTTTATATGTATAACACTGAATTACTGGAATCGGTTTTTAATCAATCATTCACTATTAAATTACAAGGATTACCACCGAGGACCACTATCATCTAGATACCATTAGCAACAATATTATTAAATTAAAAACTTTGGCTTTTTTGCTAATATTGTTTTTTAAACTTTTTTAAAAAAAGGATAATAGTTAGGAATACCTTTGTATGCAAATTTTCATTTAGATTAGAAATAGGGAAGTGGATGAAGATTGAGGTACAAGATTTTATGTAATCACTAATTAATATTCTGATTTTTTTTTGAACATTTGGAATTATTGGAATATTATATATGCCTTCATACTTTTTGCAAATAGTAAGCATGGAATATTTTAAATTATAAAATTTGAGTTGTTCCTTATATGTGTTTCATTGAATAATCATTAAATTATTTTTTGGTTATTATTTTTAATTATGTACTGAAATAAAAGGGAATTTTGTAGATATGTATAAATTAGGATCAATACCAATGCAATCCATTTGTAGATCTTATTTTTGTTAAATGTTAAGTGTTTTTTTTCTTCTGTAATTTGTAAACATACATATTGCTAACTTTGTTTCAGAGTTGACAAAAGTAGCTGATATTTTGTCTAGATAACAACTGATACTTATGGAAGTAATACAATTTTCTTCTTCCTTTTCTTATGTATGTATTGATTTCTATATTTACATATCATACCATTTCCAAACTTCTTACTAATTTTTTATACCAAAACTTTATTCTTACAGCTTTTATGTATATAAATATAATGTATTTATTGTATGATCATATATTTGGATATTGTAGCTCTGATGATGACTACAGGACAGTCGAAACTGTAAGATTAAAGTTTTGATATAAAAAAATTAGTATTGTTAAGTGTATAAGAAGTTTGAAAATGGTATGATATGTAAACTAATACTTGGGTGTTAAGTGGCTAGTTTTAATAGTTAAAAGAAATAATCACACTTGAGAAGTGTACTAATGAATTGCAGTAGGTATATTTATAAGCAAAAGGATTATTTGCATAAAATTTTCATGAAGATATATTTTGTGACTATGCTGAGAAGGGTTTCTTGTTATGGGAAGCAAGTAGTGAGCAAATGAGTATATTAAGAACTGGTATTTTTTTTTACTTAATCTGTATGGATGTACTACTACTGCAGACTATTTGAATATTTTGGGGAACTGAGTTCATTCTGTCACGGATTAGCAAAATTATAAAATAGCATTCTTGTAAGAGAAATATTAAAACAGGCAAAATGCTCTATACAGTAGTGCTATTCAGTGCAAGCCAGAGTAATCAATGGATGCCAGAAGGTTTGGGTATAAAATCCATAACTAGTGCCTACTCATCCAATATCCCCAGATTAGTTTCTAGCTTATGGCTTTGGATCTGAGAGGAGAGTTTTGCCTGTTTTCATAACAGTTATGAGCAGGCATAAGAAATGGTGATCAAGTGATGTTTAGTGGTTTAAGAGAAATATTCCTGAATTGCTTGCAGCTGACAAAAACAAAAACTTGTTTTGATCAAGTGAATGGAACTCTAGTACTGAACCTGTCACTTTGCTGCTTAAAGGTCATATGACCTTTTGAGCTGTTGATCAGTTTATAAGCTAAAGGTTCCCCAATTGCTTCTAGCTAACAGAAATAAAGAACTCACGGTGATCACTTGAATAGAACCTTGGTACTCAACTTATCCCTTTCCTGTTTGAATGTCACATGACCTTTCAAAATGTTATCATAATCATAGTCGAATTTAAGATTGTGTAAGAAAAGGACAGTTGGATAAATTTAAAACAAAAATCTAAAAAAAAAAATGGATTTGATAATTCAGTAAAGTTTGTTTGTATTATAAAAATAATTTTAAAACAACTTTTTATAGTTCATTATTATCTGTATAAAAACAGTTCTGAATATCTCCACACAACACAAATAGAGCCATTCTGTGCCTTTTTTTAAAAAAAAAAGTTATTTATAAATGAAAACTTATAAACATTTATATATGATCACTAGTTATCTTAAACACACAGAATGTTTGATAGTATATTGAAGACTGGAAAAATGTAGAAGAGAAACATTTTGATGAAGTATAAGATTAGTCTGTATTACTGTTCCTTAGATTAAACGTATAAGGAACATCCACATTCTTAATCCTACTCATTTCCTATTAACGTCATTTTCAAATGTTTACTGACACGTAGGTAAATTTTATAATATAAAATTTCAGATATTTTATAATGAAGGTTAAATTATCATTTCTCAGTCACTTAATTGCATTATTTTACATATGCTTATTTTTATCACTCGAATTTAAATGAAATTGCCGTGGTTGCTAAATTAACTTTTTGTATGTTTATATATAAAATAAATAAAGAAACCCGCAATAATTGCTTACATGTAAAATCCATTATCTAAATAACTTGGGTTGTTTTAGAAAGGCGAAAATAAGAGAAATTTTATTAATGATGTCATTTCGCCTTGGTAAACAAATAGAAAAAAAAAAAGCTATCGTTTTATTTTAAACTGTTAATATAGTTTATATGTGTGTATTGATAATATTCATTAGACTACAGATAATGAATAATATTTCTGTAATGTACTTTTCACTACATCACTTTCACGCAAAATAGGACTGGTATCTATCTGCTTTTAACACTTTGTGGAGGAATATAATTGTAAACATATGATCCAAGACGTGAAAAAGATCTGTGGTTCCCAAGATGCACATTTCGTGCTGAACCAGCACTCATCAGTTGGCCCAGACCACAATCTCTTTCACATATCTTTATCATTGTTCAATATATATATAGATAGTAAATCACTACAGTTTTATTGATAAGTGTCAAATTTGCTGCCCTCAAAACTTTGACCCAAATCATACTTTCAAAATAGCTTTCCAGAGCCATATCACACTATGAAGAATTTTAACATCTACAAAGCCTAAACTTGAAATGCTGAAAGATGAAAACTGCATCTATGAAATACCATATGAAGTGGAAGAACTTAGGTTGGTGAGAATAGTCACCACATTCAAAAGCAATTGCAAGAACTCAAGCTGATGATTAGAATAGAAAAAGCAGATGTTTCTAAGATAGCAGACCATATATGTACCCATGAATATATGTTCAATTGGGAAAATACAAAAATTTTGAATAGAGAAGAAAGGTACAAAGAAAAAAAAAATTAAAGCAGGTTTTCACATGACAATGACAGACATCTCCATATATCAACCTAATGTAACTATACATAATGTATGGAAACCACTAATCAACCTTGCCCTTATGAAAAAGTGGATATATTAAAGCATCTTCATAGATCAGTATATGAAATTTCTACTGACTGTTGTCTTTGGCAGAATGGCTCATTTGGTTAGAGTGTTACTGTAAAATTCAATATTCAAGAATCTAAGAGTCCCAGTTTGATTCCCATGCTAATACCATCACTGGTCAGGCCAGCAACTCCTGAAGAAGAGAGGAGAATAATATCTCACAAAATGTTGTGTATATACTAACCTTTGTGCTATTACTAACTGTTAAAATGTATTTGGAATATTTAAATAAAGTTAAATTTTTGTAAAGACATTCAATACTTAGATGATGGAAATAGTCCAATATATAAATACAACTAAAATACCATCATCACAAATCTTCAGGAAGACTTATCAGTGTGATGAATTTACTTGCTTTTAACTCTAAATTTTAGAATAGGAAAAGTCTGTGGTTTTTGCTTCTTCTCGCATATCTGGCTGTTTCTAACATGAAGGTAAAGAAAATGTAAATCATTCATCATCCTTTCTAATTATTATTAGACTGCTACAGAATGATTTTTCTATGTTTAATCTATTTTAATTCACAGCTCTTTTCTTCAGATCTGTTTACCAAATATTCTTATTTTATTTGTAAATATCATATAGAGTTACTTTCTTCGTCTTTTACAATTTTGGGGATTCAGTGTAGGATTTAAACTGTTTGTCTTTTGAAATTCTTTTTAGAAACATATCCATTCCATCTTCATGTCAGTATTTTAATTTTACTATTGACATCAGATATATCTTTATTTTCTCATCCATGTATTTAACTTTTAATCTTTTCTTATTACTTTCTACATTTTTTGTGTGATCTGAAGTCCCTATATTGTTTTTCTTTTTAAGTATCCAAGATCTTAGGTCCTTAGATAAGAACTGGTAAAGCACATTTATCAAAAATCTGCATTTTTATAAATATGGGTCTATTTCCTTTTAAAGTTACTCTTATTCTTCTTTTTTACTTTCTTTGAATATCATATTCATATATATATATATTTATTATAATAACTTATTTCATATACACTTCTCTGCGAACCAATTTTCTTAAAAAAACTTTATTTTCCTTAAAGTTTCGACTGTCCAGCAGTCTTCATCAGAACTTTTTCAAACCTTCTCTGCTTTAAAAATAACCTTATTTTTAAAGCAGAGGAGGTGTAAAAAAGCTCTGATGAAGACTACTGGACAATCGAAACTTTAAGGAAAATAAAGAACTTTTTTAAAAAAATTTGTTTGCATTGAAGTATATATGAAAGAAGTTATTTAATGTTACTTTTACTAAAAATATTCCATCCACATGATTAATTTCAACCATTATGTCTCCATCTGTATTAATAATCTAACACATTTGTAATTAATTTCTAATTCATTTTATCAGTCTTTATTTTTTTTAAAAAAAAAAAGACACTCAACATTACTTTAATCTTTTTAGCATTTATATTTCTTCCCACATTCTTGCTTTTATCTGATAATTCTTGAACAAGTTGTGAAACATAACATGTAATAATCAAATGGCTTTATTGTTTGCAGGTTCATAAGAAGTTCAAACATTTGAAATTCCAGAACTGTAATCAATATGAAAATCTTACCTTCTAGAGTTTGGCAACCCATCAACTGCACTTGACCACATTTGCAAAACTAGATCTCATAAGTAAACTCATGAGAAAAATGGCAAATAACCCCATAAATCAACCTAATGTGACAGTGCATAATGTCTGGAATCTACTAATTAACTTTGTTCTTAGGAAATAGGAAAAGGTGTAGAAATCAGCTCTCGTAGATTAATACATGAAATTTCTACTGACTGTCTTTGGCAGAAAATGTCAATTGGTTAGAGTGTTGTCTTAAAATTCAATATTCAATAATCTAAAAGTTTGTGTTCATTTCCCATGCTAGTGCTGTCACTGATCAAACCAGTAACACATGAAGAAGAGAGGAGAATACTACTACTCAGAACAATGTGTTGTATACTAACCTGTATGGTATTACTAGCAGCTGAATATAATTGGAAAACTTAAATAAAGTTTAAAATTTTTCTAAAGATGTTCAACATTTAATGCTGGATGATAGAAAGGGTCCAACATATACTTAGAACCATAATGTCATCATCGTAAACATTCATACAAACATCATTTGTTTGTGTTTTTTATTTTTTTAGTTTCCCATTTTACTTCACAACACATTTTCTACCAAACTGCTGTAATACAAACTCACCCTGTCATGTGTTCTTATTATTATTCTTTTTAGTGTTACCAATGTAATCAAATCACTGGTGCTGTGTTTTGCTAAATATTCATCCAAATTTATGAGCATCCTGGGTTTATGTTTTGATATTCCAAAGCTTTAATAATTTCTGGAATATTTATAGAATTAAATTCTAGATAGTAATTCATAATTAATGCTGAGTTGAGACTTAGACTTTTTTTTTTGATGAAGGAATATCACATAATTTGGAAGAATTATTAAACAAACTTTTATTAAATAAAATCTTTCTATCACACCCTGTGAAGATAGAAAAGAGATGAAAAACAATTTATTTTAAAAATAAAGACATACTTAACTATAGAAACGTAAATGTCTCATAATAAAATCAGATGTCCACATTTGGAACATACAAAATTTGATAGAATAATTCAGATTAATGACTAAAAGAAATTGCATTCTGATAAAGTGGTGGATTTATATAGATAATAATGCTTTTGATCAGCCTAAATAATGTTATGAAATTGTTATGAAAGATTTTTGTGCAATTGTTGCAAAAAATAATTGGGAATTTATAAATATATTGTGGATAAATTTGAATATGGAGATGAGATGCAAATCTGTACATTTTCAATTATTTTAATATATATAGAGAATAATTATTATAATTTTTGAGATCATGTTGCAAATTATTAAATATGTACTGATACTATGACAAAGTAACATTTGCTTAAGACTTAGAAATATTATTCTATGATCATTACAAAGATATGGATGGCTATTGTATGAATGGTGATAAAAGCTTAATTACATTATGATTCAGGAAATTAAATGTAACCCATGGAATTAATTGACTAATCTTTTATCATTATGCCTACAGCAACTGGCTATATTTTTGCAAATAATGAAAGGATATCCCTTACCGAATTGGAGGTAAATGTTACTTTTGCAAAACATTGATATATTTTTAATATTTATTTACATAATTTCAAATATTATACTGAATTATTCTACAATTTTCATCTTTGAAAATCTTTATTTCCAAACATATACGTGAAGTTAATGTCTGACTTGGATTTAAGATTTGGTCATAATAATAATAATATCACCCATCAGATTGTAATCTCTATATGATCCAAGATAGCATATATAGATGATCATTTTATATTTGCTATAAAGTTTGATAAAGCGAGAGTTCCATTGATAATTAAAAACATTTGTAAAATTTGTTTGTTTCTGTGATTACATCATCATTATCATTTCCAGCTATTATCTATCCATTGCATAATATAACTATTAGCAAGTTTAATCCAGTGTCTCTGATCTCTAACATCTTCTGGATTTCTTACAATTTCTTGAGATCCAGTGTAAGACTTTAACTATCACCATCTATTATCATCTTTTCCAGTGATATGTTCTGACTGACACCATTTCAGTCTCTTAATTCTTCCAGTGTGTGTGTGTGTGGGGGGGGGGTGTCAATGTTTTTGATGATCCAAAAGATGCAGTAGCAATGCAACCTCAACTATTTGATTTGTCTCGTATGTGTTCTCATGCAAAGCTGAGTTTTCGCATGAGTTCTCTGCAATGGTGCTTGTCCCTACCCTTTTCCAATTGTTAAAAATCTTGAAAGTTGGGTATGAAAGCACAGCAATGGGTTTAAAATTATTACTATATAATATTACATCAGGTAAGGTGTAAGATCATTACTTGGAATGTACATTTCAAGAGTTATGTGCCAGTTGATTTCTAGACACCCTCACATGATATGGTAGCAATCTGTGAAGTGTGCGCATTTGTAGTTTTGTGAAGCACATCAATGAGCCATAAGATTGGTGTGCAACAAAATCTAGGCCTGCTAATGGCTAATGTGAACAGAACTGTTCTAGAGGCCATAAGTTTGGCCACATAAATGGCATTTTTATGTGTTTTGGCACATAAAAAGCACCATCAGGCAGCTTCTATGGTCTAAAAAATAAGTACCAAATATTTCTTTTCAAACATACATTCATATTTCCTTTTAGTATTAACTTATTCTTATCAAAAATATTTCAACCAAATTTAATTGTATGATTAATTTCATCCATTAGGGTTTCATTTGTGTTAACTTTTTCTAATTCATCATTATCAATTTTTATTTTTTTCTTCTGAGAAAATCCATTGAATATTATTTTAATTTTTTTTTTAGCATTTATCTTTAGTCTTATTTTCATCTGATAACCCTTGCAATATTTTCTGAAGCATTATTTTCAAAATCTGTTATACCATTTTCAAAATGTAAATGTCTTAAATAACCTCCATTTTCTTTCACTCTCTTAGTTTCCCATTTTGATACACAAAATAGTTCTTTTAAAACTGTGAGATATAGAATCATGCTATCATATCCTTTCATGTTATTAATTTTTCTAGTATCACTATGTAATCTAAATCATTGCTGTTGCATTTTGATTAATATTCTTCAGAATATGACAATATTCTGGGTCTATATCTTGATGAATCACCCCAAAAAAATACTTGTAAAATCAAATGTGTTTTTATATTTTACAAATCTAAAGCATAATGGCAACTCTCATTTATTGGTGCTTTCTATAACTTTTCTCAGTATTTGGATGTGATCCATTGTGCTAAAATAACTTTTATATTCTTTTGATAGATTAAAATCCAAACTTCACTATAGATGAGTTGTAATTTACTTGTTATATGCATATATAATTAACAATGAAAAATTCTGTCATAAAAGTATTTAATATGTAAGAGAAATAAACACAAATGATTATCCCAACTGATTTTTAACATTTTCATGGCATAATCACAATAACAAAACATTAAGTGAAGAATTGGAGATGAAATAAACTTCAAACTTTTACAGAGTAATATAATATATATAGCTCATGAATGAGATGTACTTATTGGTTCAACATGCTTTGCCTTCTGATGATTTCATTTTGATTAATCAAACATCACATAAATGTTAATACAAAGGTGATTAGTCAAAAGCCATTTTAAAAAGAGAGTAACATTTGGTATCTCTTCTTTCCGAAATGTTCATAAATTAAAGCTAAGACTCACAGATCATTTTAAAGTGTTGCAAGACTTTAATGATAGCTTGACCTTGCATAAATCAAAAAATTAATATATAGTTACAATATAGATTGAAGATAGAATTGCAGAAATTCAACTTTATATTAAGTCTGGTCAAATGCAAGATGAGAAGGAATGGAAAAATAATTAAGAATAATCTCTTTAATTAATAACATATTATTAATTACAAGATAATGGTGAAATAAAATATTTATTACAATAATCTCTTTAAAAAAGTCAAATATATAAAATTGTCTAAAAGAATACAGAAAAGAATTAATAATAACAAAAGGAAATAAAATTGAAAATTCGAAAACTAAGAAGAGAATTTAAAAATCTAAAGATACAAATGAACTAGAAGAAAATTATTTAAGAAACTAAAAGCAATTTGTTATCAAAAATATGGATGACACCATGAATTGTGGGGGAAGTTTTACAATGAAGTTTGAAAATAAAAGAGATCATTTGAAGAAGAAATGAGGTATGGTTTTAAAATGTACGAGTATAGTTTTGTATAATCATTATTGTGAATAAATGCATTTTGAGAGCTTTAAAATTTTATATATACAAATAATTTAACATTCATCCCTAACTCTATTCATATCTAGTTTCATATTATAATTGGAATAATTATGATAATCTTTAGTCAAATAAATGATTGATAATAATCTTTAATATATTTGTCTGATATGGATAACATAGAAGTTGTGAATGCAGGAAATTTAAAACCTGTAGATTAAGACAATATTTTAAAATATATTTCTGGATTATGAATGATATGATAATTTTTAGCTTAGTCAATGGTCAATAGTAATTCTTAATTCACTTATCTGAATTGGATAGTGTTAAAGTTGTAAGCACAGAAAGTTTGACATTTGTAAATCAAACTATAATAATTTAATATGTAATCTGTGTTGGTCTTTAATATTTAATCTAAATAAACAATCCACTTGTTTGTTATTAAGTGTTGTTTTCCAAACTTTTGGTTATCATATAATTTAGTGCAAAATGATTTCTTTCCAGATATGATTTAACAATCTAAAGAATTTTAATCCATAAAGTTGTGTTTGTTTTTCAAATTTTTTTAAAATATGTATTGATTGACTTTAAAAGTGTTGTAAATCAACATTCAACTCTGATCATGAAGTTTTTTTAAAAGTAATTCCTCAATAGATTATAAATAATAATCAGAAAAATATATAACATTCATTGTTAATAGCTTACAATTTTGTTTTTTTGTATTCCTTTTTTAGTCATTGGCTATTTTTTTCATGCATATTAGCTTCACATACATGGGCAGATAATGCATACTTTAACTGATGTCTTGTATGATCTGCCTGTTGCTGACAAATAAGTTTTCTTGTTATGTATTTATGTTTTGTATTCTACTTATTGCTGGTTTTTATACTGATCGGTTTTAGATTCGATGGAACTTTCCCAAGACAATAGCATTGAGAAGCTGCCACCGGCTCATGGTTTATCTCGATCAGCTGAAGAACTGTGCGATAATCTTGCCGACATTGCAATTTACGACCAATTGAAAAAAAAAAAGAAAAAGAGTCATGGTACATGGGGTTCAATTTCGCGGGTGTTCGCGAAAAGACATCGGAAAGCTTTGGATCCCAATCTTTTTGAAGGTATGTATTTGATTTTGTGTGTATGTATATTTATGCATGCCTCTGGACTCATTGCATGCATGTTTTTTAAAATTAATTTTTTTTTTTCAAAAAAAATATAAAATAATATATTCTTAAAAAAGAGCACTTAACTAAAAATCCAAAAAACAAATTCTTATTTAATTTTAACTTTTTGCAACAACTCTAAATCTAAACATAATATGTTTAAATTAAAATAATTGGATAAATATATTCCTAGCTATGGCACCTAAATTTTTGCACTCTAGATGACTGCCTAATGGACATGTAGCTTAAACTAACCCTATTGAAAGCATATATATTTATACCTTCATGATTAATTCATCTTTATAAGGTGAGATTATGTTTCTAATCTCTATGACTTGCTCTATTTTTCAAAGATTTCTGTCTCTTATAATTTAGCCAAACAGTGAGAATTACAGATTTAGAGATTCCTGGATCAACTTAAAGCTGAAGAAAGAAAAAATCTCATTGAGTAACTAATCTTATAATTTATATATAAATTGTTACTCTCTTATTGTCATGGAAAATGTTTTGTAAACATTAATTTATTATATTTATTAGAAGTTTCAATGGAAGAATTGTGACCAGTGCTTTTTAATATATACTGGGTTTTTTTTATAAATTTTTTACTTCATGTTTTCATAGCCTCAGTCATTTTTCATTTTTCTTTTTGATATTGTTTCCAGATTCCTAACTAAGTAAATATTTTTAATATATTTAAATGCTGTTTGTAATGCTTTCATCACACAACTTCATCCCTGCTCATATCATGCTCTTATAGCAAATCTTTTTTCTGTCACTACATTTTTATCATCTAAGGTTAGTTTTAGTGATTAATAGATGACATATGGTAGTGCTTATTACATCCCTATCCAATTCTGTCCTACCCAATATTCTCAGAAAATTGGTGTGAATTGCAAACACTAACATGTTTTTCAACTTAGGCTGGTAGCTTTAAAGTAAAACAAAGAAGTAACAAATAGTAGCTAAAGAAGAGTTACATTAGATCCAAAAGAATTTTCTAGTGCAATGTTACCAGATTCAAAAACTCCTCACTGAAGAAAGCAATAAACTGGAAACTAGTTTGGAAATATTGATTAGAACAGCACTGGAAAGAGATTTAATAAGCACTATCATCTGGCATATTTTGATTATTAAAATTTACACTAGATGGCAAAAATATCGCAAGAGATAAAGAATGTGTTCATCACCAAACAAA
Organism: Epiperipatus broadwayi; assembly: GCA_028023455.1. Classification (NCBI taxonomy): domain Eukaryota; kingdom Metazoa; phylum Onychophora; class Udeonychophora; order Euonychophora; family Peripatidae; genus Epiperipatus; species Epiperipatus broadwayi. The sequence goes on from JAQFVV010006374.1 coordinate 544,064, forward strand.
TACTGTATCAATCTGTAAATAATACAATTTAGTATTAATACAGTTTTATTAGGACTAGACAGCAAAAAAAAAAAAATTGAAGTGATATAAATATGTGTTATAATAGAATAATCAAAGTATGCTGAATAGGGCTTCAGAGATTGGGGGGAGGGGGTACATTGGTTCAAAAATAATAAATATTTCAAATCATGAAATGAGAGATTTTTTACTAAATAAAAAAGTGAAATATGTAAATAATAATAATGATATGATTATTTGCTCAGGAGGTCATATGCTGTTTAAAACCCAAATGCCATGTTGAAGACAGTGCTATTTTTTTTTTTTACTTGGAATATTATTCCAGGACTTTTTACTATTGAGGTTAGCACACACTTCCACAAACCCCTTTACCAATCAAATTTTATAGAAGATGGTGTAGAATAATTTTACAGGAATTTGAAACTAAATTGTTTGCTTCTTAAAAACATTATTATTTTTGGATGTTGAGAAATATTAAGATTGGGAATTATAATAGGCAACAGAAGAGAATTAAAAGCAAACCTGTGGTCAAGATTACTGGACAATTAAAGTTTATATGACATATCATACAACAAATAGAATAAATGATGATTTTTATGTGATCTAGATTTTGCAGCTGGTGTAGTGGTTTTTGGAAATAATGTGTCCAAGGTGCAGATTGCAAGTGCTATCAATAAATCACAAATGGAGATCTAAAGACAAATAATATTTTTAAAAAATATCTATTGGCTTAAAAAGAAAGATTTTTAATAATTATTTTTATGAATTGGAGCACTTATTAGAAGACTGATATTTAGAGGTTAAAATCTATAGAGTAAAATATAGATGAGAATTGAAAACTTTTATTCTTATTGTATTGAGTCTGTTAAATCTTTACAAGAAAGCACACTTTACAAAATACTTTTTTTAATTTATGACAGTTTCAACTGGTGAGAAGCCTTCTTCAGGTATTCTGAAATATATCCTAAACTTTTTTTTCATTATTATTGCATTGCTACTATTTAATCTTTACAAAAAAAAAGTAATTTTTTGTAATGCACTTTTAATTTATGACAGTTTCAATTGGTGATAAATCTTCTTCAGATATTCTGAAATATCTTTCACCTATTTCCTTTCTACATCACAAATCACTTACAAACTACTATTTGTAATTTGAAAGAAGTAGGTGAAAGGTATTTCAGAATATCTGAAGAAGACTTCCAACTTGTTGAAACAGTTATAAATTAAATAAAGCATTGTGAAAAGTTTATATGAATAATATGTTTTGGGGGTGATGTTAATATTAATGTGTATGTGAGAGGACTACTATTTGACATTATCACAAATATGAAATGGATTTGCCTAAAAGTTACTCTAAAAATGATAATAATAGATATCTAAGACTCCAATAGATTTTCAGGGGCCTATAAAGAAACAACATATGAGGTAAACAAGAAAATTTTGTAATATGATGAATAAAGAAAATGAAATAAAATAAAATATGTCTTCATTATACAGATGGTCATAATAATTGAAAAAGGTATATACAATATTGATCTAAAGTTTTGAGAATAGAGTATATTTGTTGAAACTTATAACTAACAAATGGAATTGGTTGATGGATTGGCACATCTTGATATAGTCACATGATTAAAGGGTCATTAAATTGTCAGAGAATAATATGATTGGAAATATTGCTATGATGTGATTGGGAATATCACACTGTAATCTGATTGGATATATCACTATATCTGACAAATTGGAAAGGACTGCTTTATCTGTTTGAGAATTTCATTGTTTTTATTACATTTAAGATATACTTGGTAATTTAAGTTTCACTATTTCTGCATTTTTTTACTGGATAAAAATGTCAATATGTTAATTAATTATATAGAGCAGCAAATTATGAATTTTTGTGATCTGACTTTAAGCACTTTAATTTTTTGCCAAAAGACATATATGTATAATAGAATTTTTTATTGTTTGGGAGTTAAAAAGAAATTGGCATATCAGAAATGATAGAAGTGGGCCACAGTCATGAATTTCTAGTGTCTACCATTCCTTCACTGCATGCAAAACATCACCTGACCTCCCCAGTTTGTTTTATGTAGACATTAATGTCATTGTCATTGCTATCTCTCTGCAAATTAAAATGCAGACTTAGTGATTTATCATTTAACTCCTATATGGTAGTGCAGTTTTCTTCTAGTAGGAAATTCATTTGCATTGAATTGAAGCCAATCCACTTTCCTAACTATGTAGCTTTCACAGAAGTTCTATTATGAGCTAATTGTAATTATCTTTGACATTTTTGCGAAATAATGATAAACAATAACAAAATAAGCATTGTATATTTCCAAGAAGCTGGCCCAGGTTCGCTTCCTGGTCAACACTTTGACATATGGAAAAAAAAAAGCATTATATAACTTTCCTAGCTTAATATTTATGACAGTGGTAACACCTATATTTTGATTATTAAACTTTTTAAGCCATTAGTAAAAGAAGCAGAATAAAAGGTGATTATCAAGTGAATATGATCTGCATATCCTACTGAAAGAAGTCTAAAGAGCTAGAAACTATTATGACGGTCTTATCACATTTTACACTTAGTGCTCACTAATTTCACCCAGTATTTAGAATTGGGTATCTAGAGTGTAATTACATATAAACAGTTAAAAGACAAAGTAAACACATTATATACATACATCAATTTTTTTTATTCATTCCTTAATGAAAAAAATGATTTTAATATTTTATTTATTGATAACGTTTTCAGAATTGAGTTATTCTATTTTTTATTGATTTACTAATTAATTCAAACAGCTGTTAACAACATGAAATGGTTGCCGTTATTATTTTTAGGGAGTCAGATTAGTTTGACTTCCAGTCCTTACGTTACCCAACTCAGTGAAGAAAATCTCTCCGAGAAATTAAAGCTCGTAGAACAGGCCAGTGGCATTCCCATGGAAAATTGGAAGGCTGCTACTGTATTAGCATGGATCGAAGTCTCATTACGAATGCCGATGTATGCTCAGATGTGTGCTAAGAATATTAAAAGTGGAAAGGTAGGATTTCTTGGAATTTTAGAATCATTTGTGTAATTTTAATTCTTTTTATTTTATATTGTTTTTTTTTTATATATATTTCACTGTTTTTTTCTTGAAAATAGGTAATTTAAAATAATGATTTTTAGTGTTTTTATTTTCCCAGTGTAAAGATCTTTAAATAATAATAATGACTCATTCCTGCTTTTAATTTGTGCATATTTCATTTTTATTATTACTTTTCCTTTATGTTTAATATTTCTCCATTTTGATTTAATCTTGGGGTAAGGGTCAAATTCTTTTCATTATATATTTTTATTTATGGGAGTTTTTCTTATATATGAAAGTCGTGTTTTTTTACTTCTGAATCAAAAACATCAACTTTTTTATGACATATTGCAGAATATTTTATTTTTTGCAACTGTCTTTGATTTGCAAATAAATAAAATTATTTATGAGTCAAGCGTTGGTGGTCTAGCGGTTAGCATAGCTGCCTTCCAAGCAGCTGGCCCGGCTTCAGTTCCCGGTCAACGCTTTGACATATAAATAAAAAAATAAAATTATTTAAGGAAACATATGTGGTAAAAGGTAAAAATATTCTTGATATTATGTTATCAAAAATAAAAGTGTGGGGTATTTATATTTAGAAATAGTTTAAGATTATTTCTGAACATAAATCCCCATGAAATGAATAATATTTCTGTAGTGTTATTTTCACTAATCATGCTCACACATGGTAAGAATTGGTTTCTATCCACCTTTAATACCTTGTAGAGGGATGTAATCATAAACATATGACTGAAGACATGTGAAAAAGATTTATGAACCCCAATATGCACATTCCATGCTAAAACAGCATTCATCAGTTGGGCCCAGATCACATTTTCTTACACATATCTTTATCATTGTTTATTGTATATAGATAGGGATTACTAAGTTTAATTGATGTGTCAAATTTACTGCTCTCAGAACTTTGACACCAACCACTTGATGGAAATAAATTTTTGTTTGTCATTCATTAGATTAGCTATTGTTCATTTAATGAATAATATTAGTTTAGCATAATTTTTACTATGTCCCTCTCCCACAAGATAGGGATTAGTTTCTATCTGCTTTTTGCACTTTATTGAAGATTGTAATCAGAAACATGTGACCAAATATGTGAAAAGATACATTATCCCCAAGATTCACAGTTAATACTGAACCAGCACTCATCAGTTGGCCCAGATCACATTTTCTTATACATATCTTTATTATCAGTCACTATATATAGATGAGTGCTGGTTCAGCATGAAATGTGGATCTTGTGAATCATACATCTTCTTCATGTCTTTTGGTCATATGTTTATGATTATATCCCTTCACAAGATGTTAAAAGTGGATAGAAACCAGTCCCTACTGTGCATGAGAATAGTATACTGAAAATATCACTACAAAAATATTATTCATTAAATGGATAATTTCTAATCTAATGAATGACTAATAGAAATTAATAATATATTTTCATCAAGTGGTTTGTGTCAAAGTTGTGAGGGCAGTAAGTTTGACACTTGCCAATTAAACTGTAGTAATTTCCCATCTATATATAGTGAACAATGATAAAAATATGTATATGGGAATGGGATCTAGGCCAACTAATAGTTCAGCATGAAATGTGCATCTTGGTGATCATACACCTTTTGTAGATTTCTTTGGTTATATATTTATGATTATATCCCCCACAAAGTGTTAAAAGTAGATAGAAACCAGTTCTTACCTTGTATAAAATTGGTGTAGTGAAAATAACATTACAGAAATATTATTAATTATACACATAATCTCTAGTCTAATGAATGACTAATAAAAATTAATAATGAATTCCCATGATTCACATAAAACCAAGAATATCATGAAAGCTGGAGGAAATTTATTTTTTATTCACCTCTTAATTTTATATACAAAACTGGCAATGAAGATCCTTATTTGTCACTATGTGCTTATATTGGCAGTATCATTTAAATCAGTTAGAGTTAAAAATGGTGTGAGACTAAGGCAAGAATGCCCTATGTCACCTATTTTGTCTTTGATATATTTGAGAGAAATAGAAAGGGCAATAGAAAGATTAAGAAGAGGGTAGAGATACCATTAGTAGATGGCAAGGAAGTATATATATTATCAGGTCTTTTATTTTCTGATGATATTTTCTTATGTACAAAAAATAGGGAAGGTGTGTAAGCTATGGTGAAGATTTATACAAGGGTGGGTAAAAAGTGGGGATCAAATTTAGTGAATAAAAATCAAAAGTAATGATTGTAAATGCTGAGGAAAGAGAAGAGAATGAATTTTTGTTTGGGGATATAATAAAGTTAAATGTGGTGAATAAATATAACTATTTGGGAATTATCTTCAGTAATCAGAGAAATTTTTTGAAAGAATGGGAGAAATAATTGATAAATGAAGCAAAGAAAACATTGTTTTCATATAATAAATATGATGTAGCTAGAATTGTATGGAAGGGAATGGCAGTAGCAGGGTTAACTTATGGTAATGATGCATTATGTGTTAGTAAATGGGTGTTAGATTACTTAGAAAAAATACAAAGAAGTAGGAAGACATGCATTAAATGCAGGTGTATAGATGGCAAAGGAGGCAATTCAAAAAGAAATGGGATGGTCAAATTTTTATATGAGAGATACAAAAAGCAAAATAAAAATGTTCAGTATATTGCAATTTATGGATAGTATGAGAATAGCCAAAATAGTAATTAATTGGGTTATGAGTAAGGGGCAGGGAACAAGATGGATGAGAAAGGCAGTACATTATGCAGAGGATTGGATAAAGACTTTGTGTCAGTATAGATGTACAAAGGGTGGCATGATTGTATTAAGAGGGTTGTTAAATGTTATAGTGGCAAATATTGGGATAGAATAATAGATATATTAATAAAATGTAGGGAACTGAAGAGATGGAGAACTTAGTATGGACAGTAAAAAGAGCTTAAATATATATAGAAGTAAACAGAATATTGAATGTGAATTAATTTATAATATTAGCAAGGAAAGTAGTTTACTGTTTAAGGCTTGAACAGGATCATTAGCAACAAGGGAATACACACATAAATGGAGAAATGATTTAGTCGGCAGGTTATGTATGTGAAGGCATGGAAAATATTAGACATTTGCTAATGTAGTGTAAATGCTTACAAGCAGAAATGGTGATGTTTTGGGGAGATAAATGTAGACCAAGTAATTATACAGAAAAGAAAAAGATAAGATGATAGAGATACAATGACCATGAAATGGACAAAGGTGATGTTATGGAAATGGGATGGGGCAGGATAGAGAAGAATATGGGAAAAACGTAGGGTGGGAAATGGGCATAGTGACAGAGAGATTCCTGACTTTGATAAAAGAGTAGTCATGTCGTATCACACCAACATTTTATGTCCTTAGTATGTCATTGTCCTGCTGAGTAGCATTCATTATTGTTATGTGTTTTTGTGCACAATCATGAGATTATCAGAAGTTAAATTAGAGCAAGAACAAACATTAATTTTTTTTATTAAATTTTGCAAGAGTGGAAGTGAAATGAAGTACAGTTAATCCAAATTTGTGGGGATAATGTCATGAAAAAAAATGGCCTGGTTTAAACATTTTTCTGGGAAGAGAAGACAATATCACTGATGAAGGGAAGTCAAGGTGTCCAGTATTGAGAAATGATTGAAAACATTGCAGAAATTTGTTGGATTGTGCATCAAAATTGTCATCTGCTGGCTGGTTGTGAGGAGCAAAGTAGATCAAGTAAACTTTGATAGAGAAACAGAAAAATCTTAACTGAAAATCTTGGCATGAGAAAGGTGTGTGCAAAAAATATCCCAAAGGAGCTCACTGCCTGTGAGGGAGATTTATCTAGTAAATAAATAATTGTATATGGAAGCGTATTTTTTTATGTACCTGATCTGACCCCAGATGATTTTTTTCATTACGCAAAGGTAATGGAAATATTGAAAGGAAGATATTTCTATAACTTTCAGGATGTTAAGAGTATATAATGACAGCTCTGATCACCATTTCAGAAAAAACATTCCAAATTGTTTTGAAGCATGGATTAGGAGTTAGTGTTCATGCATGCTTTCTAAGGGTATCACTTCAGAGCTGACAGCAAAGATATTCAGCCGTGAGGAGTGTGACACTTTTTTGAAGATGGGTTGAACTTAATTATCAGACTCTGCATAGTTTCCGATGTAATTTCAGTTTGATTATTTTTGTTTATTTTCATTTTGTCACATACATATAGCAGTTATGCTTGGAAAATTAAATTAAGATATGCAAAATCAAATAATATGATGAAGTGAATTTATATTAATTATATTCTGAAAATGTTGAACAACAGTAAAGCATTCAATTTTAAATCACAAGGGGTGCTGCTAGACACTATTACCATCAGTGCTACATCTAAAATTAACAATTTAAATGTTTTCACCTATTTTTATAAAAATTTATTTGCAACTTCTATAAAATGTATTGTCGTTGGAAATACTTGTGTATGCAAACTTTCAACTAGATTAGAAATTGGGATGTGGGTGAGAATTGAGTTACAAGAGTTTATGTAGACAGATTAAGAAACAAATACTTACAAATATTTTTATTTTACACTTACCCTCTCCATAAGTCTATATTTTAAAAAAAAACTACATATTTTTCTTTATTTATAAATTTTGATTGGTTTATTATTGTTAATGTTGTGCGAAAATGCCAGATACACAATACCATACACCATAATTTTCTAATTGAAACAGGCAAAACTCTCCATACAGTAGTACCACTCAGTGCAAGCCAGAGTAATCAATGGATTCTAGAAGGCTTGTGCATAAAATCTCTATCTAGTGTCTACTCATCCAATATCCCTAGATTAGTTTCTGTCTTGTAGCCTTCATCAGTGAGGAACCTTGGACTTGAGAGCACTGCATTTAAATCTTACAATCTCACTCTCCATACAGTAGTGCCACTCAATATGGAGAGTTTTGCCTGTTTTAATAACAGTTATGAGCAAGAATAAGAAATGGTGATCATGTGATGTTTAGAGGTTTTGTAATTGCAATGACTAGTACCAATTATTTTCATTAGAAATACTTATCTATTATAATCTTCACTTTTTTTTTTTTACTAAACAAACTACGGAAACTTTTTATGGAGAATCATACGGCTTGTTAATTAATTTTGTTACATTTTTCAAAATAATATTGTCAAGGAAGTACTGTCTAAAAGAGCTGTTGGTTATCTGGTCACATGACTATGTATCATACTGTGCATATTTGGTTTATATTTCATCTTGCTGTAAAATATTTAAAAAACAAAAACACCATGTGTAAAAGGAAAAATTCTCTGATCACTGAGATTTAAAAAAAAAAAAAATTAAATGTGTCTATTTTTTTTTTGGGGGGGGGGGGGCAATCTATATATGTTATTATCATTATATCGTAAAAAGTAAATTCTCTGATCTCTCTTAAGATTTTTCTTTTTTTGAAATATATATACATTAATACATCAATGGACTTGGCTACTTTTAATTTACTTTAACAAGTATTTTTTAATGTCTTTGATAAATATTTGAAAGAAGATTTCATGAGAAAGTATTTTATACAGCCACTTTCCGCACCTATGAGATGCTTCAAATCTAAATCTAGTAAATGCGTATTTTTTAAGTCATAAGCAGGTTTAGGATTTTTTTTTTTTTAGATTGTCTGTTCTTAGCAAAACCAACTGTCCATCCAGTATGGTAAATAGATATATCTAGATATTATGAGCTTGAATATAAAAATGCATTGACTGTAAAACAAATGCAGAATAGTGTGGATTCTGCCATGGTTGATATGTCAAACTCTCCATTGGCATTGAGCCTACAGTTCACCTTTTAACATTTTTTAAATCTTATATGTTCTATTTTTTTCTCAAAAAAACATGACTGTTTTTGTTGTTTAACTGTGCTTTTTTAATGCCAAGTTTCTCTGAACCAAGTTTACAATAGATTTTATTTCTAAATTTATTAAATTAAAGACAATGCTTAGTGCCATTTCCTGCTTAGATAAAATATTAAATACAATCTCATCATTTTTTTTTTTTTAAAAAAAAAAAAACATCATTGTACTTCCATGTCTCTTTTTCATTCATTAATTTTTTGAATTTTGTTTTCAAGATGAAGTATTTGAATTAAAAATACTTAGCAATCTAAATCAAATCAAAATTTTTATTCATACAGGATACGTTTTTTCGAAGATAAGTTTTGATTAGCCCATGGCATTAACTAAAGGTGAAGAGATATTTTTTTTGTTTTATTTATCTATATCTAAAATTCTGTTATCAGAAGAAGAAAAAGACGGCATCATCTGGGGAGGACATAATAGTGTGCTAGATTTTCTCATGAAATGAATGCCATGAGAGATAATCAGAGATATTATAAAAATGGTAAAGTTGAAAAAGAAGTTTTATGGTTCTGAATGAAAATAAAAGAAAAACATGAGGATTAGAAGAAAAAACAATCAGTTTAAGCAGACTAATATTAAATACTGAAAAGGTTTTTTTTTTAAGAAATGTACTCCGCCTATCATTCAGAAGAAGAACATTTTAGAATTGGCAGAAAAGTGAATTATATGATTGAGAGAATAGTTAGAAGTCTCTCATGACACTGAGAGAATTAATATTTAGAAATGTTATTAAAACAAATGACAATATATATAAACAAGTCAACTTCTAAATTAGATCCCAAATGATCATTTGTGTGATGAATGAATGATTTAAATAAGTTTTTTGGAATGATGTGAGAAGAGAAAATGATGGATTAGTATTGGTAGAACACATTCAGGGAGATCTTCCTATATTGATTGTGTTGTGTACACACACACGCACATATATTTATGTATTTATTAAAAATAGATAAGATAAAGGTGTGTGTGTGTACAAGCTATTAGTATGAATACCTAAATTACTCCACAAAAGAAACAATAATTAAGTATGCAGAAAGAATAAAACTTACTGAAAATAGCTATAAACTAATTTGCATGTTAAGGAAAGTTACTTTATGCAAATTAGTCAAAATGATAAAAATGTCCGCAGAAGAATTAAGCATTGATAGAAATGGAATAAATGCTGCAGTGTGAAAACAGAAGAATAAGTCATCTGAAGTAAAGTGCAGAAAGACTAATGGTAATAAGAGTGTTTACCTAAGTGCAAGCAGAATTATCAATTGAGCAAAAAAAGTTGCCTAATGGTGTAAAGTGCAAACAAAAGTTTCTCAAGGCTTAAACTGCAAGATGGCAGAAGTAATGGTAAAGCAGGAAGAAGAACAAAAGCAAACTAATAGAAAGTTGAACTAGTAAATGTAACATTCTGGAAATAAATAAAGAAGAGTTTTAGTCAATCTATTTGGCTATGCCTGATATAATGTGTGTGAGCAGTAAGGTGCTTGCAAATGAAAGAGACTTTATATGTATATTAATCTCTCAGAAGATAATGGAATTTATGGAATTCTGTATTCAACTAGCATCTTACTAATACCATTAGTTTTTCAGAATAAATAAACTCTTGAAGTTTTATTAAACTTTGACTGCATGACCTTGAATATATTAAATTGAAAACATTAAATACAAGATTATGTTTAATGTTTTCAATACTTTGCTCCGTTATGAAGGAGGATTAATATTATCTTTAATTTACTAAATCTTAAAACACTGAAATAATATAAAAAAGAAGGAACATATTATACATATGATACTTATCAGAATTGTTTAATACTATGTAAACAATAAGTCTGATATTTGAAAGATACATTAATAAATAAATAAGTAACTGACTAGATTAATTTATAAAAATGATTTTATTGAGTTATGAAAATTTAATAATGGAATGAAATGTAAATTATATAATAAAGTGGTCCATGAATCATGTGAGATAAGTTTTAAATACTAAATGATAAGTTTGATTGTAGAATAGATTTATAAAGAAAGATATCTTTTGATATTTGACTTTTTTTAAAACTATAATTTTTTTTCAGGTTCTTTTGGGTTTATCAGATTCTGAATTGGAAGCTGGTTTAGGTATTACAAATCCAATCCACAGGAGAAAATTACGACTTGCAATTGAAGAACATCGGCAGCCATCTCTTTGGTAAGAATTATTCGATTTTTAGACATTACACCATAAACATTAACACCTATGGGTTATCATATGTAAATCACATCACTAAAATTCTTATACTTAATAAATCAATAAAATATCAGAAATCTGTCATCAAGCCATAAGGGTTGTGGTAGTCTGATTTATACATATATTACTAGAAAATTATTTAAAAATAATCAGTAATATATATAAAACAATATTATTAATTATAGACATTATAATTAAACCTGCTACTAGAAAAATACAATATTATCATAATTTTGACTTACTTTATTATTTAAATTTTGTTTTCACATTTATATATACATCTTTATTCCCTTATAGCAACCATCCCACAATTACATCTGCTGCTTCAATGTGTAACAGTTTACCTCAATAACTATCATTAAATTGGAGCAATAGTCAGCACTAGTTTAGCATTAATTTTTAGAAAGCAATTACAAAATTACTTTATTAACAAAAAATAAATTTATATACTGCATTACTGATCTCAGCAATGCTAAGGTCAGTAGATATGTAAGAAGATGTACTGAAATCATAGTTATTTTCGGTTTCAAAAAAATATATATAAATATATATTCATATATAGAGTATGGAATTAATCAAACCTCACCCAAGAATGTAAATGAATAACTAGGTAACCAGCATCACAACCTGCAACCATCTTATCACTGTGCAGTATTTTATCCCAGAACAGAAATCTCATCAGGGATCCTGGAGATTAACATAATTTCCCTCCCTGCTCATGCTTTTTTTTAATCTAAATATCAAATGTTCCCATATGGATATATGGGAATTAGTGGTGTTCATCTTCAAAATGATGATGGGATCCATATATCATGATTAAATACTATATATAGTGATGAGATAATTGTTAGTATTCTCTGTACATCGATATGTTGACTGGCTGTTGATTAATTTACACACTTGGGTATGGTTCAATTAACCAATATTGTTACTTACATTTAGGGTTTTGACTATTGTCTTGGTTATATTATTTTTAGCTGAATTTGTATGTAAATTATATGTTGCAGTATTTCCATCATCTGGAATTAATTGTTAAATGGAAATGTCTTTAGAAAATGTTTTAACTTAATTTAAGGGATGCCAATAATCCAACTGTTACTAATAGTACACAGATTAGTATATGACATAACAATTTGAGAAATATTCCTCTCTCTTTATCAGATGTTGCAGACTTTCCCAATAACAATACTAGCATGGGTATCGAATTTGGGCATTCTAGATTTGGGAAAACTGAATTTAAGATCATGATCTCACCCATTACACTATTCTGACAAGGGCAATGGTCAATGGAAATTGAATATATTTATCTTACGAGGATCCTCCTGATTTCTCCACATTTTAATGGCAGGGTTAATGAGTATCATGAGAATTCTCACAGACAAATATAACAAATTTCTGCTGACTGTCATCTTTGGAAAATAGCAAGTGGATTAAAGCATCATCTTACATTTCCCTGCTAGTACTAACATTGGTCATGTGAGCAATACCTGAAAATAAGAAGATAATAATATCACTCAAAATGTTATTTTATATGCGAAACTTTGAATAAAGTTAAAAAAAATTTAAATGGCTATTTAACAATTAATGGTAGATGACTGAAATATTCCAACATATAATTACAAATAAAATACCATCATAACAAACTTTCAGACATCAGTTAGAAATGTAATTTGTTCAAATAAACTATTATAAGAATTAAATAGTTTACTTCCTGTTATATATAAATGAACACAAAAACTTATAAGTAAAGTTTAAAAGAGAAATTATAAATAAATATAATAATAAGCTGAATGTTTTTGAGGATCCATGCCTCATAATCATAGCTTTCTTAAAAATATATAATAAAATATATGCAAAGATATTTAAATTAGCACGTGTTATATGGACCATTTCTTCGATATATCAAAGCAAGTGTCTTTTCTAATTATAGCATTAATATTTCCATTAATGTAGAATGCTTCTTTTATTTTTTTCTTATGATCATTTGGTTCTGTGCATATAATTACAGGATTGGCAGGTGTAAAATTGTGTCCAGATTTCATGGCATGCTCCAAAAATATAGAAGATGTATTGTTTCTTCTGAGCTCTATTGTAAGTGTACACATGTTGAGCAAGTCAAGTATTAGTAGTAGCTTTAGTTTCACCATAATATACAGCGAGGCATTTTTCTTGAGGACAAGAAATGGAATATACTACATGTGGGATGAATGATCGATCAATATGATCTTTTGAGTTGTTGATCAACCTGTTAGAATTAGGAGAAGTTCTAAATCCTATTTTAAACTTATTGATTAATGCTTTAGTTAGTTTGTTAGATATTTTGGAAATGTAAGGAATGGTAATTCTAGTAAGTTGAATACATGGTACAATATTATTTATTTTATTATGGAATTTAGTAATTTTATTTTTAATAGATTTAAATTAAATTTGAGAGTTCTATAATACCAAAATATTACAATACCACCCATGATTTTACATATATTCGGTATGTGGATAAATATATTTATTATTATCTCTATGGATAATATTTTATACATACGACAAGAACTTCAAAATTTATCTAATCTATCACTTAGCATTGTATATGAAAATAACAACAAAGAAATCAAATATCTTGACCTTTCATTATCAAGAAATAATAACATGATAGATTATAAGTTGATAATTAAGCCTTTTGAAATTAGAAGCTGTATTCACTCTAAATCTAATTCACCTGCATCACACAAATTTGCTGGTTTAAATTCTTTCTTATTTAGAAATTTGCATCTCTGCAAATATGAAGCAGACAGAAAAGAAAATCTGAATAATTTTATTAAAGATTTAATGACAGCAGGTTTTAAATTTAAATCTATTAAAAATAAAATTATTAAATTCCATAATAAAATAAATAATATTGTACCATGTATTCAACTTTCTCGAATTACCATACTTTACATTTCCAAAATATCTAACAAACTATCTAAAGCATTAATCAATAAGTTTAAAATAGGATTTAGAATTCTTCCTAATTCTAACAGATTGATCAACAACTCAAAAGATCATATTGATCGATCATTCACCCCACATGTAGTATATTCCATTTCTTGTCCTCAAGAAAAATGCCTCGCTGTATATTATGGTGAAACTAAAGCTACTACTAATACTAGACTTGCTCAACATGTGTACACTTACAATAGAGCTCAGAAAAAACAATACATCTTCTGTATTTTTGGAGCATGCCATGAAATCTTGACACAATTTTACACCTGCCAATCCTGTAATTGTATGCACAGAATCAAATGATCATAAGAGAAAAATAAAAGAAGCATTCTACATTAATGGAAATATTAATGCTATAAATAAAAAAGACACTTGCTTTGATATATCGAAGAAATGGGCCACGTAACACATGCTAATTTAAATATCTTTGCATAAATTTTATTATATATTTTTAAGAAAGCTATGATTATGAAGCATGGATCCTCGAAAACATTCAGCTTATTATTATATTTATTTATAACTTCTCTTTTAAACTTTACTTATAAGTTTTTGTGTTTATTATAACAATTGTTCATAAGTATTTATTCATCTATAATAATTTTATTTTCCTTACATATATATTATATATTGTTAAAAGGAGGTTGCCTTGGACACAGTTTGAGATTGTTGATTGTTATTGATATTCAGGTTTTCTAAGTGTTGACTGATTTCTAATGGTTATAATATGAAAATACTACAACAGAGATTAGATATGTTAAATAAAAGTAAGTAGTGTGTTCTTCATAATTATGGTTGTTCTAGTAAGAATCTATGGAGAGAAAAATATAAAAATGATAGAAAATATAAAATCTAAGAGACATGGTTTGTCATACAAAATGAATATATAATGAATCAATTCAAATTAGCAAAAAATGGATTCCATAGATTTTTAATAGAACAACCATAATGATGATTTACATGCATCAAAAGCATACTTGATCTTAATTTTAATTAACATATTTGATCTCTGTTATAGTATTTTCATAATATAACTTTAAATATATGGAAATATCTGCTATATTTTCATATTAGAAAAATTACCATAAAAAATGCTAATAGTTAGTAATCAATGAAAATAGCACATTGAAAATGCTCCTAGCATTCCAAAGAGGGTAGCCTCTTCTTCTAAGTACAATCTCTTAATATTACATAGAGATTAAAATGTTGCAATATTTATTTACAGTTTAAAAAAATTAAATCATATGATTTTGTGAACCATGGATGAGTCTTACTTTTTATTCAGAGATATTAAGGTTTTTCTCCATGAAGAAAGTTCCATTATTTTTCTAGATACTTTAAATGTTATATAATTTGTAAAATACAATCTATTCTTATACAGGTAATAACCTTATTCCATATTGTTTAATGTTATTTTATTCTATTTCTATATCACACATAATAAAACAAAATGTTGGAATTAATTCTAATATTCCACCATATAAATAAGTAAATAATAGTTACATCTAGCCTACAGCAAGACTGCCATCTTGAATAGTTATCATACCTGTTATTTGTTTATATAAAGTTGGTGTATTGAAAATTGTAGAGTTAATTACAGTGTTTTGTTTTAAGATGTATGCATCTGTAATTTTCAGTTTATTGATCCATTAGGTACATAATAAGAGTAATTTTATCACAATTTTATATGTTTACACAAGCTGTTATTAGCAGTAATATGTGATGTGATGTATTGTGGCTTCTCCTTAAACGAAATCAAGAATATCTCAGGAATTATGCCCAGATAAACCTGTTAGCCACTTTATTTTCCATTCCCCACTCTAAATTTTTCCATATTCTGCTCCATCCCATTTCCACAACATAGTCTTTGTCAACTCTATAACCTTTATATCTAAATTCTCTCTTATCTTTTCCCAAACCCAGCATAAAAAGCAATAATTCACTTTCTGTATAATCACTTTTTTATATTTATTCTTCCATATCTTCATTATATGTACCCTTTCTGTTTTCAAGAATTTACATTATGAATGCCTAATA
Organism: Epiperipatus broadwayi; assembly: GCA_028023455.1. Lineage (NCBI taxonomy): Eukaryota > Metazoa > Onychophora > Udeonychophora > Euonychophora > Peripatidae > Epiperipatus > Epiperipatus broadwayi. The sequence continues at coordinate 560,298 of JAQFVV010006374.1, forward strand.
TTTTCTATTCCTTCCTTACATAATTTACAAAATAATTCACCCATATTTTTCCATTTACATGTATATTCTCTTGTAGCTAAAGATCCGTTCGAGCCTTAAACAATAAACTGCTTTCCTTACTATTATCATATATTAACTCACACCTAATATTCTGTTTATTTCTATATATATTTAAACTTTTTTTACTCTCCATACTATTTCTCCATCTCTCTAACTTCCTATTCTTTATTAATAAATCTACTCTTTTATCCCATTCCTTACTACTATAACACTCAACAATCCTCTTAACACAATCATCCCATCTTTTGCACAAATATACTGATATAAGTTCTTTATCCAAATCTTTTGGTACTGCATTACCTTTCTCACCCATCTTGTTTTCATTTTACTTTTTGCATCTCTCGTATGAAAACTTGACCATCCCATTTCTCCTTGAATTGCCTTCCTTGTTGTCCATACTTCTGCATCCAATGCTTAGTAATCAATGGGTGCAGGAAGGTTTGTGCATAAAATTACCATCTAGTACTTACTCATTCAATATCCTTGGATTAGTTTCTATCTTGTGGCTTTCATCAATGAGAAGCTTTGTATGTGAGAGCATTGTACCTGGATCTAAGCATGTAATGCAACCTTCCAGCAACCATCTTTTACTTATTTAATTAACTATAAAGCTAGAAGCTCAAGATGAAATCACATTAATGTTTTTAATCCAAGCTCATTTGCCTGTATAGTATAATAGATCTGAACCCAGTTCAACCTCTATCTATTTTGGTGTTCTTGGTTTATCAAAAACCACAGTCACCATCCTCCCATAGGCAGGAATGATGTAAAACCACCAAAACATCACATGTTTATACAAGCTGTTATTAGCAGTAGAAAACTCTCCATACTAAGTCTTGCACTGGATGGCGCTACTGCTAATAAGAGTAATTTTAGTACTTCTGTGTATATTAGATTGCTATACCAATGCAAAATGACTGTTTGAGTTAATAAATCCAGATGTTTGTCGGAGTGGCATAAATAGTTACTACATGAACAAAGGATAAATGTGATACATTCCAGATGTAAACCCCACTAATTTAATATATGGATTAATTTCAATTTACATGGATGAGTTCATTTTTTACTAATTTTAATGATCATATAAGTGAAGAATTGTAAGTCAAATATTTGTAATATATTTAAATATAATGTTTATTTAATTAGTTCATAAATCAGACACTAAATATAATCTTGGAAAAATAATATATTAAATTGTATATTAGATAAATTTATTTCCATTTGTTTCTAAATATTACATAATGAAATTGTTGTAATACATGGCAAAACGTTTTTTGAAAAAGAAAAAAGGATTTTCCATCTTTTGCCCTTTTTTGTGTTATTATATTATTCCCATTCTTATTGAAAATACATATCATAAATGTTCATATACTACAGATGTAGGTATATGTGTAACTTCTAATGCTAAGATCCAAAATACTTGAGGAGTCTCTGCTTCTAAAACAATGAATGTGTTATGTCAGAGTATCATATAATTTATGTAATATCACATAATTAAAAAGTTATACTTACTTTATTTTACCGCATAACTCTAAGCTCACACAAAGACTTCCTTGTGTGGTTTAATGCAGTGACAGAGAATCAGATTCTTTATGGTAAAGACCTGGGATTGAATCCAGTGTTGGAAGTTTTGACAGTCAAGCATTTTATGAACACTTGAGCAGTAAAACCATTTGATTATTATTATGAAGAGGTAAATGTCCCTTGAGGTGCATTTTTATAAAGATTCAGTGCTCATGCACAAAATATAATCTCTCAAATCTCTTTAGTATCCTTGCTCAGTATTTATCCAATATCAAGTTATTACAATTTATTATAAAAGGACAAAACTTACTGGCAATGGGCACCTATGATCTTATCTTCCCCAGGTAAATGAAGTATCTGGAGATATTGGTGACATAATCATGTGTGAGCAGAAAAATTGATACTTTTGCAATATGTTTTATATTATTTCATAATTATTGTTGTTGTTTTTTTAAGAATAAATATTAAATTTATACACCAAATACTAAACTGTATAAATTATATTTCTTAAATGTAAGGAGAGGTAGAATGCTAAATTACTTTTTTAAATAATAGCCTTAACTAACCTTTCTCCTGCAGAGAAATATAAAGGAGGTGATAAGGGAAACCATCATTATGGAACAGAGCAAAAAATGTTCATAACCAGGAATTTGGAAAAAGGAAAGCTCTACATAGAATAAACTCTCATGATGAATGATTAGCTATCAGTTTTCATTAGGAATATGTTAAATAAAGTACAAAAAGAAATATTACAAAAAAAAACAATTATTGACATTGTAGTGCATCCATACATACTGGGGATAGTAGGTGGACAAAAGAAAATCTGCATTCATAATAACATCAGAATGGCTTTTCAAAGCCATAACATATTATGAGGAATCCTAATCTGTGAAAAATCTTAATTTTAAATGCTGAGAAACAAAACTGCATCTATGAAATATATAAATGTGATATGTAGTATATTGGTGAAAGCAGGCACTCCATTGAAAAGGGATTAAAATATCAGAAACAGATGAAAACCTAAATGTATCCAAATTAGCAGACCATGTATATATATTGATAAAAAATCAAGTCAGATGACCTAATTTTAATAAAGCTTGTATTTACAAATGTTATATATAGAGTAAGTTAAAAACAAACTCTTAACAAGCTTCAAAAATACCCTCAACCTCAGACCGTGGTTTCTGCATCTAGCGTCATCAGTGAGGTGTTAGGGATTAAAAATACTAGAATTAGTCTAGCATTTTATCAATGCCTAACTATTGAGAAGAAAATCTGAAACTTTCAGACATTTAAATGTCCAAAATTCCAGCTATCTAACTCGAATAGCAGCTTGTTAAGAGTTTGTTTTTAACTTACTCTATATATAACATGTATATATATATCAGTGAACATATTTTTAATTGGGAAAAGACAAAAATATTGGACAGAAAAAAAAAATTCAATGAAGGAAATTTAAAGAAGCTGCTCATATGATAGTCTTAAATAATTGCATACATTAACTTAATGTGATAACTCATAATGTTTGGAAGCCACTAATTAACTTTCCCTCAAGAAAAATGTAGAAATCAGGAGAACTCTCATAGATAAATGACAGAATAACCTAATTGATTGGAGTATTGTCTCAAATTAAAAGTTTCACAAAATCTAAAGGTCAATTTCATTGCTGGTATTGTCACTGGTCAAGACAGCAACATCTGAAGAAGAGAGAATAATCCCATTTGAAGTATACTAGTATATACTAATCTGTATGTATTGGAAAAGTTTGAATTTAGTGATCAAATTAATACATAACTGGATTTTATGTATTTGTATTCTGAAGCATTTCAGTGAACCTCATAGTCTATTTGTGGGAGTATCTTTTGTAGTTCCTCTTTGGTATTATTGATTCATCTGTTGAAGCTGGATGGTATTTGGAATCTGATGTTGTATTTTTGGATGTAAATGTTCTTCATTTTATCAATCATTTTTGGTGTGTAAACCATTGTAATACATGGTTTATTATTATCTTATCAGTATATTATTGATAATTGTGGACTAACATTACCACAAGAATAGTGCAGCACTAGTACTTATACAAATATGCTTAAGAAGATCTTGAATATATGTTTGTGTTCTTAGGTTATGAAAAGGACACAGATGCAGCTTTGATTCATAAAACATCAAACTAGTGTGGTTGGAACATGAAACCAGAAAGATGAAAATAAAGGGAGCTTGGTATATTGCAAATAACAGTGTTCTAAACAAATGAGCTAATATATCACATGGGAAACATATAAATGAATCCATTTACCTATTAAGAATAATAAAAAAATGCTATAAAAGCAACAAACTGAATGAAATAATATACCTATGATTGTAGTGCTTAATACCAACATGCACTAAGCCAAACCTCTGTTGAAAGCTGAATACTAACATATGTGTGCAAAGTTATTAGCAAACAAACGACAATCTTATAATAAAAATTACATAATTGAACATGTTTTTATAATTCCAATGATATGATGTATAATTTACCTAATAGTTTGAATTAGGAAGTAGCTGTATAAAAATGTCTGACTTCCACTGTTCAGCAGATCCTGAGATGATAGAGGATCCTGAATGATGGGTTGAGTTTGAATTTTAGGAATGTTTAGCACTCGTGTTTATCACTCTATCACTGTACCCACACTAAATCTTTTCCTTGTTTGATACTTAGCTAAAAATAGATGTAATAAAAAGACATATGAAATTAAGCATTTAAGGTAAGTGAAGGTTTTATTTCAAATAATAGATAAATAGTTTGTTGCTGGCAATAATTGAAACACTAGGTAGTTTAATGTATATTAACATATATACTTCACGTATAAATTATTTATATTTTTATATTAAAAATCATAAACTTTGTTAAAAATTTATTTGAAACTTAATCAAATATTTATCATAATATTATTTTTTTTTAAAAAAAAAAAAAAGAGCTGACTTTGACATTAAGTACACAAATAGTCTCATTAAAAACCAACATACAAAGAATAAATACTTTTTCATGTAGTTTAATTACTTTGTAAAAACTTATATATATACATATATATGTTGACGCTGAAAGGGCCTCTAGATACAATGATAGGGTACAGCTCTCTACATAAACATGACCTGATTTGAATTCAGGGTGGGTAAATTTGAATTATTATTTTTTTAAGTATAATTCAAACAACTATTGAATATTGTGTTTGGTAAAAGAATGCCTAATTGATCTTAGCCAGTGAATATAGCAGGGATGAAAATCTGCCCAAACCCTCACTACCATTTGGCAATTTTAGAGCCCTGTAAATCCTGTTGTCTTCTTCACTAATCTCTGTTAGAAATTTGGATGTATCTCTCTTATTCAGTGGGGGGTTTAACAACTATTTTATCTCTTATTTATTATTTATTGCCGTGATTGTTTTCACAGATATATTTTTAAAAAATGTTTTTTTTTTTTACTTTCTCATGGGAAAATGTTAAATAACACTTGGTATCTATATATAAATTAAATACACTTTAAATATATAATCTATTGTTATTCATTTACACCTTCTATGGAATTTTACAGAAACTCAACATTTTATATACAGCAATGTTTGATGAAAAATCAATTAAACCTCTTGAAGAACATATATTTCTGTTAATCAAATCTGATTTAAAAATGATTTGGCATGTAGACTCCACTTTGTCAATTAACATGTTTTTGATTAAATTACCATTAAAATTCATGTTTAAACTTTAATATCATATTGAGTTTATTAAATAGGAAATGGAGTTGCCATATGATCTCAGCTGATCTCCTTAGCAGCTGGTGGTATCAGTTTTGGTTGACAGAAAAATGTACCCTGCAAGTAACTTCTAATTGTTGAAAATGATGGTGATGATGAAGTCCACTTTCAGTTTAAAGATCAATCAGATAAAAAATACAATTTCTGAAGAATGTGATATCAGTTTGCAATGTCAGCTTTAATTAGATGTTGCCTGGTTACATCATGGAAATTCTCATAACAATTTCAATATATATATAATAATTTAAAAAATTTAGAATTCTTCAAATCATTTTTTTATTCCTCGTTTTTGCTAGCCCGTTATCTAAACTAAGGTCCAGCTCTATAGATCCCTAGATTAAAACTCAACATTTCAATGTTTAAACATCTAACATAGAGTCCCTAGATTAAAGCTCAACATTTCAGTGTTCAAATATCAGATGACCTCTCTAGTATGTTTAACAGTATTAATAAGACTAATCTAACTGTTACATATTATACCATATGACGTTGAAGATTATTCAGATGAGAATTGACCCACAAACCTTCAGCACTGAGTCTATCAATTTCATGTTCGAAGGATTGATATAAAGTCAAAGTAATAATTCTTAGATTGTCAATAGAAACTAAAAATTATTCTACTAATGTTTCATAAAAAAAAAAAAAAGTCGCTGTTTTATAAATAATTTAGCGTGATTTTTTTTATTTTATAATTTACATACGTAAATTTTAAAAAGTTTAATTTCAAACTGCATAATAAGCTTCTTGACGTAAAATATTCTATTTTTCAAGAAAGTGTCATTTCTGGTAGTTGAATTTTTTCCACTTTTCTAAATTCTTTCTCGTGAAGAAGTTTTCTTTAAAATCACTGCTTGACTTTTTTGTTAATTTAATCTTCAAGACCCTCAAGGATTTCTTCTACCAGCTTCACTCGGGAACCTTGATGACTGTGCTTGTCACACTGTGCTTGGAGTAGAAATGATTGAGCCGGTGGTTTAAGCTGTCAAAATTTGATTGAAATAGAAGAAATTTTAAGAACATGGAGGATTCACTCTTTTACTTCACAAAAAAAAAAAAAAAAATAGTGCTTAACTTATTCGATTCAATGAATTATTTAAAATATAGTTTATGTGTGTGCGGGTGTTAAATCAGAAGTTGGTTATATATAGTACTTATCATAAAATGGCATTAAATAATATATAACCAGTATTTATTATAATGAGCTTTCACGGCCAGACTTGGTATATTGGGGATTATTGTTTGATATAAAATGAAACCGCTTGTTTAATGAAATCACAATCTAACTTTTCAAAATTTATGCATTATCAAACTATTTTTAGTTTTTCATTGTAGGATAAGAAATAACGTTCATCCATCAATGACGTCATACACAGTTTATACATATAGTGATTACTATTTAGAATGGTATCAAAAAAACTGCCACATTATGATATACCTCTATCTATGTATACTCATTCCATGACTTTTTGGACAATTGAGTTTCTTTAAGACAAATCTTTCCTTCAATTATATGAGACATCGTATGAAAATATTTTTCAATAAATAGAAATAAGCACTGTGGTATATCACAAGAGATATGAAAAATGAGAGTTAACCGGATCCTCATATTTTCCTAATTTTTTGTATTTTATATATGCTAGAAATTGTTTGAGTAAGTCAGATTTTACATCAGGAAACTGCTATAACTAAAATAACTTAAATCTGATTATTATACGAGACAAAGATTTTGATACATCATTGACATAGAATTTATTTGTGTTTATACTTGAAACAAATAAAGAATAGCATATTTTATTGACTATGGTGCAGCAGCTGTGAAACTTTTTAATTGAAACAGGTAGAAATTTAGATTGAATAGCTGTACAGGTAAATTCTTAATATGACTGTAGAACAGGTAGAGCCAAGCATATTGTTAGTAAATCATGAACTGGGTTATGTATCTGTGGATTCTGGACTTAGAAATAAAAATAGTAAAATGTTTTTGATATGATTATTCATCATACAGCAGAGCTGAGAGGTATGCATATATTGTCATCTATTCAATGCTCAATACTGGAATGAATTGATTGGCATAGTAATTTATTTATTTGTTTCTTACATATATTATAGAGATATGAAACTGTTTCTAATCTATTGTCTATAATGGTTCCTAAATGTGTCTAGACTAAATGAAAATAGTGTTCATCATTCAATACTGAATGTATTGGCAAAAAAAAGTCCAAACAGAAAGCCTTAGAAGCATTTGTCTGAAGATTTGCGATGATAACATTTTAGTATTAGTTATTTGTTGGATTATTTCCAACATCTAATATTAACATTGGAATGCCTTTAGAAAAATTTTAAACTTTATTTAAACTTTTTAAATGCATTCAAATGTTAGTAATAGCACATAGGATTGGTATGGAACATGAAGTTTTGAGTACTAAGCTATGTGTTATTACTAACAGTTGAATGTATTTAGAAAATATAAATAAACCTTAAAAGTATGCTTAAGAATTTCAGCAGTTTTTTTTTTCACAATGACTTTATAATTTCCCAATGTTCAGGAAATATAAAAGGTAAATCGCTGTTCTTTCTGTGAGTGGATCTGATGGAAAGCGGACTTTAAATATATCTCTAAGAATGCCACCTTTAGTATTGATGCTAACACTTAATGTACACTTAGCATAGAATACATTCTTTTGTTTATATATTTGTTAAGATAACAAGATAATCACAAGGATGGACAGTCCATCATCACAACCATTGGAGTAGCCCATCATGAATCTTTCCCAAGTGACAATACATCTTTTGTGATGGTATCGGCAATCATCTCCACTTTTAGCTTTAGTGCATATGGAACCTTTCATCCCTCAGTAATTCTATGTCCACTGAATGTATCATTAATTCATCTAGTTCTTGTTTAAATAGCCAAAGAAATTTATTTTTAATCTCCATTTTCAACAGAATTTATTTTAATTATTTTTAAACATATGCCTAATAGTTGAAATCAGTTTCAACCTAACAATTGACCTCATGTTCCTTTTTACAATAAATAATGGTAGTAAATAATGGTAATACTTTAAGTCATCACATGATCATTATTTCTTATGCTTGTCCAAGCTGTTTTAGTACTTGAAGTCTAGTATTGACTTTCACTAGGACTAATGTTACATATGTGTGTTTTTATTTCCATTGACAACTGTGGCTATAACTTCTGTCTTTTACAATTTCCTCTTATTTTTGATTTTAACAGTAATTTTATTCCACTCTCTTAGAGATGTAGATAGTTCTACACCACTGCCAACTTCTGTGTTAATTTTTTTATTATAAATGATCATGTCAAGTGTGATCTGACCATTATCTGTATCCTTTATCATTTTGACGTCTATGTGCTTGGTAATAACAAGGTATTGTCTTCAAGCCAATTATAAAATTCATTAATAAACTTTATTTACAATATATCTATGTGTATATAGAGATATTCCAACATTTAATTGTAAATACATTTAATTTTTAAAATTAAAGTGTGTATCATAAATTAAGAAATTTAATTATTCTGTTTTTAAACTAATTGTTTGGGGTTTATGCTTAATAATGAGAAGATTGAAGATTTTTAAAGTAAAACTTATAACTTAATTTATGCTAATAATTGATCATTTATTTATTTATTTTTGTTCAACTCTATTTATAATTATCTTTATCTGCTATTATTGGTTCTTTGTTAGTGCATAAATACATGTGAAGCTTATAATTTGTTTCAGTAAATATCCAAAGGCCGGTGATATTGATGACATGTGGGTTTGTCATCATTGGCTTCCATCATTGGGATTGGGGCAGTATGCTGAGCTATTCCATCTACATCTCATCGATGGAAGAATTCTCAATTCCTTAATGCGTAAAGATATGGAGAAGCACCTTGGCATGACCCGAAAGTTCCTTCAGATCAGTTTAATGCGAGGCATTGAACTGCTCAGACTCCTGGACTTTGATAAACAGGTAAATATGTTTTAATGTGATTTATATGTGTGTGTGTGTGTTTCAATATGATATGTTTATGTTTTGTGTAAGGCACTTATAAGACTTGCATGTATTCGCTTACTGGATTCACATGTAAAAGATATATAATTGGATCTATAATCTTTTTGATAGTATATACAATAATGTTATATCCAGAAACTCAAAAAATATATCAATTGGCAGGTAATATTATTTTGGTTAATGCATTAATTTATATGTATGGATTGCATGTGAAAAATAAGCCAACAGAAACTTATGACTGCATAATTAAAATGAAAAAATCTGAAATCTATGAATGAATTCATATAACAATGAAGATAATGAAGATTATGTCAAAAATATCTTCTGCAAGATAATATTGTTTTGAACCTCGTAATTTTTTCTAAACCAAATGGAAAGCTGTCTTCTATAGATCTGTAATATCCATAATTCACTGCTAAAACATTAGATTGTTTGTGCTTTTTTTTTAAAGAAATGTTTTCTTTCCTTGAATGGGGATTAATAGAATCCAAAATAAAGTATCAAGTGGAAGATAAAACATTTTCAAAGAAATTAGAAGAATACATCCATTCTTCCTTTTTTCTTCTTGTGATCAATCAATTATTCATCAGATGCCAATAAGATCATGTGTATTGAAAGGGTATACAGAATATATATTTAAAATTACAATAGAAATGATTTTTATTGATATTTCAAACTAATATGTTAGGCTGAAGTTTCATTAGGAAAAAATAGCAATATTATCTCACATTGGATTGTTTTAGAAATTATATCCATGAATATTCTTTTACAAACTAATGCAGTTTATAATGGAAAGCAAATTAAGAAATCACAGGTGTAATTGATTTATAAAATAATAATTGTCAGAATCAATATTTTCCAAAACTTTCTATACAACAGAACATTTCACAAAATTTAAAATTTTAATGGAGCATACGATGGAACACTTCACAAATCCTGAAATGTTAACGGACTGTTTTGGTTTTTTTGCAGGGTAAATATTAATATTAAATAGATTAGGCAGGTAAATATAATAGTTAAGAAAACAAAACAAACATTTATTCTGAAATTTTAATTATGATAAACAAATCACATGAAAATGGTAAAATAAATTAGCATATATATATATAGTGAAATTATTTTCGTAGTGATTTGAGGTGTTCAGATATTTGAAGTACAAATGCTTTTGATGTCAGATATAATATTAGAAAGCAGAATTCTCACATTCATTATAGAATAGAGTTTATTCCTAAACTTTTATTTAGTTCCTAAAATCCTGTCTCTCATAAAATTGTGTTGCTATAAAAGGAAGAAAAACACTAATGGCTAGCTATGATACGTTGGGGTATTCTTCTATTAAATTTGTCCAGAAATCATTTAATGATAGTTTTTTTGTATTTTTTTTTAAATCATAGTTACTAATTACATCAATTTGATTCCATAATTACTTGCACTGAAACATATTGGTTTAGATATTAACAATCAACCCGTAAGCTATCAACAATCTCAACCTGTAGTCAAGGAAACCATCTTTAACAAGTCAAGGCAACCATCTTTAACAGTAAAGGGGTCTGATATGTTAATAATGGCACCATATATAAAGATGGCACCACATTTATTGTTAAAGAAGATTGCCTTGACTACAGGTTGAGATTGTTGATAGCTTAAGGGTTGATTGTTATCATCTACATTTATAAACCTATTAAAGCCTTGAATAGTTGGCTTGATTGTCTTAAACATATACTTTGTATGGAATTTGGAAGTCATAAATGACTATTTATTACTTTACTTTCAGAATCTAGACGTTATAATAGATTTTATTAGTCTGCTTTCAGAACAAATTTCATTTGTCTGATTAATGAGGTTTGTTTAAACTTCTTTGCATTGTTAATCTCACACTCCTTAGTCAATTTGCAATCTTTAGTGTCTATATAAACATATCAGACCATATATAAAGGTGGTACCACCTTTATTATTAAAGAAGGTTGCCTTGACTACAGATTAAGCTTGTTTGATATCTTAAGGGTTGATTGTTATCACCTACTTTAAAAATCTATAAAAGCCTCGAGTATTTGGCTTTATTGCCATATTGGTTTAACTATCACTGTAAATGGTTTGTTTTCATCGGACTTTAGAAAAATATTGCAAAAGGATTAATTATAGTCATATAAGTATTCTAAAATAATGTTGGAAACTTCATTATCTACCATAGAATTTATTTCTGTTAAAAATTCATGAAAAATGGAAAACATTCTGTTCAACTGTAAAAAATCAGAACTGTAATTTCCTTTCAAAAGATGCATATTTAGCTCCTACATTGAACATTGTAATATTCTTTCTTTGTAATGATAAGTTAATTTCATCACACTTAGTAAAAACATTTGCCAAAGAGGCAAGATGCATCAACCATGAAGGATTCACTAAAAATTCAGTAAAATTCTGTCTTAAATTATTTGAAGGGAATAAAACAATAACTTTCCAAGAAATTCAAAAGTCTCAGTAGTGTTTTCCCTCTAGATATCCATCTCGCTTCAGTATGTAAAAAAAGTGCAGTATATCCAGTATCCATTTCATTGCACAAAATTTTAAATAATCTGGACTGAAATAATAAAGATTTTACGTAATAGATTGATTATTTTTACAACTTCATCCAAAGTAGTTTTTAAACGTATCAATTTTTTTTTGTTACTAGTGCTTGCCTTTCCAATGATATTTTGTGACTTTTGTAGCTATTTTCTGAAAGTGTATTATAATTCCTTTCATTTTCTTTTATATTTTCTTGAGCACTATCTGTATATCATCACATGATCACCATTTCTTATGCTTGCTCATAACTGTTATTAAAACAGGCAAAACTCTCCATGCAGTCCAAGGCTCCTCACTGACAAAAGCCACAAGCTAGAAACTAGTCTGGGGATATTGGATGAGTAGGCACTAGATAGGGATTTTATGCACAAGCCTTCTGACATCCATTGATTACTCTGGCTTGCACTGAGTGGTACTATTGTAGGGAGAGTTTTGCCTGTTTTAATAACACTATCTGTATAAATGTCAATATACTTCTCCTAACAAATTTCCTATTTTATAGTATAATTATTAATACCATTGAAAGTATATCTTTCTTTTAGATATTGCACATGAATAAATCTTCTTTAATGTTATTATCAAATACATAATGAAGACATAACAAACAGAAAGCCCTGCAATATCTATAAACTCATCCATTTGCAATACATATTCACAACAAAGTCTAAGTCAATGAATTAGCTATGTTGGGAAAATGATCATTTATTGTGGTGTGAAACATTATTATTTGATAATTTTAATGTATCTATTCTTTTAGCAGACCCTTTATTTAACAAGCATGATATAATATCTTTCATAGAAGGCCTATTGAATATCTTTCCAATCTTACAAGCTTTACCATTAAATGTAATGCTATAATTCATGCAAAAAGATGTATCTGTTTCAATTCCATTTTCAGTTTTAGCAATTGTAATCATTTAAAATTTAATTTTTTTTTAGCAAATCATATCGTCTGTTAAAAATGTAATACCTTTTTCCTTATAATCAGCGTGTTCATTTCTAAGTGCTTATCAAGTTTAGCTGGAGCCAATAAACTGTTTATTAATGTTTTATTATATAGAACACACACCGTCTTGCCAATACAAGCAAATCCCCAATTTAAATAACTTTCATTATATCTCCTTTTTAGTATGCTTTTAGATGAAACCGGCTTTTTAATATTAAATTTTGGAAAAAAAAACAGTTACTTTTTCAATCACAGATATATCTCGTCAGAATAAGTACTTATCCTTTCTTGTTTTAAAGTTCTATAGTCTTCCTCAGTAACCAAGAATCCATTAGTAATTTTTTGAATACTGTATTTAAATTCTAATAGAAACCAAGAAATTCTGTTATAAAAAAGACTGCAACATGTAAAAGTAAATAGGAAAGAAAAGTACTAAAAAGTGTAAATAATATAAAAGCAATTGTAGTAAAAATGATCTGTTAAAGTATTTGTTAATAAAAATCGTGAAAGAAATAATATATAAAATACAAATGTAAAATAGTTAAAAACTATAATGCCGAAGTAAATACCTTATGTAATTATAATTAGAAATCATTATTATAAAAGAATTATAATAATAATAAAAAAATGTTCAGCCACAAAGTTTATGCAAGTCAATTCGAATCTCTTAAAGCAGTGTAAAGATGCTAATAAAGACTTATAATAATGATTAACTTGCATTATAATAGTTAACTTGCATTATAATAGTCGTTTATGCTTAATATAAATAATAAGTAGTTGACCTGCAAATTCAAGCATTGGACCATACCAAAATATTTTGATTTTTTAAAATAAAATAAAATTTATAATCATTACCAACATTACATCTTCATAAATATAAAAGATACTGTGCAAAATGTTCATTCTCAATGTGGAATCTGTCCTAGAGACACAGAAACTCAACTTTACTTATTTTTTGAACGTCAATGATTTGATAACATACGTTTAGAATTCAAAGCCTATTCCAAACTTCTAATTGCAACATATAAACATCATTTAAATCACTTTCAAAGGGAAATAGGACTTGATATGCATTTGATGCATGCATGATGCATTTTTTATATAGTAATGATTCTATTTAAATACAAGTATATCATGTATACTTTTAAGCTAAATGTAATTAGACGGGATTTGAACCCAAACTGGAGTGGATGATTAAAGGGAGTTTGAAAGTCTGGGTTTAAATCCTCTTTAAATCAGTCAGAACAAGAGCTAAAAAGATTCCTACAGACAATATTTATGCTGCTACCTGGTCTTTAATGGGGCTGCATCTGAGACATTAGCATGCTATCTCCAATATCAGGAGCACTATTAAAGATAACATTGGGGTTTTTTTTTTATTTTTGTAAATATGTAATGTATATTATTCCATATTCCAGTACTTGCTATCCTCATTATGTTTTATAAAAAATGTAACCATTTGATCAATAAAACTTTGGAAAATAATACAGTGATGGATTTAATACGCAATTATTATCTGTTCAGCTAACAAGGCTGATGCCCACTTAGTTTGGCAGATTGATGTCATGGTTAACATAGTGCATAAGCAGATTATCCTGCCAATATGTTCTAACATGTTTCAACTGGTGCATAATATAAGGCTAATGTTAATTTTAATATTTTTTTCACAAAACACTGTGATTTTTCTGCAGAATACCAGTGTCCAGTGATAGTTTGGGAAATGGTGGTCTAAATCGAGACTATCTACTGAACTTTCTTTTCAAAAAGACTCTGGATAGAGTTTACTAGATAAAACCATTCAAGAGTAGATCGCTTCACCTTACTCCCGATCTATCTACTGTGAGATTGCATAGTGTTACATAATCACTATCCCCGAACCAGTTTTTTCTTTCTGTCTTCATCATTTAGGATTATGATTCAAAGCTGGAACTAATATCCATATGCAAAAGCCAAAAACTGATTGGGAAACGAGAACATTATATCATTGTATTAACTAGTATGTATTTATTACTCAAGTTTAACAATAGATGGCTCTAAAGTAGCATGAAGAATTTGCTTTTGGAAATATACAATACATGCTAATGGTTAAAATAATCAGACATTTAATGGATGCAAATTATATTTCCATGGATTAACTGTATTGCAAAATATTAAATGCTTCTTTATACTGAATAACAATTGGTTTGCATTAATGTTAGTTTAAGTTTAGCTCTCTTCAATCAAGCATTTATTTATGGTCAGAATTGATTAACACCACCATAGAATAAATATATCATTTTTTGCACATCTATATGTGTAGTAAAATGAAGTGGAAAATGAAACAAGGGATTCTAATGTCTTTGAGCACAATAATTCTAAACATCACATGATCACCATTTCTTATACTGGCTCATAACTGTTATTAAAACAGGCAAAACTCTCCATACAGTAGAGTAATCAATGGATGCCAGAAGGCTTGTGTATAAAATCCCCATCCAGTGCCTACTCATCCAATATCCCCAGACTAATTTCTAGCTTGTGGCTTTCGTCAGTGAGGAGCCTTGGATCTGAGAGCACTGCACCTAGATCTTAGGACAATAATTCTAGTGAATGAAATGAACCAAGGTGTAAAGCCTTTTCCAAATAACTTACTCCATTAATAATATTCAATGAAAAAAATTATTATTATTATTATTGGATATTTTCAAGTCCACATCAACTTCGATTGATCATATGAATAGCATTTTTTTTAAATGTCTTATTGTCTGTATTGTTTTTTCCAGCTACCTGAAGGTATATCAGTTATTGTAATGATTAATTTCTTCATTTCTTTAAGGGAAATTGTTATTATATTGATATCCACTTTCCAAGTGATACACACTAAGAAATTAAATTATTTTATGATACTACCAAAATAAAGCAATTTCCTACTGGTGAGTTGTAAAACAATTGAAGATTTGGATCTAATACAATCAAATATTTTCTTCATCATTTTCTTTGCAATCCATGGAATTCTCAAAAGTCTTCACTGGCAACCCAGTATGAAAAACATTAATACTTTTTCCTATTCTTTTTTTTTTTTTAGTCTCCATTTTTTACATCCATAAAGAATCATCATGACTAGAATAATTCTGATCATTTTAAAGTTATAACCACATTTTCAAGGGTTTTTTTTACTAATGCATTCCCTATCTCGACTCCATCATATTATAATCATCCACCAGCCCACAAACTCAGACTACTTTTTTTCATAACACATGCATTTTTCAAATAATCCTTGCTCATCAAGTGAACTAGTGGTACTGAACACTTAATCTCAATGTCTTCATCAACAGGTTCTCAACTATTCCACTCTCAATCAAATAATTACATCTAAAAATATTTTTTCAGGTTTTGCAAACATCATTCTTCCTAATGATAGTCTGTGATGAATTTCTTGCCTATATGAGAAGATCTAAGTAAGTGAAAGGTGCTAAGCACCCTATCACCTTCATCATCAATTTCAAAGGCAATTGCTGAATATGTTATATTATGGACTTCATATTTAACTATAATCCCTTTTTTTCATTCCTCATTTATTAAAATGTTCACATCTTTTGTATTTTTAATCTATAAGTGTATTTACATCTTAGAAGTTTCTTCATCTTAAAAAAATGCATGTCGCTTTATTGCTCCAATTTTAGAAGTTTGAGTGCCAGAATTGATCTTTGTATATCCAGATCCCAAGTTAGACTATCAACTGCCCCAATCCACACATAGCTTTCTTCATCTAATACCATTCAATTGAATGATCTCTTTTATCCTAATATTAGAAAGCCGCTTCTTAATCTTCTTACTGTTTTTTTAACGCTATAATCTTTAACTGAAAATTGTCTCTGTTAATCTTGTTAATTTAGTAGATTTGAGAATGAACCGACAGTTGTAATCATATTATAAATAGGAATGTTGATATTATTGACTTAAATCAGAAATAAATTAATAAAAATAAATATTCAATTTATGTTTTATGTTAAGGCAGCGGTTCTCAACCTGTGGGTTGTGACTCCTTTGAGGGTCGAACAACCCTTTTACAGGGGTTGCCTAACCATTGGAAAACACACATTTTCAATTTATAACAGTGGCAAAATTACAGGTTGAGGCTCAACACAGCATAAGGATGTATTAAAGGGTCACGACATTAGGAAGATTGAGAGCCACTGTGTTAAGGAGTTTTTTATAAATTCTGATTTACGCCAATAATTTCAAAATTCCTATTTGTAATATGATTTGAATTGTGAATTCATTTTCAAATTTTTTAAAGACTCGATCCTTAAGTAATATATAAATTTTAATAATCTAGTAATTTTTACATTTTTATTTACCATTGTCAAACTCACTCCACCCATAACTTTGACACCGCCCACGTCAGATAAATACAGTAATGATTATTACTAATCATTTTCTAAACTAGAGATTATCTTTAGCACAGATATAAACTTTAAACCTTAGTTAAAGATTAATATATCTGCTTTTTTAATTTTAAACATACACACACATGGAGTTATTCACTTTTCTCTTTCACATGTGTAATATATTTATAAATATATTAAACAACCTCCATACTTCCCCATTCTTTTTAAATTTATATAAATAAAGATACAATAAAAGACAAATGACCCCCAAGATGCATTTCATGCTGAAGCAGCACTCATCAGTTGACCAAGGTCACTATCTCTCATATATCTCTCTTATTATATGAAGAGTATTTATCTATAGTAAATTGTTACATTTTTATTTACCATTGTCAAATTCACTCCACTCATAACTTTGACACCATCCACCTCAGATAAATACAATAATGATTATTACTAATCATTTTCTAAACTAGAGATTATCTCTAACACAGATATAAACTTTAAACCTCAGTTAAAGATAAATATATCTGATTTTTTAGTAATTTTGTTTCAAATCCACGGAAAATCTTTTTTATTTATTTCTTTCCATTTTCACAAATATTAAAGCAATTAATTATGTTCTTTTCCGTTACTGAAGATATTAAAAAGAACTTAAGTCACCATCGTCAAAATGTCATATAACATTATATATACAATATATTATAAAACATTAAACCTTTACCACCATATTGCCATTTCGTATTTTTTAAATAAATAATATTATTTAATTACTCATGGCATGTCAGTTGTGTATAACTACCTATACACTTGATTATGGGAATATCATTTTCAATACATATTTACATTTTAGCAACTATATAGAAAAAATATATATATTTTAAAAGAAAAAACAACTTTTACTTTACCTTAGTTGAGTAGGATGTTTCATCCACAAACTGGGTTTGACACATCTTGCTTTATTTGTTGTTCAATTTAAGAATGACCCTGGAGTTTGAATTTGATATATGACCAAAATATATTGTACTTCTAATGCATATTAAAATAGAAACAGAAATTTTTTCTATATATTATTTTTCAAATGCACATATATGTTATTTGTTGTATGATTTATGGTTAAATCTTTTTCCTAACTTCTAGCACTGTAATAATATGCTAGTAATTTTTACTCCACATTTACATAAAAGCATTAATATGTCTAAGAATTGGGAAATATTATATAACTCAAAAGACTGCGAAATCAGATAAGACAATTAAAGAAGAACGTACTCTATTTTTGGAAAAAAAATAAAATAGTATTATTATTTTCCACAAGAGGGCAGACAAAATCAAAGAATTTTTTTTTTTTTTTAAAGTTTTCATTTATACAGCGGTTGTTTTGAAAGTGATTTATACAATGATTACAAAATGTTAACTTTTTGAAATTTTACATTTATTCTTGATGTCCTATATTTTAATTCACTATGTGTTAAGTAGGTCGGACAAACCACGTGGCTAAGATTAATTCCCAATCTAGTCAGACATACACATAAAGGTGAAAGCCTGGAAATGTCTTTACAATGGAAGTAACCAATTTCAAACATTTATTTTAATAGTAAGGATAACAAATATATTCTAACATACAGATAGAAAATATATACATGAAGTTTATACACAAATTATTAATACTGAAAGTAACCTGAAAGCTTACACCAAGTAAAGATGTGTATGTCCTGTAAATTGTTTCCATGGGGAAACAATTTACAGGACATACACATCCTCTTGGAAACCTGTAGATGGTGGACACCCTGAGATGTGAGTTGCTCTAGCCCAGACTAATTAATTTTGGGTAAATAATTAACTAATGGGGAAGGGGTAGCAATAGAAATTAATATAGATTGTTTTTGTTTTTACAAAAAAAAAAAAACCTTAACTTGTTTCTTTACACGTTTCTTTTCCAGCTGAGATTAACTTAATTCTATAATTACTCTAATTGCGAGGATTAGAAAATGTTCTCTCTAAGATGTTTGAAAATAATAAAACATATACAATTGCATAAATATAACAGGTTTTTTTTTTAAAATCCTGTTCTGTGATTAAATAGTATTAATTTACTAAATCTGATTGCAATGTGTTAAAATGTTTTAATTTATTTTAAATGAGTTTATTTTATAATGTACAATATATTTACATGTAACAAGAAAAAGCAATATATTTAAAATGTCATCTACACATTTTTTTCTTTTCAAAATAGTTCCTAATAGTTGATAAAGGAAGGAATTTATATTAGTAAAATTAAACCTGAATTAAACAGGATGTTAATAGAAAAGAAAAAAGAAAATAATAGGTTTGTTAATTAAATGTTTTTAAGGTATATTTTGGATGGGTATATAAATGTAAAAAATTTGATGAAGTTGAGATTGTTTGTAATAGAAAAGGTGTGTGTTGAGACAAACAGAATTTTTAGTATTTTTTTAATATTTTTGCATTTGTTTGAAATATGTAATATTTATTATTGTATTAGTATTCCTTGAAAAAGACTATATATAATAGTCAAAATGTTTTATTTTTGTTATAGTCATATAAAAACAAATTTTAAAAAGAAGTTTGATATATTCATTGGCATATATAAAAGAAATATACTTCACCTTTGAAGTCAAAACATGTGTAAAGACATTGATGTATTTTGTTGTTTGATTATTATTTTTCTTGCATGATTTTGAAACCACATTTTAGGAAAGTCATAGTTGGCCCTTTACAAATGTTAATTGTTTTTTTTTTTTGGAAAGATATTTTTAAATCTCTACGATACTGTTTCCACCAGTATTCATGGAATTGTTCAACAGTATAATAATGTTTTGGAAAATTATCTTATATTTTAATAGCCATAAAAATTGTAGCATTGATAATGCATATTTTAATTTATATGCTTTGTTGGATGTATTATTTCCATAATCTTATTACATTATATATGTAATATTTATTTTCATTTTATTGTGCTCGGAACCAAAAATGCACTTAGACAAACAAATAATTCATGAAAAAAGCCACTTCATCAAGAATACTAACATACATATGCAAAGTCATTACATTATATATATATTGTAACCTAATCAGGCAATGATCAACCATAATTAATAGTAGATTATAAAAAAAAATTATAGTTCAATCTTATACAATTATAAGAACTCTAATAATACCAATCTAAATTATTCCAGGTCTAATATATTATTAAAGCAAACGATTGTTTAACAATAAAACAATAATCATGAGGCTTATTTTTCAATTATCTGGTAAGGTAACATTTTTAACATTGAGCATATAGCAAAAATTGTGATTAATTTGAGGAAATGAAAGGATCTCTTTTATAATGAGAAAAACTGAAAGCAGATTAAAAATATTTGGAAAGTTACAATATGAGAATTAAAATAGATTCATAGAAAGAATGTTTGTTTGGATTATGAACATGGTTTTATGTGGTCTTAATGAATTGTTGTTTATTTACTAATTCCTTAAGAACGTGAAAGGCTAAAAACTTTTGGCAGATGCGCTTTAAAAATGCTTGTGTGTTTTAGAATTAAGAGCTCCATGTGCAGTCATTGTTACATCTGATTGGCTGTCACATAAGCATTTTTAAAGCGCATCTGCCACAGGTTTTTAGTCTTTCACGTTATTACTGTCAACTGTTTGTGCTTAATAAATTTAATATATTTACTTCCTTAAGGTTGTGGTAATATAAATGTTACTAATCACAATCAACTAAGAATTATTTGCTCTTCTTTAAATAGAAATTTTATTTATTGATTACTAACTTATATGAAAGTCATAAATTTATGAGCAAAAGCAATTAAAGCATTTTTAGTTATGTTTTAAACATTATTTTTTACTTGAAATGCAATGAATTGCTTTTATCTTTTTTTTTAAAAAAATAGCATTTTTTTTTTTTTTGTAGATATTAGCAGAGCGGCGATCACAGACAGAGAGTATTGATGGTGACCCTTTAGTCTGGTCAAATGAGCGATTCATCAAGTGGGCTAGATCCATAGACTTGGAGGTATATATTTTTATTGTAGTATTTATATTAATGATGTATATTAATAATTATAATGAAATGAATGCCAATTTTAAAAACCTGAATCATCATAATCTTTTTCATTTGATGACTTCTTATTTTATACTGAAATCTATACTGAATTTGATCTTGTCATCTCTGCCAGACTTTATAAGGATGACCTACTAACCTCTTGCTTTGCACTGCTTGATTGATAATATTTTTCTACTAATACTTATATTGGTGTGGGGGAGGGGCAGTAATACAGAATGATGTTGGGATAGTTAAAATATCATTTCAAACTGTGCAGAAGGAAACATTTCCAGTATATTATGTTGAAAATCATGAATACTATTACTATTCATATTATTTCCAGGGGTGCTCTTTATGGTTTGGTGCAGTGGAATGGCAGACTCTAGAAGTAGGGTTCCAGATAGGATAGGCTAACTCTATTCTTTCTGGTGCTCAAATTTCCTATGAAGTCCCCATCAACAAGGCCAAGATGACATCTGAGAATGATAATCTGTGATTAAAGATCATGCATGGAACCTAACAAAAAATGTATATACACTTAAAGTTTCAGACATAAAAATATTACTTATTATACATCTATAGTCATTTTATCTTTTTCTCAAGATTTATTGATGATGATAGTAATAATGATAAGTTCATCAGATTATTCAATTACATCAAGCACCAGCTTATATGTCAAACCTAATTAAAATGGTAGCAGAGTTTGCAAACTCTCCATATGGTGCAACCCAGTGCAACCCATACTAATCAATGGTTGCTAGAAGGATTTGTGCTTAAAATCCCTATCTAGTGCCTACTCATCCAATATCCCCAGACTAGATTCTCATTGGTGGGTTTTGTCATTGAGGAGCCTTGGATCTGACAGCATCACCTAGATCTTAGTATCTAATGCAACCATCCAGCAGCCATCTTTTACTTATTTAGTTAACTATAAAGCTATAATCCTCAAATGGAAACACAATAATGTGTTTAATCCAAATTAATTCAATTGTATAGTGATACATATCTGAACCTAGTTCAGTATCTGTACATATTCATGTCTTTGTTTTTTTAATAACAATAGTCATCATGATTCTATAGGCAAGATTGGTATTAAATTATTAGAACATCATATGATCATCATTTCCTATTCTTACTCAAGCTGTTAAAACAGTAGCAAACTGTGGTTTGCATTGGGTAGCACTACTGAATAGAGAGTTTGCTGCTGTTTTAACAGCTTGTGCACGCATAGGAAATGGTGATCATGTGTTGTTCTAGTGGTTCAAACCTGACTACTTTTTCCATGCCTCCTTCAAAATTTTATATTATTTTTTTCCCAACATTTCTGATATAATATATTCAATAATTGAAATCACTTATCTCTAATTATGTAATTAAGGTAGTTGTTTTTTTTTTTTTTTTGCTTATTTTCTTTAATATTTGATGTTATTTCCTAAGTGCAGAGATCATATGTAATTGGTTTAAGAGTATCTAAGTACTCAAAATGACATCATTGAGCTATTACAAGATCAGTATAGTGAATATACTAAAGATGGAAATCTTTTCTCTTTAATTATTTTCTTTAAATAAATATATTTTTTATTTTATTTCCCTATTCTCCACGTACCTATTTCTTGAATCATTTTGATTCTATATGTACTTCTTCTTTCTTCTTCTTCAATAATTTTGCTTATTCATATACAATTATATATCTTATTAAATAATCACCATCTTCTTACACCTTTAAGAAAATAATGTTTATTATTATAATAACAGTTTTGACTGTTCCTCACAGTCTTCTTAGATCTCAATCTATTCCTTTCCCTTTTCCATCATTTTATTTTACTATAACAGTTTCGACTGTTCCTCGCAGTCTTCTTCAGATCTCAATGTCCTTTACCTTTCCCTTTTCCGTCATTTTATTTTACTATAACAGTTTCGACATCTCACAGTCTTCTTCAGATCTCAATCTATTCCTTTACCTTTTCCATCATTTTATTTTACTAAAAGGGAAAGGTAAAGGAATAGATTGAGATCTGAAGAAGAAGACTGCGAGGAACAATCGAAACTGTTATTATAATAATAAACAAAATAAAATAGTGGAAAGAAAAAAGTAAAGGAATAGATTGAGATCTGAAGAAGACTGCAACGAACAGTAGAAACTGTTATTATAATAATAAACATTATTTGCTTAAAGGTGTAAGAGTATGGTATTATTTAATAAGATATATAGTTCTTCTAATTGACTTAGTATCTGATTTATATAAAATGATACTCCAAAGAAAACATTTTACAATTCTTTATTTTTTTAACTTGAAAGCATCATTGATTTATTTCCAAGCTTTTTTTAAACATCTGTTTATTTAGTCTATCCTTCTGTTTTATTTATTATTATTTCCACCAATAGTTAAACATCATTCAAAATATTTACTCACTATAAATTTCATGTATTCTTGTTATCGGTGTATCAAGTTTATTTCCACTATCTAACAAATGCTGACTTATTAACAGCATATGAGTTAAGTATGTATAAATTTTTAATCAAATTACTATAGCTGTTTATCAGTATGATTCCTTCTAGCTTTAGACGGTGGTGACCTCTATCATCAATTATTCACAGTGTCCATTTGCTAAAATATAGCATTATTAATTGTTCTAATGGCTTCAATAAGGATTTTTTGTCTTGACCAAAATTATAGACAATCCAGTAAACTATATATGGATATCAAATAAATAATTATAAAATTAACAAAAAAGAAAAGAAATAATATGCGTCATAAAAAAGGAAGAGATTATGTGTTTTGTGTGCATGTATCTGTTTCTCATCTCAATTCTATAACACAACTATCTGCCATTGAAAAAACTCTGATTATTTTATTCCATTATGCATGACTTTTAGGAATAATTTTCTCTTGCCAACTGAGTTAGAAGTTTAAGCACTAATGCAAACAAACAAAAAAAGATTAAGGGATTTTTAAAGAAAACAAAAGATGAAATAGAATACCAGGAACAAAATTGCAAAAACATTTCCAATATCATTGAAAAATGGCTAAGCATTGAAAATACAAGCATCTTTCAGAGAATCTGGGTAAATAAAAATTTCCAATTGTTTCAAACTGAATAGAAATCAATGGATGGAAGTATGACAGCAATCAGATATTTATAATAACACCATCACCAAAAAGGAAACTCTGGCAATTGTTAAACATCCTTTTTCAATTGTCTAATGATGATCCAAACTAACTTATTAATACATATCTGATTTTCTAATTTCATGAGATGAAAATTGTTTATTACATTATGGTGATAGATAAACTGTATTAGATGAGTTGAATTTAAGAAAAATTGAAAAGTATTTCTGGTACATTTTAGATAAGGGGGTTTACTTTTTAAGCTTTTTATTCAGCCGATCTTACTGTGTTTTTTTTTATGTTCTTGTCATTATCTGTGCTGTAGGTTAAGCTTTGAAGGAGTTTCTCTCAATGAAATCACTTTAAAGGAATGACATTAGTCTCTCACCAGATTCTTCATAAAATTTAATTATTAAAACAGGCAAAACTCTCCATACAGTAGTGCCACTCAGTGCCAACCAGAGTAATCAATGGATGCCAGAAGGCTTGTGCATAAAATACCTATCTAGTGCCTACTCATCCAATATCCCCAGATTACTTTCTGTCACTAGATGGGGATTTTGTGCACAAGCCTTCTGGCATCCATTGATTACTCTGGTTGACACTGAGTGGTTTTACTGTATGGAGAGTTTGCCTGTTTTAATAACAGGTATGTGCTAGCATAAGAAATGGTGATCATGTGATGTTTAGTGGTTTAAAATGTAATTATCATTGATTTATATTTAATTTAATATGTGTTGATCTATTTATTGCATATGTCAATGTTGGATTTCTCAAAACTTTTAAAGAAATGGAATTTCTAATTACATTCTCAGTTAATATTTAATTCTGATGAAATAGATAATTTATAGCAAGTGATCTTAATGCCCAAATTTGTGCTTTGATACCAAGTTGGTCACCATTGAAGTGCTAATGTAAATAAGGCAGCTGTTCTGTTTGCATGAATTGTTAGCATTACTGAATCTTATGCCTACTACAAAGCAATTTGTCCATTTTTTTATGCAGTATGGAAACCATAGTAAAAATATATTTCAAACAGTAATTGCAAGTGACATTTATTTATTTATATATTCTAATATTCTCATGGATAAATGATGAATTCATAGTATTATTTCTGGGAGCTTTCATGTAATAAAAATATAATAGCTAAATAGCTCACATTTTGGTACAATAACAAGTACTTTCCTCAGAGCTTCTTCTTTCTCAAATCATACCACACACATTCGTATTATTTGAGAAAAGAAGAAGCTGTGAGGAAAGTACTTGTTATGGTAATATTACTTGGAAGCTTCTGGAAATAATACTATGAATTCATATATATATGTTTATATATATATAAACATTGTAAACATAAAAGCCATGTTACCCAATAAACAATCCTTGTATTATTAAAATTAATTAAATATATATTATAACCTGAAAATAGTGATTCCACCAAATGCTTCAAGACGATTGCTCAGTAACTCATAATCGATCAAAATCCAACATGTTGTGCAAGCCAAAATTATAACCTAAAGAAAAGTAAAAATATAATTACACTAACAAGAAGAACTAATAATAAAATCACAGTCAGCCAAATAATAGGCCTTCGACTCAAATGATACGATGATCTAGGCTAAGCTCAGGTTTCTCATATATGATATATGCTATAATAAAAAGAGTCATAGGGGTAATAATAATAACTAAGCATTATAAATGTGCTAATTAACATTTAATAAATTTTAGGAGGAGGACAACTTTCAACTCACTCTTACAAACTACAAATGCTCTTAATATTGAAAGCATATACCAAAGAGTAGTTAGCTTATAATATATTCTTTTTTATATTTTTTGTCCTCCCCTCAAATATAATAACACATCTCACAACCACTATTCTCAACATTTTATTGTAATGATTCAATCCACAATTCCAAAATTCTGGATAAAGGATAATAATGTTTCTTAGGGCTTTATTTGTGCCACTTTACATTTTAAAATAATGTATTTTGCCCCCCCCCCCCAATATTTTTCCGACCATTGATTATAATAATAAGATCTCAGTGTTCTTTATTAAATATTTCTAATATTAAAATTCACATTCTTTTATTTTATTTGTGAATTATTAAACAATGAGTAGCATCCTTGTGAAAATATGAGAAGACATACTCTTACCCCTAAGATAAAGTCTACCTAATTTACAATAATATTAACAAAAAAGAAAATATTTTAGTTAAAATAAAACATAGAAACTTTTAATTTAGAATAAAATAATAATCTACTAGGATAGCATTAGAATACTCAGAGTGAATATGAAGTTTTATGGCCACTCAGGATATCCTATTAACAACACATAGCAAATCTTTCTTATAAATTTAAGATAAGCTATTTTAAGCATTAAATTTATGATAGACAATCAATTATAATTTTATGAATAATCTAATTCACAAAAGCAGTCTTCTTTTAATAATTGCATATAGATTAAAGTGATTATTTAAGATTAAGAAAATGAGTAAATATTTTATTTCTTAGATGCATTCTTAACATCTGTAGACCATTCTAATAAAATGATTATTATCTTCAATTTTGTGTGTGTGTGTGTTTGTGTGTACTTTTAATAACTAAAATAAAATATATTTGTAACATTGATTATATAATATTAAGATTTATGAGTAAGTAGTGTGTGATTGAAATGATATTAAAGCTATACACAAATTTAACAATAAAATATAACATTTATTTAAACAATTATGACAACCAAATAAACAACAATTTTTGAAATCTACAATCTTCAAATTAAGCTATTCCAACACTATGCAATACAAATTTACTGCATAGAAGAAATAAATTTTAGAAATGCACAGCTTATGATAATAAATAAACTTAGAAATTAAATGATAATTGAGTATTGTGAATTTGTCTGACTGATAAAAGTTTTTTTTATTAAACATGGACATTATTACAAGAAGTTCTACATTTTTACATAACAATCATACTATGGCATTGTACTAACAATGAGCACATTTAAATACTAAGCATGTCTTACCAATCCAGTAGAAGTGATGTATATTACTTATTTAGGCCTATAAATACAATTTAAATTTTTTTAAAAATGAATAACTATCGGTTTTATATTCTGCAATACTGACTAAGCACAGCAAAACAGTCCTACTCATCAGAACCATCTCTAACCTATACTCAGAGTATTCAAGAGTGCAATAAAGAAAAGAAGATGGTTTTCAAAACAAAAAACAGGATCAATTGCCAAAATAATAATAAGGTCATAGTGGCACACCACATTTGGCTTTATACAAAATATATGATATAATAAATCTGATGCCATGAAGCAAACAAATATGCTAGGAGTTTTCTGGAAGGTTTATGATGATGGCGTTGTAGTTGTATTTTTATATTGGACTAATTCCATCATCTAATATGAGTATTGAATGTCTATAGAAAAATTAACTTTATTTAAATATTCCAAATACATTCAACTGTTAGTAATAGCACATAAAACATAATGGAAATAATCCAATATAAAAATACAAATATGCTAGGACTTTAACTTTGAACATATGGGAAAAGTAAGAATGAACCACCAAAAATATAAGAATACTAGTAACTGCCTTAAATAAAGCATTTATGCTAAATATGAAACATGAAAAAAATATCACCCCCACAGAAAATACTATAATAGGAAAAAGACAAAACTACAATTTCTTCATAAAAATATATCGGAGACAAAACTACCAACTCTTGCAAAATTAACAACAAAATAAATATCCAGAAGAGAGAGAGATACACAATAACAATCTCTTGGAAAATATAATGGCAAGATAAGCATAAATGATAAAATAAGAGAGCTACAATCTTTTAAACAAATATAATTATTAACTAATCTATAAAACCAATAACAAAATTATTTGCCAAATCTATCATAATAAAACAACCTGAAATGAACCATAAAATAAGAATATACAACTTCATTGATTATGCATAAATATATTCATTTAAATAGATAAGAGAGTATTATAAATAGCAAATATTCTCTTAACTTTTGGATATTGTAATATAAATAATGCACAAAAATATATCAGACATTAGTGCATAATAGTAAATTACAAAAGCATGAAATTATAATTTAAAATGATACCCAGTTGATCAAAATTGAAATAATTAAATGTCATTCATTCTGGAGGGGTTCACCATGCATTAGGATACTGTTTTGCAAACATTGAAAATTTTCTCCACTTGTTGAAAATAAAGCAAGGTTAAAATAGATGTATGGCATTCAAAAATATTTCTATAAACAAGAAATTTCCTGACAACATAAGCCCACAAACATATCAATGGCTATACAGTTTTGCAAAAATATTTTTAAATATGGTGTTGCAATTTCTGATATAATATTAATTTTACATTTATCCATAGGAAAATATAATTTCATAACGAAGACTAGTAGCAAATATTATTAAAGATGAAGCATGTTTTCTTAGAGGGTTTGAAATTCATAATTATAGAACTAATAATGAAGCATATGTAAAGCATGTTTATAATTAAAAGTTAATTGTATAAAGCATTTTATATTTCATCTATAACACAAGTATGACAGTTTCAATTATTTTGTCCAGACATACTTATGTAATGATAACAATGAAC
This sequence comes from Epiperipatus broadwayi, assembly GCA_028023455.1. Classification (NCBI taxonomy): domain Eukaryota; kingdom Metazoa; phylum Onychophora; class Udeonychophora; order Euonychophora; family Peripatidae; genus Epiperipatus; species Epiperipatus broadwayi. The sequence goes on from JAQFVV010006374.1 coordinate 589,382, forward strand.
TTTTAAGTAATAAAACCATTACAATGATATAATATTACTTTCAAGCAATAATTTTCCACCAACAGAGTAAATTATTTTTAATTTTTACAGACTTGGAGATATTTTTTATCTAACCTGTATTAAACATAAGTTAAAATGTTCATGCATGAACATCTTTCATTCATCAGCAAGGATTATAAATAATTATAATAAGTAGTTAAAATGTCATTTCAAAATTAATAGAGAGGTTCTACAATTCACAATTAAAATAGTTTATTCACTAAAATGAATTATCCTGGGAAAAACATTTGTTTAAATTACAATAGTTTTGAAATAGATATATTTCCAAGAGATTTTTCAGGAGATAAAACATTTCAAAGTCTTTTGATAAATTTATTACTTTCAGCATTTTTTAAAATTTTAAAGTAAAGTCATTGAAAATATTAAAGTCTTATCAAATATTGAATAGGCAAAAAGTCTCTAAATGTCTTATCATTAAAAAACTAAGAATATTAAATTGATAATAAAATTTACTGTAAATAAATAAATTGTTAATCAATAAAAGTTCTTACATAAATGAAGTAAGCCATTAACAATTCCTATGATTGTTAATTCTGCATGATTTTAGAACTTAGCTAAAGTTTTGGAACCTGGATTAGAACTCATTTAAGGATACATTATTTTTAGCAAAAATAAAGTTGATTAAAAATAATTAACTTGTAATTATTAGAAATGATTAACTCTGCAATTAATTAGAAAAGAAAAATAAGCAAGTTTTTCTTTCTTTTTACCATGTGTGTGCAACTCTTCCTATGTGTATTTTTATACTGCTGATCATGTGATTGATTTTTTGATTAAAATTGACATTTTCTAAATCATCTCTTGACCTACATTAAAGTTTAAAAATTGATTAGATATCTGAGAAACAAAACTAAAAATAATAACTCATTTGCATATTGTCTAGACTGTTAATTAAAAATATTAAATTTTAAGGCAATTATTTATGAAACCAAAAATTATTACAGTAAAATAAAATATTACATAAATATATTGTTTTGTATAGAATATTCATTTACATTATTCTTTTATAATAATTTCATATCTTATTAATTAAATGAGAAGTTCTTCAGAATACCTTTTATTATGTTAATTAAAGTTATTTAAGAATAGTTAAATATTACAAACAAGGAAATGAAAGATAAAATTAAAATGCAAGCATAATCATACCCATTCTCTAATGTTTTTCTTTACTTGAAAACTAATAAGTTTTAATAATAATAAATTAACTCTATCTTTCCTATAATTAATAGTTTAACTTTATTTTCATGACTTAATCTTTATAATGATTAGAATAAATAAAAACATACTTTTATTATTAACTAACTTAAATCTAAATGCTTTCTTATAATCACGCAATTTGAATAATAATAATGCCTAACATTAAAGATTTAAACTTAGCTATTATTAGTTTAATTTAACATTGAATTTTAATATATTAGAAGCTATATGAAAATAACTTTAGCTTTTAATAGCTTTCAACATTCACTTATTAATATACAGGGAAATATATTCCTAATTTAAACAATTGAAAGTCACTGATAACCACACTGCTTCAAAACAAAATGAAAACATTAAAAATGATTTTTAAAATAATTAAGACTTATAAAAGTTCTTAGAATAATTTATAATGTGAATTAGCATTTAATTGTAAAGCCATGATAATACTAACTTGCTATAAAAGTTAACTAATTAAATTTTTTTATATACTTAGACAAATTAGATGGCTGGAAGTTTAGCTTTGCTGACAAAGCTAAAGGTTCCAATATGTATAACAATTACTTATATATATTTATGGGTGTGCCTCAGTGCATATATGACATTTGTATGTGTAGGTTGTTTGTACTCTCCATTTGATATTGAATGATAATGGTATTTTATTAATTCAAAAATAGAAAAATTTATTTTTATAACATATTAACTGCACTATTCATTTCTGAATGCTTTTCTTTTTAACATCTGCTATCAACAAACCTGTGGTATTGGTTTTTGTCCTGGAGGAAATTTTCCCGACCATCTGTTTTTCTTTTTAAACTAAGAGCTATATCATGTTTCTGATTCAGCTCATTTAATGCTTTCCTGAGATATAGAGGGTTACTGAAAAGAGAGAGGGATGCTTTTAGTCAGTAATTTAAAAACTATAATTTTATGATATTAAAAATAGCATTCATCTTTATTTTCAAGGCTTAACTGCATGTAATCATTTAATCTTATTCACTGAAACTTGATTTTTAATATTATTTGAAGCTCAAAACAATCACTTTAAATTTTATATTTTTTGAATGTTAATGAATATTTTTAGCATATATTTTAATTGTTGATCTTAAGAGACTTAAACTTTACAAGAATGGTAAAGAACATGAAGTCATTATTTCAATGGTGCTCCCTACTATTCTTAGCTAGAAGTTAGAAAGGCCTTCTGAATTTCTCTGCTGCTTATGTTTAAATATATCATATTTTGCTTTAAGTATCTGTATTTATTATCATTAATCCTCTCATAAAATTCATCCTAAGATATCTCTATTTTTTTTCCCATTATTTTTTTTATTAACTCCTTATTTCATCTTTCTGGAAGGTATGAGATGTGGAGAGATTGATTGCAATTAATGAAATATAAAGGAGTTTTTTAAAGGAGGCATCAGATTTAACCATGGTGTCTAATTTGATTAGGAACATAGTAATCCAGAAAGATAATAATGGTTTGTTTCTATACATGTATAGAAGAAGTTTGATATCAATAACCATTGCAGTTAAGATTGGAAGTTTCCATAGATTTACTACTTGCCATAGAATCAGTCATGTTATTTGTTTGATCTCTGGACACCTGGAATAATGGTCAAAAATATACAGTAAAATCTGATGTATTAACTTTTATGTAAGCATGCAAAAATAAAAGAAATATGGCTGGTAATATAAAGTCAAATTTAAATACATACTGTATTAAATAGTTATAGAACTTAAAACAGAGAATTATGAGGAAAATTTATCTCATTAAATTTTGATAATATATATTCTTAATTTCAGTGTTTTATTAAAAGATGCTTTTTCCTAAGAATGTGTCATTTTTGATTTGGCTCTGGGATCAAGACAACAGTAGTGACACTTTTCAGATCATTTGAGATATTGTCAACACAAGCATTTTACTTTCACTTTATTATTAAATTGTATTTCTTATTTAAAACAAGTGAAAATATTAAGAAAAGGAATTGGGTTGGATATATTTTTAAATTTAGAGAGTAATGTGGTGTTTTATAGATAAATGTGAAAGGTTAAAGGAAGAAATAGATAAAGGAAAAGAATAATTATGCAAGTCTGAAACAAAGAAGTCAAATGTAGAGAGACTGAACGTTGTAATCTGTTATCCATGCTATTGAAAAGTGGTCATAAAATATAGTGCTAGGCACCATTATCTACCTTTTTGGGAATGGGGGAGGAGACTTTTGTAAAAGTTGTATGGAGTCACAAAGTTTAAAAAATAAACAACAAAAATTTTTGTAAATCTATCAACCATTTATTTTTTTTAAATGATAATAATTAGTCAGTTAGCTAAACAAACCTTTATATTTAAAGTTAAGATAGTGACCGATCTGTTGTTCAGATTTACAGTTGTGATGGTGACCTGATGTATCTTTTACATCTCTACCCTTACAGTTGAGATAGTGGACTAATACACCTTCCTACCTCACCATTTACATCTGTGATAGTGCACTGATTCACTATTCACAACTTTGCACTTACAGTTAGAATAGTAGACTGATAAATGATTAACACTACTGTATTTACAGTTGAGATGATGGTCTGAAACTTATGCAGTTGTAGATGTTATGGTGTACTGATACATCATTCACACCTCTATGCTTACTGATGAGCTGGTAGAGTGATATCTTTTACATCTTTACCCTTACATTTGAGATGGTGGACTGGTGTATTTCTTTCATGTTGATTTGGTGGGCTGATATACCTTTTACATCTTTGCCCTTGTGTTTGAGTTGGTGAACTGATATATACATTCACAACTCCTCAGTATAGTTGAGATTGTGAGCTGATATAGTTTTCATATCTCCATAGTAACATTGAGATGGTGGATTGATATATCTTTCTCATCTCTGCACTTGTGACTGAAATTGGTGGAGCGATACATTCATCAGATTAATAATCACACTAAAGAGTATTTGTTTTGGAAAATATTGTATAAATACAAAAGATGTTAAATTAATTTTTTCATTGTATGATATATATAAATGATTTAATATATACAACTCCTTGTCATCCATAAATGTATTTTGACCATCTTTACTAATCCTTTTGCTGGCTCTTTTTTTAATGTATAAAAATATAAATCAAGTCATATGTCATATGACTTAATTTATGACTATTTAAGTTAGATAGCTGGATTGGAAGGCATATGAATGTCTGAAAATTTCAGATATTGTACTTGATAGTTATCCATTAGATAAAGTGCTGAGCTTGACCTAGTATTTTTAATTTAATGCTTGAATATCCTAGCACCTCAGTAGCAGAAACTGATTTGGGGTTGGGGATATTCTGCAAAGCATGTTAAGAGCTTATTTGTGAGCTCTATATATAAAAAATATAATAATATAGAAAACATAGGATATTCTCGTCTTAACTTTATCTCATTTTTAATTCTAAATTTGTATTTTTAATTGATAAGAATAGTTATTTTTATATAATTTTTGAACCAGATCTATTAATGCTGCAAACATTCTGATATTTAACAAAACTATCCACAATTTTGGTCCATTCCCTCTGGTATAAATTGTCTATAAAAGTCGTATACTTTGCCCACTTCATTATTCATTCTTTGTGATTAAAAATAAACTACCATTTATATAGTTATCAGGCCCAAACTTTTATGTTTCTTCTATATGCTATTTCTTTTTTATCTAATTATTTTTTTACCCAACACAAATACACAAATTTATAGGCTACCGAAATTATTATGTCTGGCCTATAGTTAATTGATCTTTCATAATTTTTATTGTCAGTTTTAAATAATAAAATTTGAATTTAGCAGTTGAAATTAGAAGATATAAAAGTTCTGAAGAAGATCGATGGGGCAATTGAAACTGTAAAAGAGGGTGATAAATAAAGCATTATTTAAATCTCTGACTTTTCTATTTTTTTATTTCCCAGCTTTCATCATACCATTTTATTTAATATATTGGAAATTAATATAATCCATTATTTTGTTTTTTGCATATAAACAAAAATACATTAGCATTTCTATATAGATGCCACTGTGCCAAGCGAAGTAACAAAGTTTTGGTACTAAAATAATATGACACATATTGTTAAATAACCTATTATATCCATGTTGTTTATCAATTTCCTTTTTTTTTTTATGTTTTCATGATGTCGTTGTTTTTGGCTTCCAGAATGTTGTAAGAATTATCGGATGAAGATACAAAGAAGTGGAACTGGAGATAAATGCTATAAAGACAAAAATATTGTTTGATGGATTTTCTCAGAAAAGAATAAAGATTGTCAGTGATGAATTAGCTGTAACAACTATAAATATCTTGGTCAGTTTATAAATGGAAGCATAGTGGATGAAATCAATCATAGAATTAAAATTAGATTGTTTTTGATTGTAATTACACAATATTAAATAGAATTATCCTTACGTGTTTGAAAGGGTTTTTTAAATATGTATCAACAGTTCTTATTTCCAGATCTGAGACTTGAATACTTAATAGAAAACAGATTTTCAGACTACTCAATAAGGTATGGGAAAATGTTTTAGGAGTAAAAAGGAGGAATCAAAAACAAAATTCATGAATATGTGAACAAACAAATATTATTGAGATCATTGAAAGAAGAGACTTAAATGGAGCTGGGCTGATCATATTTCTAAAAGAGATGATAATAGATGGACAGTTGAAATTTTAAACTGGATCCCCAGAGATGATAAAAGACCTAAAAAGAGACTGCATGTGAGATTAATAGATGAAATAAAATATTTTGTGGTATACACAAACTTTCCATATAGAAGTGTCGCCCAGTGCAAACCTTAGTAATCAATGGATGCAAGAAGGTTTATGCATAAAATCCTATCTAGTTCTTATTCATCCAATATCTCCAGACTAGTTTCTAGCTTGGGGCTGTATCTGACAGCACTATACCTAGATCTTAGGATCTAATGCAATCCTTCAGCTGCCACTTTTTACCTATTTAGTTAATTTTAAAGCTGTGAACCCAAGTTGAAAACACAATAATGTTTTCAATCCATGCTCATTTACTATATAGTTATATAGGTCTGTTTCCAGTTCAGTATCCATACATTTTGGTATCATTAGTTTTTTAAATCCCTAGTCACTATCATCCTTTACGCAAGATTGGTATAAAATCACTAAAGCATCTCATGATCACGATTTTCTATGCTTACACTAGCTGTTAATCCTGCCTATAAAAAAATGGTTTTTAAAAAAACAAATGGTTACCAAAGATAAAATGTGGCTGCTGGAGGGTTGCATTAGATCCTAAGGTCTAGGTGCTCTCAGATCCAAGACTTCTCATTGATGAAAACCACAAGCTGGGGATATTGGTTGAAAAGGCACTAAATTGGAATTTTATGCACAAATTTTCTTGCATCCATTGATTACTATGGCTTGCACTGGGTGGCACTACTGTATGGAGAGTTTGCTACTGTATTAATAGCTTATGTAAGTGATTAGATGATATTTTGTGGTGTGAAGAGAAGAAGAGAGGCTACAGATCAAAGAAACTGGATTAAATTTAGAGATCTTCAATCTGTAGTTGATCACTAATGATTGAATATGATGATAAATAGCCATTTCATTTTCTTTCAAACTGTAACTTTTCCCCCTATATTTATCACATAATTGTTTGAAATCAACTATCTTTTTTTTTACAACTAAATTCAATTTTCTCTTAATCAAATAATACAATTTCTCTTTTCATTGTATTTTTTTTTATATCTCCCAAAAAAATTATACCCCCCCTCCCCATTTACTATTGTCTACAGTAATTTATTATTAAATGTCATTCACTTCACAAAATTTTCCAACTTAGCCCATTTTTTTTTATTTTAATAATGTACCCATTTTATTTTAGAGTCACATTTACTTTGTTTTACAGTATATTTATATCCTTAGCATGCTTACTTCCTTTCCTTTACACTTTTGATAATTCTGTTATATTTAAGCCTATGGACAGTCTTATCCAAAATTATATTTGAAACTTTTTCCACTTTTGTAACACCAATTTTTACAATCACCTCTAACAAAGCCTATCATATTTTCTTCCAAAACTATTCAGTATTTATCCCATTTTTTTTTTTCATCATTTAAATTTCATCCCTATTTTAGTCTATCTTTGCTATATTTAATAATATTTTTCCATACGTCAAAGCATTGACTGGGAAGTTATATTTAGTAATAATGGTTCCAACACAATTATATTTGGTTTATATATCATCACTTTAACAATTTATCTCCATCTCACTTTAATTGAATATATCTAATATTTTTATTTTTCATTCCGCATTTCTAAAATATGATTCATAGCAAATTAATAAAGTATTCTTTATCTATCTTTTATACATTCTCTATCATTGTTTCCTAACATTGCTGTGTTTTTAAATCTTATCTGCCAACTTCTTGTAAAAAAAAAAAAAATATTTTGTCATATCTCCTACTACTTCATTCTTCCTTTCGATAAATGTGTAATATCTTCATTAAAAAAAATGTTTTTGTTTTTTTTTAACAAAAGGAATTCCCACATTCTGTAAAACAATATCATTTTTCCCATATAAATTATTCATCACGTCATACTCTGTTTCAATTGTATCTAATTTCAAACCTTAATAATAACCCATCTATAGTTCCATTTCCTTTAACATTTTTCTGCTAGTTCACTCTTTATATTCTTCAATTATTATTTCTGATGAATTCTACAAATGCACATGTATAACTGTCTGTTCTATTTAATGAATCCTTTGGCAACATGGTTTTTACATTTTACTTTTCTCATTTTTTTCTTGACATCTCTTTTTTAGCTTTCTCACCATATTTTTGTAATTTAATGTATAATCATCCTATTCTTTCCTTAATTTAATTATACTTTTATTTCAGCTTCTGTTATATCCTCTAAATTATTTCTTCTCTGTGTGTCTCTGTCATACTACCTATTTTGTTCCATCTGCCCTATATTGTTTGTTGAAATGATAACGTGCCTTAGTGGTTTAAGATCCACAATGGCACCAAGCCCTTAGATTATTTTTTTACATTTCATCTCTTTTATAATTATATCAGATACAAATTCCATCCTCATATTAACGCTTTTCTCAACAATCTCTTGTTGATTCGGTTGCTGATTTTTTATATTATCAAAATATTGTTATTTCTACTATGGCGTCCTTGCATTATCAAAGCTCTGTCTTATTTAATTACACATTTCTAATGGTAGTCTTTTTTGCACACACATCGCAAATCACTAATCTTACATAACTTTGCATGCCCGATATACATACAATCTTTATATATAATATATATATTATTTAAATCAGATTGTATTCTATTAAGAAAGCTATTTACCTCTTTTTTGTTATCATATTAATTATTTTATTTGAAAATATATATATCCCAAATACTATTTAAAAAGTTAAAAATTATTTAATGGAAAATAGACACCGATAACTTTTTTAAGTCGTTTTTCATTATTTATTTTTATTCCCAAAATTTAATGTAATTTTATCATTAAAACGAAACAATAAAGAGATAAACATCATTTTAGGTAAATATTCATTTAGTTCAGTCACTTCTTGTCACTTTTTTTTTCATATGCGGGCCAGCTGCTTGGAAGGCAGCTATGCTAACCGCTAGGCCACCAACACTTGACTAGTTCAGTCACTTTTTTTTTCATATGTCAAAGCATTAGCCGGGAAGCGAACCCGCGACAACAGTCTGCAAGCAACTGCTCGCAAGGCGGCTGCGCTGACCTCTTGGCCGCCGACGCTTGACAAGTTTCAGTCACTTTTTTCCTTTTTTTTTTCGTGTGTCATAGCATCGGCCGGGAAGCGAACCCGCTAACCCGGGGCAACTGCTTGTAAGGCAGCTGTGCTGACCTCTCGATCACCAACGCTTGACAAGTTCACTCACTTATATGCTTAATTCAGCAAATTCGCAAAATACTCAAAAAAAAAAAAATTCGCAAAATAGAGTTCAATCTCTGAGCGTTTTTTTCAAACTACTATTGCCCTCTGTAGGTCATTTAAGAAATTACAAACAATATTTTTTAAAATAATAAATTATTGGATAATTATTAGTGAGTGTTATTATTAAATTTCCGTCTGCAAAATAAGACTGATGTTATTTTAATCTCGTTTAAGGGCAGGTTCTTTCTTGAAGTGGAAAATGACTTCTTTATCTTCTATAGAGGGATTTTCAATTAGGAAACAAAATTTCTTCAACTAAAAATAAAAATAGAGATCTGCAAATTAGTTGAACAACACAACATGGATATAATTTCATACAATAATAAACCATCCATGCACTTACATTTGGGAAATTTCATCTTTATTTTAATAAAAAACCCTGCTTTTACATCGGTTTTTACTAGTATATATCCAAGCTTACAATACACGCCACTAGGAAAATGCTCATATTATTGCTCAACCAAATGAATACTAAACATAGCTCGGATATTTTCGTTTCATCTAATCAAACAAATAACTTCTGCTTTAAAGATAGTTTAAGTGATATACAAATCATCTTTCAGATAAATAATGTCCCAAGTATGCAATGCCTACTTCTCACCCCTCAATAAAAATAGACCCTATTTTGTTATTCCAAATTTACCTCAACATTTTGTACTTGTAGAAGGTATTTTAGTAGTTTTGACAGTTTTTCATGTTTTAGAATGGATGTTATGCAGATTTTTAATATGCCAAGCATGAAATAATTTATTATTCAGGCAGATAGAGCATGAAATAGAAGAACTTATTTAAATTTTGTTTCAGCAAAATGTAAATTCTTTTTCATTATCTATTGATCTACTAATGTTGACTCAATTCCTTGATCACCAGTATAAGTCTTGTTGTACACATCCTTTTTTTTATAATAGATATTAGACAAATTTGTACTACATGTGGAGAAGTGTTCCTTTTTTTTAAGGATATTAGGAGCAGTTAGTTATAGATTTAAGTAGTGCTAGTTTTTTTTTATTATATGTAATTAAAATTTGTCTTCTAATGATTTGTTAACAACGGTCAATATGAAATCCCTTGATAATGCTAGGAAAAAAGAAATATGGAGAGAAAGTATGGGGTGGGGTGTTATTCTGATTATTTTTAAATCAGCTCAGTATATGTAAAATGCTTTTAAAAGAACCATTGTTGACACTACCAGTGAGATTGATTATCTTAAAAATCAGACTTCTGATCCAAAATTGGCATAATGAGAAAAATAAACCATTAGAATAGAAATACAAGCTTCTATTTTTCTTCATAATATTTCTCTAATTTGAACTTGGGATTGGTAGTCTAAAAATCAGGAAAATTCCAAGAACAGATAATATACTTTCCAAAGTGCTAAAAAAATGTAAGACTTAAAAAACAAAAGCTTGATCCAGAAAAACATTGATCAACATTGTTCCCATTCAAACTATTCCAAAAAATTTTAACATAAAAAGCAGAACTGTAGCACTCTTAAAACCTAAGAAATACAAAAAGTTTATCCCAAAATCTCTATTGTGTTTCCTGCAAGTCTTAAACTAGAATTATGTCCATAGCTGAAATCCATTTTTTTTTTTTAGAATAGGCTGGATTTAGGTCAGAGTGAAACTGATGAAAGTTTTATCTTTACAACACTGAACAGAATTTTCTAAATAAATGAAAAATTGGTGCTACTTTTATTCATTAATCTTTAGTTTATGATCCTTTTTGGAAAGTTGTTTTTTTTTTCTTAAATTTTATAAAAAATATATCTAAAGAGTCAGTAATTTTCTTCGATTTTTCATAAACAAAATGCAGAAAATTGATCTATATTGTGATATTATCAAATTCATTTATACTGTGACAACATTGCTTTGGCTTCACAAAAGTGGTCCTTCTTAAACATAAAAAAAAATGTTTTAAATAAGAAATATGGAAAGTTTGGATATTTTTTCCAAAGTCTGAGATGTTTTTTCCTAATTGCATATAAATATGATGTTCAATTTTTCATCTAAACCACAAGAGAACATCTGATAAACTAAATTTATTCTTTTAAAACAACAAACTAAAACACTAGCTTATCTTTCACTTTATTGGAGGAGTCTTGGATTGTATTCTAACTTATTTTTTAATCTATTGAAAAATGCACATAAAGTAATTAACATTCTGATGCAAATCTTCCAAGAATGCTTTCTTGATAGCAGATATTGTGGTACATACCATGTCATGAGTCAAGAAAAAGGGCTCACATTAAACTTCATGACACTCGTTTAAATATTTCCATGAGATATATTGCTGGTACACTCAAGTTTTTCTCTTTTGTAAGTTTTCTTCACAGAAAAATGTATAATAAGCTATTTACACAAATCTTCCTTGCCTCCCATTTTTAACGCAGTTCACTATCTAAAACACACCATAAATCAATGTTCCTTTTCTTAGTTGCTCAATCAAAGAATATTTTAAACAGCTGAAGAATTATATGATAATAAATGAAGTCTCTCATGAGTCTCTCAAGTTTTATTATTTCAGATCCAACAATAACCCCAACTGGATTAGATCTCTGAAGATGTTACAGGAATCTTAAGGACTTAGCGTTACCCTGAGAGCACTTACCTGCTTTAGAAATGGAATTTTTATCAATGTGTGATCTGTAGAGTTACAGATAAATATAAACCATTTATTGTCAAATATATATATATATATATATATATACACTCACACACAATGGAAGAATCAAAGAGCTTAATGTAGTCATTAATGAATCTATCTCCTAGTTGTAATGTTTACACCCTTTATATATTATTAGTAATTAACTGCCCTAAATAATTTCCCAACATTAAATAAATTAATAAATTGTTTTTAAATATAAATAATTAATTATGCTGTATTCAGGATTCAAGATACGGTGTATTAAAATCCTGTCAGCGATATGTGTAGTCATTGTTAAGAGCTTATTTGCGAGATCTGTATTATAACAATCCAAAAGAAAGTGAAGATCGAATCTTACCATAATCTGAACTACAAGGGCGCCATCTAGGCATTTGAACCTAGAAAAATTTATAATGTAGGCAGAAACGCAAGTTAAGATCCCACTTTATTTTATATTTAGACCGTTAGCCCAATGTCACTAGCTCATGAAGATGCAGAGACAATAAATAACTTGATTAATTTGTATCTTAAATATATATAAAAAAATAAAAGCCACGGTCAGTAATTAACACACAAACATTTATTTACGCACATATAAATTTTGAATCATATTTTAGATTTTAACATTCTTTTAATTTAACTTATTATTTTCAAATTTTAAATCATCTACACAGATGAAATTTATATTTATTTTAAGATTGTCGAGTATGAATAAATTTAATATTTTTTATAGAGATCGTCGAGTATGAATAGACTACATAGATCTGCATTTGAAAAGAAAATATTCTATCCCTTATTTAACCTTAGGCCAAAAGTTCGCAGTCAAACCGGCGTCAATCCATCTGATACATTTATGTATTCAATTCAGCATGAATACAACAGCACAAAATACTATACTGTCAGGAATGTACATCTGAACAGTAAGTAGAGTTAGAGAAGACATTGTCTCTCAACCAAACAGGAATGCTACATCTGCTGGTGAGAAGAACAATAAACAAAAAACTCCATAGGAATGGACCGCGTCTTCCGTCTTACTATCCAATTCCATTAGGCAAACATGGGGTGTGCGGCGTATATATGCAATCCTGCCCATAGTGGATCTCATGCTACATTTACTAATTATATCAATACATCCAATCCATTGACCCAATTTAGCTATGAAACAAATAACCTAAGATTACCCTCCCTTAAACTATATATATAACTTTACAAATCTATATAGCCATTCATGCTCGACTTAAATTTAACATTTATATTGAAACGGTCAATTTCATCCATCTGCCCATTTCTCTTATGTTACCCATACATCTATCTATATGCCAGGTTTAAACCCTCCCAGAGTACCCATCTGAATAACATTAAATTATTATAGATGCAGAATCACGTATATATATGCGAGCAGTATGTCTGTAGTTTAATTGAATGTGTATAGATTACAGATATGTATCAATTTTATAAATATTTCTAATTTAGGAAATATTTTAGTCTAAATTATGTATGTTAATGGTATATATATTACAGATAGGTAAATTCATTTTATAGATATTTCTAGTTTAAGAAATATGTTAGTTAAATTATTTAGCAGCTTTATTATTGTATTAGTGAAATTGCATGTGCATATCTCCTGTTATTCTGCATTTATTCTACCACCTCTGGTTATAAAGTGTTTTCTGCTAATTACAAAGATAATTTTGTCAAAATGACATTCGATTTTGTAAACAGATTTAATGTAGGTCACGCATTTTAGTCCTAAAACAGTCCTAAAATAGCGTGGATATTATTTGAAATATAAAATGTTGACAACAAGATAAGCAGGAAAGCAGAATCCAAATTACTTTGTTATCACTAAAATTGTTTTTCTAAATAAAGAAATGAGTTTTTCTAACGGTGGGAATAATTAAATGTTTGCTAAAATAGAAATGGATTGTTCAGCTACGTAAAAAAATAACAGGTGGGCAGATTTCAAAAGGTATAAATATTTGAAGTTTTATTAACAAGGGGATCATATATATATCTATTAAGTGAACTGTAGGCCGAATCCATGTCGGTTTCACCTTAAAATGTTCGAGTAGAGGCCGTAATTCACCGCCTCTCCTCGCAGAGAATGGAGAGCTTTGGTCCAATGAAACCTAATGCCATTACCAGCAAAAGTAGCCCATGGAAAAATCTGTTAACTGTGCATCATCATCAAGTGTCAACTTATTATCGTCCCAAGTGCTTCAAAACCAGCTGCAATGGAAACAACTAAACGGTAAAATTTTCTCGGAGCTCTTGTCTATAAACTGTGACTTTCATTTCTCTATTTTAAAAGCTAGCTATTCACTAAATCTACTTTCACAAACACCTTTACTAAAATCTACAAAGAAGATTGTTAAATGCTAAGTCTTTCCTGATTGTAGAATGCTAAAACTTGTCTGATTATAAAACTTGAATTCTCTTTTGTAATATAAAACTCGAATCCTCTTTTAAATTGTAAAACTCCTAATAATCTATTTTAAATGTATAATTTTCTGCGGTCTTTTTATGCCTATTTCTAAATCTATTCCATTTATTTTATGATTTTATCATTTTAATATAATATGTGTATTTAATATGCCAAATGACTCGAAACCGCAAGTATTTCTAAATATTTTAGCTTATCAATTTGCGAAGATAATTTCAAATCTTCACTATAATTTAATATTAATCAATTGAATTATTATTTTTCATTCTCACTCACTGTTTCGGGATCATATTATGTTATTGATTAAGTTTTGGGTATCAGTATTACAATAATCAGTTATCTAGCTATTTTATGCAGTTTGCTTAATTTTAGTTATGAATTGTAACCATTTATATATATAGCTCGTATATCACCGGAAGTAGCTACAGAAATATTCTCAAAGCATATTTTAATATTTTATTCGTAATTACCCCGCAAATATGCTTATCCTTAAATTTATTTATGTTGAGACGCAGGGGATAATATTAAACTAGGTTACTAATTAATTTAGTCCCTGAATAGTATATTTAAAATACTAAATTTGAGAGCTGGATTATATAGATATGCAAATAGATGCTATCTAATTTTAAGCACGATGATGTAAAGTTATGCGATTGCGTTATATATATGTATAAATTGCGGATGTGTCTTTACAAAGTACGCAATGTACACTTATCAGCTTGCTGCATGATTTTCGATGATGTGCTGGTGGAGGTCACTCTCATCCTCTTTAGTTCGGGTTCAAGCACACTTTTAGAACTAGGGCACAGGGACCTAGATGATTCATAATGCTTATCCGACTACCTGAACTACTAATGTTCTTATTCATGGCACGTTGAGCGGTCTTAGGGCAAACCGAGTCTTTAGAGACTGAAGCCCGTGAATAATGACCCATTCGCATCTTTTTGATTAATTAATATTTTAATATGTGCCATAGAGGATATAGGTAAACCTATCATAAATCAGTTTTCTCTCCCTTTTATATTAAACGCTTATCTAGCATTAGTATACATCTTAATCTATGTTAACATGCCAACCTGCGCATCTCTGAGCCTAATTACATGCTTGAATTAACTTTGTATTAACTCTTATAATGCATGACTCATCTAAAAACGAGAAGATTTGACATCACTCTAAATCGGCTACTTTTTATCCCACGTATACATATGATACGTCATTAGAAAGAAAATCAAAAGTTCTGTAAGATGGTGCCCTCTTCAGAGTTATTTTACAAGTAAAAAATCAATAAAAATGACCATATATGTCAAACAAAACCAAAGCACCGCCTCCTCACCAACTTTTCTTGAATCTTATTGGCTGTCCCACTTCTGTCAGAAAGGGTAATGGCTGCCAAAAAGTAAAAAGTTACGTTCGTTTTGATTTTTATTACGAAAATGATAAACGAATGTTTACAACATTTTAAACAATATTTGAATTGAATTACAAATTATTATTGATAAAATAATACTAAAAATCAAATTATTTTAGAAAAATAGTTAAGATATTACCAAGAATTATTTATTTATTGCTACATATTGATCGTAATGTAAAGTGAAAAAAAAAAGATTGTGTCAGCAATCTTTTTTGGTTGGTTGAATAGCGGTTACTTTTATTTCACCACAATTGAATATTTTTTAAATTATAAATCAAATTTTATTTTTGAAAAGATTTTCGTTTGCTTTCGTAATCTGAAAATTCAGTAATATACTTTTTACAAACGAAACTAACGTATTTATATTATTAAAAGTGATCTATTTTAACAATAGATTTTGTTAAAGTTGTGAGTTGGCCAATTACAAGTTTTGATTTTTAACTCATTCGGCCAATTATATAATCATCGTTCAAAAGGTTAAATATATGCCATAGGAGCTTTATGATAGTTGTATAGCTTTGGCTATAAAGTTGCGTATGATCTAGTAGACTATAAAGGAGCTAGAAATTTGGCATATTAATTAATATAGGCATGAAATTCCAATACCGCTCTACACCTTATTAAACACTTATAATGAAATATATAACATGAATCTCTGCAGTTATCTAATGCCTGCGAGCATTATACCTCACGTTCCCACCATATAATTTGGTATATTTTAATTTATTGTTTGCTATTGTTTTATTAAAATAATAATATTTAAAATTATAACTCGTTTGCATATTTTATTGTCCGTGAATTCATTTTGTCCAACTCTATATTTAATTGCACATACACTATTTCATATATACGTAGATCAGGTTGTTAAGTTCTATAATTAATTACTTAGCCATATGTGTATATATCTGATCAAATCAGTGATAAATTAGTTAAATTATGAGTCTCTTGTCCTACCAGGAGTGACTGCTGGACCGAGAGTGAATTGATTGTCTGTGTACGTTGAGGAATGTCATCCATAGGGTAGTAAATCATTGAGCAGGGGTGAAAGTATTGATTGTTGGTCAGATTCTGGATCACAGCATCTGGATTTGATCAGCTTTAGTGTATTTTGCCTATGTTTTCGATTTTGCTGCATGGAGGGACAATTCTTACCATTACAATATACGTTCGCACAGATGAATTTTATAAAATTTGTTTTATAATGTTGAGTATAGATCGGCTGCATAGATTCCATGGTTAAAAACATTCTAAAATAAACATAACCGATCAAAATACAAAGTCATCGATAACATCAATTGCAGAGGGAATACAAGAAACCCAATGGCATTCATCATAAGATGTCGCATTGACATTGATGACCTATATATATTCTAATCGAATATGAAAACCACAACCTAATTAACTGCTAATGAATCCATGCAACATCCATACCCAACTTAAATTTATGCATTTAAATAATTTATACAAAAATATTAATAAGAAATGAAAATGGAAATGATTTTAGCAAACTTAACTAATAGTCACAAGTGCTTGAGAAATTTGCACTCTCTCAATTTAATTTTCAATACCGTATGCGCTTTATAAAATATTATTTACATATATTGCTGCAAAGTTATAACATCGAAAAACTACTGCGTAGTAAATCGAAAGATTTCACGCTGTATGTTTATAATTTGAACTCAGTCAATTAAATGTGATGATATTTAAGATTCACGCTCTCAGATATAAGTACTTTGGACTGGCTTGGATATATAGAAAGACAAGTAAAGAAGAGAATGGAATCCACTATTTTCTTATTAAATTCCCTGTCCCAGTGCTTAAGATCTGATTGGTTACTAATAGTCACAAGCGCTTGAGAAATTTGCACTCTCTCAATTTAATTTTCAAACTTAACTATGTAAAATTTAAACATTAATTTGGAAAGTCAGATTAAAGTTCATTTACAAAAAAAAAATGTTTAGCTTGTTAAATCTTTAAAGTTCTTAATTATTTGTAGTAAAATTTTCCTTTTACACCTTACAGTAGAAGAACTCCCGATTCCTGGTGTATTCCCATGAAGACTTTCATGGAAGACTGGTCTGATATTCTGGAGGTAGCCTTAGCTAGTTCCATTCTGGTATCCCAGTCATTTCATTTTTTTAAATAAGTGAGAGAGAACGACAAGTGCGTCTTATCGTCTTCTCAAAAACTCAAGTTGGAACTGTCAGGAAACTGTCTTAATTTGAATCATTTTCCTTTTTATAATCCTCCTATGGATTCCACGAACAAAAATGTCACTGTTCCATTTTTTCGTTATGGTCCGGGCCTTTATTTGCTGCTTCTATATTGGACAAACTAATTCTTTTTATTCTCTTATCTATATTTCATTTATTTTAAGTGCCCCAAGGGTTAGTTTGCTTTTCAATTAATTTATAAAACAATCATTTCCATTTACAAAAATATATAAATCTTTTTACAAAAATATACGTTCAAACACTTTTTTCATTTATTAAAAAAAAATATTTTTAAAGTTTTGCATCTGTGCGAATATATATATATACGTTTAACAACTCTTTAATTTTTTTTTTTAGCTTTTAGATTTTTAATAAATGTATTTTTATTTGCGAACTTAGTTTTTATTTTAAATTAATGTAACGGCATATTTATATATCATTACAATATATAACATTTGTAATACAAGCTTGTTAAATTAGGTCATATGACATATGACTTGATTTCTTTGTAAGTCATTGTGTATATATGTAAATGTGAATATGTATAAGGTAAAAGTTTTTTACCTCGAATATAAAACTTAGATAACTAAGGAACTGTTTACTATAATAAAAAAAATAACAGTTTATCATTGCTAGCAGTCAGAGTCATGCATATATATATATATTAATTCTAATATTCTCTTGGATAAATAAATTCATAGTATTATTTCCAGGAGTAGCTCTGAGGAAAATTCTCGTTATTGTACTGAAACATGAGCTATTTAGCTATAACCTTTTTATTACATGGAAGTTCCTGAAAATAATACTATATATGTGTGTATTTAAAGTTGTTTTTTTTTTTCCTAAAGACAAATTTTGATATCTAAGCATTACTAAGTCATAATGTGTGATTGTCATTGGTGCTATTTAACAATGTTTGACAGCATTTTATTTAGCAATTGGCATTTAGCTGTGCCCCACATTAATGTAGACCCCTTACATCATTAAGATGCTATAACATGTTCATTACAAGAAATCATTTTTCAATCAATGATTATCTTTTAAGGCTGTTGTTTGTTTGTTTTCTAGGAATACGCTGATAATTTAAAAGAAAGTGGTGTTCATGGTGCCATGGCTGTACTGGAGACTTCTTTTACTGCAGATACGATGGCCACAGCTCTTGGGATTCCAGCATCTAAAAACATTGTCAGGAGGCATTTAATGACTGAGTTTGAATCACTAATTCTTCCAGCCAGGTAAAATAATATTTTTCCTGCTTAAAGGGAAAAAAATCCAATATTTCTTTGCATACTGGTGGCGGGTTGCTGGTTAATATCTGTTTTCCCTTATAGCTCTTTTAATAGGCTTTTCTTCTATGTGGTAATAGGCTTAATATTCTCAAGTTGGGGGGGGGGGAGTTCTAGTAGAGCTGTGAAAACAAAAAAAAAAATACTTCAGTCGGATATATTTTTCATTTACTTTGATTTGCAAAACATATTCAACCTTCATCTATGCATAAATTATGCAGAAGACATTTATTTATAAATATATACCACTCTAAAGTAAATTTGCTTACAAGAATATCTATAATAAATGAATTTAGCTATAAATCAACTGTGGTGAATATTATTTTTGATACACTTGAATTATTTGCAATGTATATATCCAAGATAATTTGGCATTTTACTCATAGGTACATGTTGGATTGTTTCATCATCCAGTTTTAATTGTTAAATGCTTTTAGTGAAAATTATTGTTATCGAAACTTTAGAAATCAATCTTTAGTAATGAAACATAGACTAATATGTAATGCAATGTTTTGAATGGGTATTAATTTCCTCTCTGCTTCGGATGTTGTTGGCCTGACCAGGGATAGTATTAGAATGGGAATCAATCCAATGACCTTTAGATTCGTGAATGTTGAATTTAAAATAACATAACCAATTAAGTATCATATTTAATTCAGAATTCATGATTCTAAAGGTCACTAATTTTCCTATTAACAATACCCTAAAAAAAAAGGAGAATAATGTCATTCAAAAGGTGTTACGTACTAACCTATGTATTATTACTAACAGTTAAATGTATTTTAAAAGTCTAATATAGGGATTTGAACACAGACTTTCAAGCTCCCTTGGGCTATCATTCTATCTCATAAAACCGATACCCATGATTACACCTGTGAAAAGGATAAATGATCTCCAATATACATATTTCATGCTGAATCATTACTCATCCGTGGGACCAGATCATTATCTCCCATACATATAAATAATCAATGCTCGATTTATATTAAGAGATCAAATCTCCCACTTTAATAGATAGGCTTCAACTACTCTATCCTCCAACTTTTTAGTCATCCATACCATTGAAAATCTGATGATGGATAATCCAAATCCCTTGTTAATGCCAATATTATTGTCAAGCCCATGTTTAAATAAAATTCGACTTTTCTACAAATAATTAACAATTAAAACTAGGTGATAGAAATTGTCTAAAATATTATGACAATTTTTTTTTTTTTTTTTTAAAAAGGTTTTATTAAAGGCGAATGAAATGTTAATATTTACTTTTTTCAGTATTTTTAATTACTTTTACGGCTTATAGTCGTTTTTTTTTTTTTAAATGAAGTAATAATTATCTTATCAGAAGTTTAGATTTATATAATGTCTCTATGTGTAAAAGCACACTTATGTCTGTATAATCTCATATTCACACTTATTTTTAATAGGTGTGATTACGTCACTGTTAGGAACAAGTGAAGGTAAACCGAAGATATAGAAAAACTTCGCGTTTACAGTAATTGGACTTTTGTAAGAAAAAATACTTTTATAATTTCTGTTTTTTTTTTTTTGCTTGTTTTTAATATTTGCGAAAATAAAGAGAATCTATTGTCTGTAAATTCACAATGTAATATTGTACTTGTTTTCTGCGTGATTGCTTAATTGTTGCCACAAACATCTCATCATTAAAAATATTTGTGAATTAAATTGTCGAATGTATTTTTGTATTGCTGATTTGTATTAAAAATCATCCACATTCATATTATAGACAACGACTTTTTATTTTTAATAGAAAGCTCTTTTGTCCAAAGGCATCAAATAATTTTGAAACCAAATGTTTTTTGTTAATTGTAAAAAATGAATGTTTATTTTTAAATAATGTTGTGTTTCTATCACAGAGCCCACATAAGAATGACAGATTTAGGATTCAGAGAATGATTTTGATGTGTGTGTGTGAGGGGGGGGGCGTGTATGTGAAATTGTGTTATTTTGATGAGAATTTTTTTAAAAATAAAAAGCATTGTAACTAGGATTTTAAAAACTAGTAGCAAAGAAATTTTAAGTAAAGATAGGATCGAGTTTGTCTGCGTTTACTGCCTAAGAAAAAAAAAGTAAAAGAATGATTTGTCAGTCTGGGGGGGTCCTTAAGGCACTCAAACAGCATCAGTGATATAGTTGAGCTGGAATCTGCAGATCACATGTCCACTACTTTTACAATGCAGGGTAGCGCTTGATGCTTTCAGATTTAATTTGCGGAGCTGAGAAAGTACAAAAAAAAAATCAAGATCTGGACATTAAAGATGGAGACTACTAAGCTTTGATAAGAGTGAGTTCTATTGTGTCCGCAATTATGTGAATTAATACCCTCAATAATAGTAGACTGCCGATATCCATAAATAAATTTGGTGAGATTCGGAACTATCAAACAAAGAATATGAGCAAAATGGTATTTTATTAGAATATAAAAATGAAGTGAAAACTATTAGATCCACAGAGGAAATCCTAATTAGGCAGTTTTACAAACAATAGAGTAAATTATATTATATATAATACAAAGGCATTCCCTATCATTGCTAAAATAGTTATTTTATATGACCAAAGAGTTAATGACGAATATATTGGGAAGTGGGAAATTTTTTTTTGTTTGGATATAGTAATTAAAGAACCAGTAGTTTTGAATGTGAAGAAAAGATTAAACTATGTTAAAAAAAATCCTATTAAAGATAGATGTATAAATACTATTTATATTGTTTGAAGTATGTATTTAATGTATAATAACTTTTTCTAAGCTTTTTTATCCTTCTTAAATATCTGTAGCTATTTTTTTTTTTTTAAATCACCTCGAATGGTATATTTTTCTTTCTCTTGTTTTTTCTCAGATCCCTCCAGTATGTCTTTCATTAACAAATCAATTTTTCTGTATTCTTCACTAGTTAGTTACTCCATGACTTTAATTTTAGAAAGCAAATAGAAAATTAGAAAATAATCTATGTACATGCCAAATGCTAAATTCAGAGAATATCTAACAGTAAAAATACTTGAGGACAGTTACAAAGTCAAATATATTTTACAGTAATCCATTCTGTATGACTCTCTTTGGGTGCTAGAAAAACAATATTCATTTTTTCTATGAAAAAGTGTTAATGATGATCGGATTGTTTATGACATTTATAAAAGGTGTGTGGGGGGGGTGCTTTTTTGATAACTAAATATTTTCAGTTATACAATTAGATACTACAAAATGTTCTTTAATATTCTTATATATTGTTTTAGAAAAAGACCTATCAAGGAAAACTCTTCATTTCACACCATTTTGTGAATATGCACACAAATGTTTCACTAATATTGTGCTACCTTTCTCTTGATTCTTATGATTTATTCCAATGTCAGCATGAAGTCCATCCATTTAGAATCCAACAGGGACTTCATCCAGTTAAGCTATAAGAGATTACCTGATGCTATAACCTGAGTAAGCATCCTGTCACTGACCCAGTTCGCCATTCAGTTATTGGTTAATAAATTGCTATCTTAGCTAGAAAGTAAAAAAAATCTTCATAATCAATAGTTGACAACCTGATGAGTTATGTCTTCTTTAATAGGGGTGAGGGAGTGGGTCAAGTGACCTTTCCTATAGTGGGCTATTTAAGACTAACATACCTTGCCTTTATGTTCCTAGTCTAAATGATTAAATTGATTCTGATATATCAACATATTTTACATGATTAGTAAGGGTTTTTGCATTAAGATAAAAGGATTGAGATAATGGCTGATAAGAGTTTTTTTAAATGTAATATTTTAATGGGATTTGCAGGAGTAATGCTCCACTCTGCTATCATTTAGCATAAGTTTCGGTAATCAATGATTATCAGCACATAAACTCCTTATTTTTAGTGCTTAAATCCCCAAACTTATTTCTGGTCTTGCAGGTTGACTCTAGTTCAAAACCTTAGGCTAATTAAAACTTTATCAGTTTGCAGATAAAGTTGAATTAAAGATGACTGTTGGGTCCCAAGTCTCATTGATAAAAGCAAAAGCGATTAACTGATGTGAAAATAAAGATTTACATGCTAGCGATAGGGATTTTATATATATATCTGTCAATCCCTGATTATTCAAGCACTAGATGGCGCTAGAGTAGAGAGTTGCTCTTATACTGTTTAAGCTGTGAATTTTGATATTTTGCCCTTATTATGATTACTATAAATATTCACTTTTAGCAAATATTTTGATAAAAATAGTTTTTGTTTACTTAATTTTTCCTTTGCTATCAATATAATATGAATAAAAGAAAAGGTTGAACTTTTTTTTTAGTGAGGTATTTATTGAAATAATCCTTTTTTTAACTGCGAGTTTGTTTTTCTTGTAATATTAGAATAAACCTTACTTGTAGTGATGGATTAAACATGTCTTTATGTATCATTTGAAAACTTTCCAAAACTATTTATATCTTTTTTTTTTTGCTGTTTTATTCATTTTTTTCTGTATAAAAAAGCGTGTGATAAGAATACTGAATAGCCAATATATAGGTCAGTGGATAAAAGAGATACAAAATCAATATCCGTTGAACCACGCCGTTTGCTAAATTAAATTTTGTCTGTATACTTTTTTTTATTTGCCAATAAATATGATTTTCTATTTATATATCTATCTATCATAAAAGATTGATTTGTTTTATTTTTTTAAAAAAAAAAAATTGTTTCCATGATAAGAAATATGCTTGCTTGTCAGATATAAAGTTATTTGAGATGGGGGGGGGGGTCCTGTACAATATACTTTACTTGTACTTACAAATTTTGAGGAAAAGTATCTAAACACACACACATGGGCATTACTTTAAAAAAAAGTAATAAAGAATCTTTAATCTTGATTATCTCTTTAAAATTTTTTCTTTAGTGTTTAAAAAATATTGGGATAGAGTTGAGACTTGTGAGGGATTTTGGACTTCAGTCTGACTGAGTTTGAACTTCGATTCAAACAACTATTTCTATGTGGTGAAAAATATTCTTTTAAACAATTTTGTTCTAATTTCTCGTTTGCTTATTTGTTTTCTTATTCAGTTGTTGCAATTATTTACAATTTTTGTATTCTATTTCTGAATGTTTATAGTATTTCATTTTTCAAAATGTACTATTGAGATTTTATTATGATTTAACTAAATATAGCTGCATATGTGATCCTTCCAATGGTAACTTGAATTAAAATGAGCTATTCAAATCTTTATACAAAGACTAGATTGTGGTGAAATCAATTGTAGCTTATTCACTTCTATTTAGTGTTTAGTAATTTATAGTCTGTGGGGGAAAAGTAGCATGTTACAAAGTAATAAAATATCACATGATATCCACATACATTGTGCCGTTCAGTAGCAAGCTAGAAATTAGGCTGAAAAATTGGATAGGACAGGATCGGGGAGAGATTTATTAATCCCTACTATCTGGTTTGTACTGATCAATAAAGCTTACACTAAGTGGAGCTAGAAACTAGTCTGGGGATATTGATAGAATAGCACTAGATAGAGATTATTTATTAAGCACTATCTGCTTAGTATCTATTGATTTCTAAAGCTTATATTAGGTGGAATTAGAAAACTAGGTCGGGGATACAGCACTGACGATTATTAAACTTTATGCCATGTGGTGTAACTATAATGAGAGAAAAAGATGTTACATCTGAAGTTACAAACTAGTAATACTCTCTTTTTATTATCATTTACTATTTATCAACATTTACAATTAAAAAAACAAACAGTAGTCTAGAAATTTATCATGAAAGAGAATGGAGAAATAAGAAACACTATTGGATCTTATATCGTTTTAATGTCAGACGTATAAGTTATTATTTGTTAATGTCGTTAATTATTTAATTATATACTTGGTGTCTTTTGCACATATCTGTGCGCATTGTTTATTGAGAATAAAGGTATTTGTTTATTTCAATAATTACTAACTCTTAACATCATTTTCTTTCCTAAACGTGTTCTTTATTACAATTTTTATTCCGAAGAAGTATTGGAACGAAATTGTTATAAGATTTAGTGTTTGTTGGAATTAATAGACTGTATGAAATTTTAAAAGAAAAGTAAGGTTATGGAAGAGTTTTTAATATGTAAGATATTTGATTATTATTTTAAAACTTCTCCCATATATTTAATATTGTATTATTTTGTTTTGTTCTGTATTTAAAAAAAAATATTTATAAATATAAATTGAAAATTAAAAATAAGTGATCAGTTTTAAAAATTAAGTATGACATATGCAAAAAATTAAGTGGACTCGGATCAGATTCAAAAATTAATAATTTATTATGAATAAAGTTTAGTGAAAAGAAAATAAAAATCTGCGGATATATACTGCCCTCTTTTAACAAATTTAAGAACTAATTTCTAACATTTTAGAATTTGTATTTTGTTTTTGAATGTGTGAATGCGATGTTTTTAGGTTTTCATTATTACTAAAACTGACAAATTATTTGTAAAACTTTTCTTACAAATAACAAATTTATTTGAATATTTAGTTAGTCTTGTTAGTTGAAAAAGTTAACAGAACAAATTTCAAAAGTTTTAGGCAGAGAATTTATGGATTTTCATTGTAAGCACCATTAGCCAAATACAAAATGTTGAAGTAATGTTTTAATTGCTTGTCTTGTCTATGCTAATTTTTTCAAGTCCACTTGAATATTTTATAAATATACACCAATTTTGAATAACCCTGTACTTGAAACTACTTCAGACTCTCTAAATCCCTTTCACTATTCATCTTGTCTACAAATATCTTTTGTGTGTGTGTGAAAGTAATACAAATGTATTAAACTATGATGGTATTTTACAACAGGACATTCAGGGGCTTTCCAGGTTGGGATCAGTTTTTATATTTTTTTTTCCAGAACCGAGATTCAGATTGTCTTACATCATAACCTATGTCATTACTAATTTCAGAAGATTGATTAATTGTATGAGTTACAGCGGTGATTGATTAATTGTATGAGCTACAGCGGTTGTCAAAGTGAAATGTTTAAACTTTTTGTGTACATATTTATAAATAAATTTCAAATGTCATTAGAAGAAGTATAGTATACAGCCTGAATTATATCCTACTAAATTGTAAAAACAATTTATATGACTCCTTTTGCTGTTCTAGTGATCTTTGCAATGTACCAGTATTTTACTCAACCCTGTCATAAAATAATTTTTAAACATCTATTTTTGGTCATGTGGAGCCTCTTGTTTAGTAAAATTAAAATTTATGTAAAGTGTTACCATTTTTCATGATAAATTTACTCAACATTATATAATAATGTATATAACAATAGCAATTACTCAGATTCAACCCCCTTTATCACTATTTCTTGAAAGATTATAGATTATTATCCCCTTTGAGTGGATTACATTGTTTATTGACTCTAACATTTACATGTCCAATACTATCTTTCACTATATAAATTGTCTTAAAATTCTTTTTTTTTTAAAAAAAAAAAAAAGGGGGGGGTCATAATTTTGTAACCCACCTTAAGTTTAATAAGTACTCAAAATCAGGGTCTTACTGACAAGCATATTCTATATGCAAATAGATATATTTGTGCTTCATAGATTGTTCATATACTTATCACAAAGTGTTTAGTGTATTACTACTACTACTACTACTACTACTACTACTACTACTACTACTATTTCTATTGCTCTTGATGTTTATGTTTGTGGTTGTGACTATTGAATTAAGTTCATCTTATTCACTAGTTTTGTTTTTAATAATCTTTATATGATGCTCTTTTCCACCCATTTTGAATATAATGAACATTTATTTTAGTTTTGTTTTGTTTTTTTGTAATTAAATTCAGAAATAATAATATAATAATATTAAATCATGCTCAGCCATTTAATTTAGTTTTCAATTTGTTGTTATAGCTTTACGTTGGAAGTGTGAAAGCACGATTTAATATTATATTGAAGACAAATGTAAAGTATAAATATACGGGTTATTACTTAAATAATAACATAATAGAAAAAGTTATATTTGCACTTATTTTATTTCGGTAGCTGAGGAAAGTAAGACTGGAGGTCTAAATGTAAATGAGATATTGAAGTTTTTTGGGGGGGAAAGTTTGCCACTGTATAAGTTGAAAAACAGCTTTCCAAGATGTCAAATAGCTGAGCAAAAGACCACTATGTGATATGAGGTCATATTTGTTTTACAAAAGTCATCACAAAATGTATCTTTAACTCTTTAATTCTCTGAAGTTAAAACAATCTTGCTTATGTTTCTACTAATAATGCTGAATTTTGGCAAAACAATTTTTTAATTAAATAAATTTTTTAAGATAAACTTATGCATGTTTTTCTGCTATTTGAAAATGACCTTAGTTTTGTCTAAACCGGATCTGGAAAAAGATTTTTTTTTTCATATGTCAAATGCATTGACTAGGAAGAGAACCTGGCCTAGCTGCTTGGAAGGTAGCTATGTTAACTGCTAGGCCACCAACGCTTTGATGGATATTCATCATTAAGAACAGGTATCCTGAAAATCTAGCATTTGACCTATAATAGTTATTTGTGTTTGAATAAAGAAATTACAACCTGTGAGTGGTTAAGAATACTGTTATGCATGTGAAACCATATTCACTTGTGACTTTTTCATATATATTTATGCAGTGTTTTTTACATGGATTAATATTCTATATCAGTGTTAAAGGATCTTATGGTGTTGTGGTAGTGCATTTGCTTTGATGACTTGAGTTCAAATCCAGAGTGGGAAACTTGAATGTTTCTTAACAAGTTTCAGAACTTTTTGTTTAAAATGCCCATAGTTACCATAGCTAAATATACAATATTAATTGGCAAATTAGTATTTTGTTTTGGGGTAGGAGATTTGAAGAAGACTTAATGCTTTACCTGTATGTGTTAATATTATAATTATTTGATGTTCAATATTCTTAATTCCATTCATACTGAAGTGATATTTATATATGTTTTGTGTCTATAATTTAAAAATCCAAAGGAATTTTTAAAAGTGAAAGTTTGTAAACTATTTTATTAAATAAAAATTGTATATATGCACAGATAAATGTATATGGTATGATTAATTATAAATTTGTGTTAAAGCAAAATGTGTTTTTGCTATTAATAATTATAAAGTGGAAATGACATTCTTAGAAAAGGTAACTAAAATTCCTATAAACAGATCAATTATTTAAGAAGATAAATATTTGAAGTAATTTAGTTAAAATGCTGACTGTTATTTTATTAATCACTTTTGAAGATCAAATTTTATTAGTAGTATAATTGAACAAATCATACTGCAGACCAAAATGGACTTCAGGCATCTTCAACCAATAGATTGATGGGTTGAAACAACAAGCAATTGATCCAATTTTTGCTGATAGGCTAACCCCAAGAACCATAAATGGTAGTTATAAATTATTGCACTAAAATATACATCAAAGTACATTCACTGTTGGTGATTGCTTATTGCTGTAGTACTTTGATTGATGTTTGTATTGATCATTCCATTATATTTATTGTGTTGGTGTTGAATTATCATGTAGGAGTAGAGAAGTCACCATCTACCTCACTCTTGACATCCGCCAGAGATCCATCACAAAGTTGGAAAGAGAAGTCGTCAACTAATGAAGAAACATTTTGAGCATTATGTTCAGTCTATATATGCATTATATACCTAAACTTTGAGTAGTAACTGCTGTGTGGAGAACCCCTCCACCAATTAATAAGAAAAATACTATCTGATGCTGCCTGTTGAATTAAGATCAAGAAGAATAAAACCTATCACTGCCATAGCTGTGGTTTAACAAATAAAGTGCACTAAATGTGTATCATTACATGAAATCTGAGCTCAAACTCTTAATAATGAAAGGGAATGGGTATGAACTTTTTAAAAAATATTATTCTATTACTAACATTACATATTTATCTCCATTATGAGGAAAATTATTTTATAACATTGTTATTTGAATTTGTAAATCTGTTTATAAACTAGTATGATCAGAGATTGCTATTTTATTATGCCCCAATTCAGTTGACATAAATTTAAAAGAAGAGCTTTTTTTAAAAAAAAGCAATTAGTTTTTTAATGTAATCTTTGGCTATGCTTTTAAAGACTTCATATTTTAAAACAAGTCATTTCCACTTTCTTCAAATATAAAACAAGCGTCTAGACCAAATAAATTAACATTATCTTTTATTGTTTTATAATAATTTAGTTTTAAGCAAGCTATCCTCCAGTTTTGAGGAAGGATAATTGAGCATATTGATGTAAGTAAATAACTATAGCCTTTATTTTGGGCTGTTTCATTCATATATATTTTATTCGTGCATTATTTTATTTAGAGTATTAATATGCAGTAGATGGAAATTTCTACCATATTATTTTTATACATGTCTTGGATGATACTATTTGCAAAACTTCTGGTAACTCTTATGCTTAGTACTTTACAATAGTACATGATAGATGTAAATTCCTATCATATAGCATGTTCCTAGCTCACATGTATGTATTTATCAATAAGTAATATAATTCCGATGTCTCTTACATTTGCTTATATAGCATTTAATTACCTGCATTACAGCGCGAAAGTGGCATTTCAGTTTTTGATAGTTTATTAATTGATTGTATCCTTAGTCTGTAGGTTTATTAATCTTAAAACTGTAATAATAATTGCTTGTGATTATGGATCTATGCAGTGAGTTTTTGTCTTTTCAGAAATAATTAATATCTATTAAGAAATATTTAAAATTGTATTATACTGTGTAACGTCTTTGTGTAAAGTTAATTATTGCATGAATTAACTTAAATAATTAGTCATACTAACTTATTGAGCAATCAATTTGTGCTATTGCATGTGTTTTGGAATTGTATATATGGAAATAAATTGTAGTGTCTCATTATCGTTAGCATTTGTCATTATTTTGCAATCAATAATTTAATTAGAATAGTATATAAGAGTCTCATGTGTCTAGCTGATCTTAGCAGGCTATAAAAAAGAAATTGTTCTATGATGTCAGAAGGTGCAACATGTATGTAGATTTCCCTTACATGATTTTCATATCAGTTGTACATTTTTGTCAGTTACAATATATATATATATATATGACATTTTTGACAGTTAAATATTTGTTTTTACTATATAAGAGTAGTAATTTGAATCTGTTATATTAGGTATACATCATTAGTGCTTCAAATATGGAATTGTTATTGTTTATAACTTTTGTCACATCATTTAAATATATATACTCATTAATAACATAATACAATATTTTAATGGATGATTTAGATGGAAATATTTAATGTGTGGAGTTATCCATTTATAATAACTTAATTAGAAAGCACCTAGAACAATAGCTAATTAAAAACCAACTGCCCTGGCCAAGGGTTAGAATAAAACTGACAGACTGATTGTATTTAATATACACTGCAGTGCTTTGTTCTCTATATTAGATATGGAGTGCCATTTTAAAGAGGATCCTTGGAACCTTTTAAATGCAATCAGCCTATCAGTTTTACTTTAACTTTTGTCCTGGGGCATTTGATTTTAAATTCACTACTCTTCTAGATTAAGTGTTTTCTAAGTAAGTAAATTATTAAGAGATAACTCCATACATTACATATTTTCATTAATATATATATATATAATTTTTAAAAAAAATTATTGCTCTTAAATATGTAATTCTGAGGGTACTTCTTATGCATGGAATGTCTAAATCAAAATATGTTAATACAATCATTCATAACTCATATTTCTAAAGAATAATTTAACAAACTTGCAAACAATTCCCATTTTCTTGTATCAGTGTCACATATAAAATCATGGAGTGGGGGGGGGTCAGATAAAAGTAGTCATCTTTTTTTGACCAATAGATTTGCATTAAGCATTGTTTTATAAGTTGGTTAAAAATGGTTGTTTTGGAATCTGACTTGATAAGTTTGTATTCTAAGCATTATGTACTTAATAACAACACTTTATATATCTCATTAAATTATTAAAATTTTAATCTTGATTATTACTTGAACTGTAACTGGCTTCATTAGTAATTACAAAAATCACTGCAAGTGTAATGTTTTACCCTTTTCAATCATCGAAATTTTGATTTATTTATTATATAAGAATGCAGATGTAAGGTAAAAGTAGCCATCCTGTGTCTGACCAGTAGATTGACATTTATGACTCTTTAAGTATCTGATTGATAAATTATTGTAATAACATATTTGGTTTTGGGCTTTCATGAATAAGTTTCTATATATCACAATGATTTCTAATCACACCCATATTGTATTTATACTAAAGTGCATTTATTGGTAGTTCAACTAAATTAAATTATCTTAACAGTGAAACTTATTTGTAATGCTAAGGTAAGCTGTATAAACATATGTTTAAGTACAGATAATGATTTTAGACCAACTTTCCCAAAATTTGTTTGTTTCCCAGATGCAGTTGTCATGGTCTATTTTTAGGTTTCACCAACATTCCTGTAAAAGGCACAAAACAAGATGTAGAAAGATTTTTCCTAGCTGTTCGGTCTGTGACTAAATTGAATTGTGGATGTAGTATTCATTTCAAAATGTAGATGAAAATTGTGTACTGGTAAAGCTTATTTGGTCTTTCTCAAGAAAACACCTCATTTAGTATATTTATTTGATTAGTAGCTAATCTATATTTAGTAGAGATTTGTTTCCAATTATTCATAAATTGGAAAATGAAAACTAGTTATTTTTCAGTAGTAGAGATGATCATATACTTTTTTTTTTCTGATTGCAAAGAAATGATTATTTAGTTTCATTTAAAGATAACATAGGATCAGAATCCAAATTTTAAATAACTTCGGAAGGTTGCTTTATCAAAAATTATTAGAGTAGTTTTTTTTTGAGATCAAGCCTTTTATGCAAATCATTCCAATAGTTCCATCATATGCATTAGAAACAATAATCTGATTTATAAAACCAGAACTATATGCTGAAATCTTGAGTATTCAATATACTTACCCTATAGATATAAAATCATGATAGAATTGGATAATGGAAATGCCAATTTTATGTAATGTCTTAGATCAGGGCAACTTTAAATTCTTATTTTGTAAGTAATTTTATATGATACCATTTTCATTTTTCTTATACATTTAACAATACTATTTTTTACACCAAAACTTTACTCTTACAGTTTCGACTGTTCTGCAGTCATCATCAGAGCTACAATATCCAAATATATAAGCATACAATTAATACATTATATTTATATATATAATCAATAACATAATCTTAGCCTGACCATTATAAATAATCATTTTCCATTTGATTATTCTACTCTTAACTATTTTTACTTTCTTAGTTATAGTATTTTATTATTAAATTATTCTAAAACAATTTTATTATAATTTTAAAACTTTAATCTTTAAACTCTACTATTTAATCTATCATTTTATTATTATATTTTCTTAATTACTTCCAAACCTTCTTTATTTTTATTATATATTCAACTATTAACTTTTTAACATTAGAAATTACCTTTTTATTACATTACTAAATACTTACATCTATTTCCAAAAACCAACTGACAAATTTTCAAAAATTCTTATACTTGTTTAACAACTCCCTCTACCATCATTTTCTTCAACTTTATTTTTAAACCTTTTTATAGTCAAACTATTATTAATAACAGTAACTATAATTATTCATAAAATTATTGTCTTTACCCCAAAAGATTTGGTTTTATATTTTTAATCAATATTGCCTCTTTAATTTTCTTATCCCTTCTATTACATATATAATTAATCATTTTTATACTATCCTTCTCAAACCTATGACCTGTTTCTAATAAATGCAAATAAATTGGTGTCCTCTCATCATACTTATGTTAAACTAATCTTGTATAAATTGAATTCTTTGTCTCACCTACATAATTAGTTTTTATATTTTTACTTTTACATGTCTTACATTCAATTTTATATACCCCATTTATGCATTTTTCTTTTTTATCTAATATATTAAGTATATTTTCCTTTTTTTATTTACTATCTTAAATTTTATTATATTATTAAACTTAATAATTATTTTATTCATCCTTTTTACAATACTATTATTATAAGTTCTAATACCCATATATATATATATATATATTCATTCTTATGTATTTTATCTTTTCTACATACTATTGCCTTATTTTTATTAAATTTTTCTTCTGATTTTCTTATATTTTCATCTGTAATTTTCTTTGGATATTCATTATTTTTACATTCTTTAATTATCAAGTCTACCCATTTACTATAATCTTCTTTGTCTGAGCAATAATTCCTAGCTCTATATATTCTTGAATTTATACTACTTAGTTTATATTTTATATCTATAAAAAATAAATAGTATAAATTCAAGAATATATAGAGCTAGGAATTATTCCTCAGATGAATATGATTACAGTAAACAGCTAAAATTGATAATTAAAGAATTTAAAGATAATCAATATCCAGAGAAAATTTTAGATAAAATTATAAGGAAATAAGAAGAAAATTTTAATAAAAATAAGGAGATAGTATGTAGAAAAGATAAAATAGGTAAGAATGAATATATGGATATTAGAACTTATAATAATAGTATTGTAAAAAGGATGAATAAAATAATTATTAAGTTTAATAATGTAATAAAATTTATGATAGTTAATAAAAGAAAGAAAATATACTTAATATATTAGATAATAAATATGTAAAAAAAGTAGAAAAATGCATAAATGGAGTATATAAAACTGAATGTAAGACACGTAAAAGTAAAAATATAAAAACTAATTATGTAGGTGAGACAAAGAATTCAATTTATACAAGATTAGTTCAACATAAGTATGATAACAGGATACTGATTTATTTGCATTCATTAGAAACAGGTCATAGGTTTGAGAAGGATAGTATATAAATGATTAATTATACAAGTAATAGAAGGGATAGGAAAATTAAAGAGGCAATATTGATTAAAAATATAAAACAATATCTTAATAGGGATTTTGGAGGAAAGACAATTTTATGAATAATTATAGTTATTATTATTAATAATAGTTTCAATATAAAAAGGTTTAAAAATAAAGTTGAAGAAAATGATGATAGAGGGAGGTGTTAAACAAGTATAAGAATTTTTGGAAATTTATTAGTTGGTTTTTGAAATAGGATTATAAAGATGTAAGTATTTAGTAATGTAATAAAAAAGTAATTTACAATGTAAAAAGGTTAATAGTTAAATATATAATAAAAATAAAGAAAGTTTAGAAGTAATTCAGAAAATATAATTAAAACGTTAATAATAAAATGATAGATTAAATAGTAGAGTTTAAAGATTAAAGTTTTAAAATTATAATAAAATTGTTTTAGAATAATTTAATAATAAAATACTATAAATAAGAAAATAAAATTAGTTAAGAGTAGAATAATAAAATGGAAAATGATTATAATAGTCACACTAAGATGTATGCTATTGATTATATATATAATGTATTAATTGTATAATCATATATTTGGATATTGTAGCTTTGATGATGACTTCAGGACAGTTGAAACTGTAAGAGTAAAGTTTTGGTGTAAAAAATAATATTGTTAAATGTATAAGAAAGTTGGAAATAGTATCATATGTAAATATGGAAATCACTACATAAAGGAAGGAAGAAGAAAATTGTATTATTTCCCTAAGTAATTTTATAGTTTTTGCTAAAATATATAAATGTAACTTACAGAGTTTTTTTTTAAAAGACAGAATATATTTTTTTATTTAAATCAATGTTATTGTGTTGAATAAATATTCTCTAAAGTCTTTATTTCTGAGATTGACAGTTGGGAAAAGCTTAACATATTTAAATCTTTCAGCATGGTTTTGTTTGTCTTTTGAAAAAAAGTAATTTGAAAGCATTGAAAATATATTCTTTGTTATTGCTTTCTTTTATTCTTTCTTTTTTTTTTTTTTTTTTGTCAATAAATAATCTGCTTTCAGAAATAGAACTTAGAAATACACATCTACCCTAAAATATTTTGCAAAAAATCATTGATTTTATATAATGCATTAAATCAGAGTTGTTTTAAGTCTTACACATATACATTTGGAAGCAGTTTTTTCTAATTTTGCTCAACTTTAATGACATACTGTTGGAATTTCAAAAACACCCTGCATATATTGTATGGAAAGAAATGTTAAAAATAAATATTTTTCCACAAGCTCCACTGAAAAATTTGGGTGTCCCTCCTAGTACTAAATAATGATGTCAACCAAGTCCACGGAGACTTTTTATCTGATGAAGGCAATATCTAGAAAACTAGTCTGAGGATTTGGACATGGCACTACCCATCCAGTGTCTATGAATTACTCAGACTTATTGACATCTCTTGAATAGAATAATAGAGCAGGTTGTTGCATCTAATGCATATTAATTAGATATGATTTCCTAAACTGGCCTATTCTTAGCTAATTGCTTGTTCCTTTTGATTGTATATTATTGAATCACTCAGAAATGTCTCATTCTTATATTCTAGAATCAGCCTTTATTTTACTTACATTACATGTCAACCAAATCTTTCTGGAAGCAAAAAAAGATTTGCTGACTAGAACCCAGCCTAAACTGATTTGTTATTTTCTTTTTTTTTAACCTGTTTCTAAGGAAAAGTATTTTGTCTGCCATATACAGTCAGTTGCTCTATGACTTAACAAAAATGTTTCCAAACATTTAATCCTGGCTTCAGCGATATTGAATGTAATTATTGATATTAGTTGTTTTGTTATTTTCATTGGTCTTTGTGCCCGATTTCCTTCGGTGTCATGGCAGAGGGCCAAATTTTGGAGTAAATGGGCTTTCAGATCTTCCCATTTCAGTTCTTATTTTTTTTTTATGAACCTCCAAGCAATAAATCATTTGATTATTATTACTAATAATATTTATCTCTTTTTTTTCTTATTTATTAAATAATTTTTCAAGTCTTTTAATTGATATTTTATTTACTCCTTTTTATTTTTTAAAATCATATGTTAACAATTATATATCCTAGGTTTAATTCTTATTCATTGTTTCATTTTCTAATGAAATTTGTAATTATTATTTTTTATTATGGCATTTGCAGTTTCTGTTTCATTGTTATGTTTCACATGAATATGTTAGAACATATGGACCCAGATTAAAATATCTGTAAATACAATGTTGATTTTATTCAATTTATTCCATTCTAGTTTTTTAGATGGCATTTGATGTCAAAAAGAACAGGAAGAATGCAATTCTTAAATTATGCATCATACATAAGCATATCAAGAGTTAGCTACTAATTGACTTTCCTACAAATTCAAAATGGTTAATAACTATAATAACACCTTTCTTTTTACACTTTATATGATGCAAAACTATTTTCTTAAAATGTTTTTTATTTCTTTTCTAACACAGTCTTGATTTTTTAGCAGTCTTTTTCGGAGTTTGTATTAGCTGCAAACTTAATAATACATTATTCTTAAGTCAAGACTTCAGCTTCTGTTAAATAATTTCTTTTCTTCTAGTTTTAACAGTTCTGTAGTCTTCTTCAGAATTTCTATTTGCTGTAAACTTTGGCTTTTATTTGATGAATGTTGCAACTAATGTATGTTATGAAGAAATGCTAGACAATCAAACAGTTAAAAAGGAAGTTAAATAATTTGAAAAAAGTAATATATTTGTATTGTATCAAGTGTAAAAAGAAAGGTGCCATTAATTGAAATTATATATGTTATTAATGAATTTGTAGGGGATAAGGAATAATAATAATAATGTCATATTAAATTACCATCCTAGTGGTTTTTTTTCAAAAAGTTAAAGATTTCCAACAAGATTAGGATTTTGTTTAGATAATTCTATCCACTAGTTAAGGTGGTGAAAGATTGGTCAGTAATTGGCTCTCTGATTATTTTTGGCTTGTTAATAAAGGCAGAAGATCTTACATTTAGCCCTAGTTGGTTAGCTTAACTAGTGAGATCTTCAATGAGTTGGATTTTTATTCATTTATTACTCTTAATGAATTTTGGAAGATGTAGATGTAAAGGTTTTTTGGCAATAAATTTCATAGTTGAATAAATTATTGATTTGTAATTACTAGCAGTTATTAATATCAACCACTTTTTACTGCCCATTCATTGAAAAGCATTGATAAGCAAATAAGGTACATGTGTTTACCCAAATTTAAGTATGTTGTCATTCTCATAACTCAGAGTATACTAACCTAAGCTTGATCAATTAACACTAGATGATTGCAGAATTCTAGTGACCAGTTTTAGCTATGTTAATAGTGACTCGTTTCGAAAGATCATTAGCCAGAAAATGGTCTTTTAAAAGCAGATATCCATTTACCTCCTCTATTACAGAGTCATCTATTGTAAGCTTAAGTAATTAATTTATATTGCTGTACTCTACATTTTTGGAATACTTTATTACAATGGAATAGAGTAAATATCTTAAAAATGGTGTTGTCAGAGTGAAAATCTTGGAATTACATTTAACATAATAGTCGTAGTCCAAAGTCGAAAGGTAAATTAACAAAAGTGATATCAGTAATATATATATAATTGCCACCTAAGCTGTACAAATGAATTGGTTTTGGGTTCAAAACCTTAGAAATTTGAATTTCATATTCTTTAATGCGTTTGTATAAAAGATTAATGTTAGATGTGCAAAATTCTCATTAAAGTAAACAATATTTCTTCGGAGTTCATGAGCAGTTCAAGCATCTGATGTAACAGGGCAGAAGTTGCCACTCTACAACTGCACCAAACCGTGCTGGCCAGTCTTTATTTGACAAAGGTATTTAATAGAATTATATCAAACTTTTAACTTTTATCATTTCTTTATGTATGCTTGAAGAAGCGTAATAAAATTTGTTTTCATAAATTGACCACAAAAAAAAAAAAAAACATGCTGAAATATTTGAAATCTAGTAATTAATAAAAAACGAATTAACAAGAATATAATTAGTTAGAAATTTTATATGACTGGGGTTTTTTTTTCTCAAATTAATCTTTTTTTTTTCTTTCTCTGTCAAGTTTCATAATCTTCAACTCAGTAAAACTGGAATTGTACTCGTAGTGTTATCATTATTATTTTTTTTAATTTATTAAATAAGAAAAAAAAAAATTAAAACTTTTTAAAAGAAGGAAACCATATGTTCCATTATTAAAGTTCAAAACATTTATTTATTTTGAAGAATAAATATCCAGTTTCTAAGAATTTGGTTACAAAGTTTTATAAAAAGACAAAATCTTCATTAATTATCTGTTAAAATTATAAAAGCAGTCATTTCTATTTCTGTTGTGTGATTACATCTATAAAAAGATATAGAAAACTTTTGGGATAAACTTTCAAAAATGTCTGTACATTTAGCCAACTTTCTAAGATGTATTCATGTGTTTACTTCTTTATACATATCTCTAGATGATATTCTTTTTTTATATATGTCAAAGCGTTGTCCGGGAAG
The DNA here is from genome assembly GCA_028023455.1 of Epiperipatus broadwayi. Lineage (NCBI taxonomy): Eukaryota > Metazoa > Onychophora > Udeonychophora > Euonychophora > Peripatidae > Epiperipatus > Epiperipatus broadwayi. The sequence continues at coordinate 628,039 of JAQFVV010006374.1, forward strand.
CGAACCCGGACCGGCAGCTATGCTAACCACTAGGCCACCAATGCTTGACTAGGTGCAGAATTGTCATGGCTTCATATGTAGTTTTCAAATTTTTTTTTATATGTGTATGTTGAATAATATGTAGTAAATGATATCTAATGATTATGTATTCTGCTGCAAATCCTGGGTGGCAATGATACACTAATATTATATCATTAGTAATTATTTGCCTTGTGTTGTTATCAATCCTGAAAATATTTCATTTACACATATTCTAAAATAACTTCATGATAATTTGTATTAATATGTAGTTTGAATAGTGTTGATGAAATTTTACATTTTTTCTTGTTTTCATTCCACAATTTTCATAACACTTTTTCCTATAGTCTTTGCCTTCCATATCTCAAAATTCCCAATTTTTGTTATTTCCTTAACTCTTGTGATGTATCACATACCATATAGAACTTTTTTTTACTGTCTTATTAGTTTTACTTCTGAATATTATGTAAATAAAACACTTATTTATAAGTAAGTTTTAGTGGAGAAGATATAAATTGAATGTTAATATAGATAGGCTGAATGTTTTCGAGGATCCATGCCTCATAATCATAGCCATCATAAAAATGTATAATAAAATATATGCAAAGATAAGCCAGTGTTACATAGTCCATTTCTTTGAGATTTCAAAGCAAGTATAATTTCTATTGATAGCATGGATGTTTCCATTAATGTAGAATGCTTCTTTTATTTTTCTCTTATGATCATTTGATTCTGAGCATAAGATTATGGGATTGGCCAATGTGAAGTTGTGTCTGGATTGCTTGGAATGCTCCAAAAATACAGAGGATTTATTGTTGTTCTTCTGAGCTCTGTTGTAAGTGTACAGGTGTTGAGCAAGTCTAGTGTTGATTGTAGCCTATCTATATTTATATCTTCTACATTAAAACTTACTTATATATAAGTGTTTTATTTATTGTATTCTTTAATATTAATGATATTTATTGTAAAACATTATGAGAATCTTAATCTTTTATCAAGTTTTCTATTTCTATACCTATAATTATTATTTTGGTATTAGCATATTTCAAAACCTTTTCATGTAATAATAAAAAATGCACTTTTAGAAAAACACATTCTTTCAAATCTATAATCCTTTCATAAAATCTTTTACATTGTCATCTGATCTATTAATGTATATATTTTCATTTATTGTTAATTCCTTATATAGTTTCTACAAAAGAATTTCATTAGTACACCATAACAATGCAAGGTTTTAATGAAATCTGTTTAAATATTGGATAGTAAAAACTTTAATTAGCAATGCTTTCACAGTTAGAAATCATTGTTGATTTTAACCCTGATAATATTATGTTGATATCAGCTGATATTAGTAATTTAACAAAAAGAAAACAGTCTCTCTACTGAGGAAAAATGTATACTTCTGTGTTTACACAATATTGACTTTTTTTGACAACATGTTTATATTTTATTTGTTTTCTTTTTATTATTATTTTTTTCATAAAATTATTTTGTTTTTTAAGAAGTACATGATGTTTACATTTGACTTTGTTTGAATATATTTTATTTTTAAAGAAAATCAATTATTTTATTATAGTGGGATAAGGATTGGAATTGGAAAAAGAATTTTAATATTTCAAAAAATATTTTCATTACTTGAACTCATGCTTTAAATAAAATTTGTCTTAAATTTACAGATTTGATGGAAAATGGGTTTGTTTTTGTTAGGTCATGTTTTTAACCTGAAGACTGAAATGAAATCTTTTGTTTAAATTATTTATTATTTAATTTCTGGTTATTACTTCTTTTTTTATTTGCCTAATTAGGTGACTACTTTCATTTTTTGAACTTATTTATATTTTTAATAAAATTTGTCAAAAATGTAAATATTTGATAAAGGATAAGCATTTTTCCTTCTTAAAGATGAAAATGAAGGAAAATTTTGACAAAGTGAGCAAATAAACTCCTATGGGTATGTAAAGCACTTAAGGGTTAATATGTTGTAGTGGGTGCATGCATAATATCTTGAAGATCCTCACAATTGTAATAGTGACTGATTGCTTTAAATACCCATAATATGTTATGAGTTTTTGGCAATCATTTTAGATAACTAAGAATATTTCAAGAAAACTCAACTCTTTTTAGTAAGTTGCTTCTGACCAATCTGATTAGTAATCTAATATGTGCTGAGATGTGGATTGCTATAATTTGTAATTTAGGTAATAACATTTCCAGAGTAATCCATCTTAATCAGAAAAATGTTGATCATAAAATAAATAGAGTATGGTTCATCCATTAATGATGGAGAGGTCATGCAAGAAAGGACTCTAAGGCTAGCACTTTTTCATTATATCTTACCAGGTCATTGCATATGCAAATCTTAGTAAATATATATTTAAAAAATGTATATTTTCCTTCCTATTACAAATGTATACAAAATTTAAACTTGCCTAAATGTTGTTGTTTTTTTTTTTTTACCCTTATGAAGTGTTTCTAGTTTGGAATGATTTTGATCATGTCTGTAAAACTGAGATTCTTTTTGCTTTATGGTCAGTTTACCAAGAGAAGAAGTTTTGAATCCTAATTTAGGAATCTAGTTTATTGGATTAGACTGAGATTTGTTTTAACTTTTCTCTCAAACTGAAATAGATTGTTTTTTTCTTTTAAGTTTACTATTTTTATCTATGTATCCATCAGATCAAAATAAGTAATTAGTCTAACCAATTCCATATTCAATTTTCATTGGTGTCAGATTACCATGCTCTTACCCCTAGGATCTTCTCTTCAGTGGTAAATGACAAATACTTTGGTCTTACATTTATGGAAGGCTTATTAAAGTTTATGACTTACTTTAAATATTATAGTGCAGAAGTATATTAAGGGAGTGTCTAGCAACAATGTAAATTACCAATGTTGATCGGCAGTTATCTAAATTTGCTAGTCTGTTTTGGAATGACTTTGTAGAATAGTACTTAGGTTATCCCTGATTCACGTTCATATCTTTTTTCTTCAAGTTACAAACAGGCTAAGATTTTTTTCAGAATAATTAGCCCACAGACACTTTAATTATTCTCAAATAGGTAATAAAATAAAAGCTAGAGAGCCTTTAAATAATCCACATTAGACAAAGACCCTCCAAAAGCTCTTATAGAAAAGAATTCAAGGAAAAAATAGTACTCCCCAGGCTTGATAGTTCCTGTTGTTTCACTCTCTCTCTAAAAATATCTATATAACTTGGAAGATTATGAAGTGGCTGTCTGAAAGAAACATTCTAATTCTGTTGAAAAAAATGTTCATGTGACCCAAATTCGAACCCAAATCATAGGCAAGATAGATGTGCTAATAGTGCATTGTAAAACATTTCTAGCTTTCCAATATTAGAAGTAAATGGTTATTTAATTGTTATTAGCTTGAGATAAAAATCCTAGGTTAATTTGGATAGTCATATGAAGGGGGGGGGGGTATCAATGCAATGACCCAAAATGTAAATATAATTGTAATATGATGTCCCTTTACTTCAGATGGAAAAGATATCATGTTCGTATTGGCGCTTTATCATTTTAGTCTCTAGTACTTACTTAAAGCTAAGCGTTTTTAAAGTTATAATTATATGTAAATGAAATTAATATTAATTGTTACCACTGTAGTTAATTCACACATTGATCCCACATTTTCACTGCTGAATATTTTACGTTTTGTATTTTAATTTGTTTTGCTCTCACTAGATGACACTAGCTACACATTTATTTTTTTTATGTAGCACTCTGCTCTGGGGCTTTTGTTTTTTTTACTTATCAGCTCTGCTTTTTAAAATCACTCGCTGAATGGCTGTAAAAAAAAAAAATATATTGTATTACCAAGCTGCTTTTTATAATAAATGCTTACTGGAATCTTGACTATTTTCTTTGCCACATTTCTCTATATTTAAGCTTGATTGTTTTGTTTTTTTTTTAAATTGTGTGAAAAAAAATATTAATTAATAAAAATAATGGTATATTTATTATTATTTTAAGTAACTCCAGTTTACATGCTTAATTGGTATAAGGTTTGATTTCATTGGAAGGGATTTTAAAAAGTTTCCTTTTTTAGTTCTTTGTTTGAATTTAATTTTTGAAAGTTGGGGGGAAAAAACAAGAAACATTTCTATTCTTAATCCAAAAATATTAGCATTGCCAGAAACCAAATAATCGAAATATTTTTAAATTTTTATATTTCTGTTTCTATATGCATTTTTTTTTAAACAAAAAAAAAATCGTCTTAAAAAATTTAAATGTTTTTTTTAACCGTCAATTTAAAATGTTAGTTTGAATGCGCGCACACTCACGCATTCAATTCCTCCATATTTGGTAATTACATAAGATTTTAAAAAGTGCTCTTTATCTATGCTACGAATAAAAATATGTACTGTACAGCATTTAAAACGGACACTGAAGTTAGAAATAAATGGCATATATGTATATACATTTATAAAGCGATAATATTATTCTGCGCCATCGCAATAAATTACAGTCAACGTTTAACCAATTTAGGAGGTTAATGCCCCGCGCACTATTTTTTAAGATGTGTTAAAAATTGAAAAACGTATGTTTAAATAAATGAGATTTTTTCCCCTAAATATATTTTATGTATCGCACAATGATATATAATATAAAATTGTTTCATTTAGTTGCTTTTACTTCTTTTTTTTTTGATAGTCAACATTTGCAACTTTTCAAAAAAAAAAAATGTCTTAAGGTCGTTTGTTTCTTTATATATTTATTTTTTTGGAAAACTAATCAAATATTCCTACGTAGATCCTTTTAAATACTGTTTTCATTGTGTAAATGCTCGGAATTAAATAAGAGCGTTTTTCATTTTTAACTGATTATACTTTTTATGGGAATATAGTTTTTATTTCAGTTTTTCTTCCCCCCTTTTTTTATATTTGTATTATTCGGTTATGATTGTTTTAGGATTGGATTACAAATAAATTATTGCCATAATTTAAATCGATACACAAAAATGCAACACATGCTATTATTATATATTTTTATCATTTACCACAGGGGTGTCCAACCTTTTGTTGTCTCTGGGCCACATTAAAAAAAAGAAGTGTCTGGGGCCACACATTAAATATACAAAAGCTGACAAGCAAAAAAAAAATGTCTATGATAATTTCTGTGATATTCATTATTATTGATAATCAGAAAAGTCATTAAATATTAATCTTAAAGACGCATTAACCCATTTGGAGAGTCATTCAAAGTCGTCTAAGAGGCTCCAAGTTTGTAACATATCATTGATGTTTTTAAACGTATTATAAAAGTAAAATTAGAGAAACATAAAATTAGTTGGATATTGACAGTCTGAGTGTATATGTACATTGAGTTTAATTACATTGTCCGTGCTCAGAGCCACCCTAGTACATATGTGGTTCCCAAGCCGCAGGTTGGACTATCCCGATTCACTAGGTAAATTGATAATCCAATATATAAACAGAACCAACCACTTGGTATATATGCACAAGTACAAAAACAATATTTCTCATGTTTGAGTGGGGAAAAAAAAGGCCATTGTCAAATTTTGTTTTGAAAAATTTAGAGGGCAGATTGCAAAGATGGATTAATTTATAAGTTGTTTGTGATACTGTACTTATATACATATCAATTGTATACTGGTGGTAAGGTTTATGAAAAAAAGCAATATTATCCAAAATATAATTAACGCCTGTGCTTTTTAATTATTAAAACTAATGCATTCAACTAAATCACAATGTGCATAATATACATCAAATTTAAACCTATTCTAATTACAATCATGATGTTTAAGAGTTTGATAAAGTTGAGTTCCTTTAAAATCAGTCCTGTGAGCCTTTATAGCTGTAATGTTACTACTATATTTATCATCTGACATATTATTTTTATAAAGAGGTGGTAGAGGGCGATTAAGTGCTCTGATTTTTAGTAAGACAATAATAAATATTAGAAAATAAAACAGTTTGAATGCTTTAGAAAAGTAGTATTACAAAAAATATATATATCAGAAAATTGCTTTTCCAACTACTCTACTAACAAGTTGCAGATATTCAGCTTAGTTACAAAATGATTCAAAAATTCTTAAGGATTGCAAAAGTTATGAAAAATAAATTATGCACAAGTTATGAGTTGTGGACTACAAGGCGATAAACCAGTTTGAATATTATTTATTTGTAGAGCACATAGTGCGAAATTATTCTTATTATACTTTGAATTACAGTATATTTACAATTCCTCTCCTTCTTACATTTTTGCCCAATTGGCACTAATCTTTCCATGCAAACAGCATCAGCACCATCTTTATTAATTGTGTTTCCATTTTAAAAATTAAAATAATTTAATCTGATTATTTATTATGAAAATAGCATCATAAAAGTATATCTGCCTGCTAAATTATTTCACAACAACTAGTTCTGCTGAAACTTGTATCTGGGAGCACTGGAGTTCAGTAACTCATAAAGAATAACATGTTCATTTGGTTAGAGCATTATCTTAAAATTCAATATTTAAGAATCTAAGGTCCTGGTTCAATTCTCATGCTAGTGCTATCACTGATCAGGCCAGCAACACCTGAAAAAAAGAGGAAAGTAATACCTTTTGAAACATACATTAACCTGTATGCTGACATATACAATGATTGTAATATAAAACACAAGTATCATATGGTATGTCCATATTAATATGGGGTGAAAAGAAATGGCACCATAAGAAAATGCAAATTACTTACTCATTTTTTAAACAAAGTATTGCACATTATATGTGATGATTAAAAAGTGTAGACTAAAGAATCAAAGAAAAATTAAAAATTCTTATGCTAAATTGAAAACACAACTGCAGATCATTTTCTGATTCACCATGGTCTATATGCTTTATGGATTACAGATTTGAATATACTAATCTAGTAACTGGATATTAGTCTCTACTGTAATGATAATATGGTAGCAAAATGTTTTTCTACACAATAGTACCACCTAGCGAAAGCTCTAGTAAGCAAGTGTTAAAAAATTGTTCATCATGTCCCTATCCAGTGATTTCTAGTCCAATATTGGCTGAATCTTTGGATCACCTCTTCAGCATCCATTTAACCTCTTAACTATAAGGCTCTGACCCCAAAATGAAAACACACTAGTGATTTCCATCTAAGCTATGGCATTGAAATTATGATGCACACAGCCTTCTAGAATTTATTGATTATTAGATCTTGCACTAAGTAGCACTATTGTGTGGGGGAAAATTGCTACTGTCTCTATGGTTTGTGTAAGCATAAAGAAAAAAATGATCATAGTGGTTATAATAGGCACTTGTTATGGAATAATATAAATTGAGATACTATTACAATCTTTAATATTTGATAGTGACCAAATAACATTTTCAATAAGGAATAATGAAAATTATTTAACACAGTCAAAGCATTTCATTCCTAATGTTATAATTATAAAACAAATATAAAGGAATTTTGGTATATTTTCTTTTACAAAGAACTTACTATCAGAAGTAATGTAGTACTGATAGAAACCATACTGAAAAATTATTGAATAAATTTATTTGGGACTGAAAGATAAGGTCAAATTTCTGCCACTGAATGATTAGTATCAAAGCAAACAATATTTTCCAAGAGAAAACTACTCCTACTAACAAGTGTTAATTTCTTTTAGAAATACTTCTGTTATCAGAACTTTATCGGATCACGTTGATTACAACAAACATGTCTGAAAGTTGTTAGGGTTATGATTTACAAATCTGAGTGATAGTTTAATACTGCTCCTAAATGTGAAGGCTTTTTTGCATTTGTTTAACGTGTGCAATTTTCTAAATATTGACCATGTTATGAAATCAACTTTGGTGATATTAATGTATGTATATATAAATGAAATCTTTAAAAGCATATATGGATTCTGAAAATTAATAAAACCATTACAAGGCCCAATCATGATTTTAATAAGGGTGAACAACATGTTTCCATGATTTGATGCAGAGCTTTTGTTTATGTTCTTTCACTGATGAACCTAAATTGTAAATCCATGAAATCATTGTTGGAAAGAGTTTAAATCCTAATTGTTCCATCGTAGCTTTCAGAATACTTTTAACTGAGAAATTTAATTGTTTTATAACATATATATTTTCTAACTAAAGTATGTACACATATATTACTGTCTCTTGAAGGAATTGGTTTATTATCAAAAGTTGTTTTAAGATGGAATTCTGGCATTAATTAATATTATTTATTTCTAATTTAAGAATTTTATATTTAATAATAATTATCTTATCAAAGCTAGAATTACTAGAAATATGCATTTTTTTTCTATCTTCAAATTTTTTTCATATTTGTGTGATCTTAGATTTCTATACACACACAAACATTCTTACATATGTGTATTTTTAAAACTTTCTGAATAAAAACGTTTATTTTGGTATGAACTATAGAACCAACATGCGGTGTGATATATAGGACACATATCTTACCAGCCCTTCAATTGTCAAACTCATAAAATGTTTTAAATTGTATCAAATTCCTAAGACTAGTGCTATAAGTCTCATATCTTAACATCTTCTATATATTTTTATAGTGAAAGATTCTTTGAATCTAAAAACTTGAATTATGAAACTGCTATTTATTTACTTATATTTTCTATCAAGATGTAGGTTTAAATATCCGAATAATTTGATCATTTTTGATACAGAGCTATAGTGATGATTATTTTTAATATATATGATAATTCTTTCACAACATGCAAATACTCATCTATCTATCAATCAATCTATCTATTTATCTGTTTGTCCGTCCATGATAAGACATATTTAGATATAATAGTGCCAAAAACATGCACACATTTCTGCATTTCAAAGTTAAATTTAAATTCATACTTGTATTGAATATTTTATTTAAATATAATTTTTGATGGAATTATATTAGTTTAATAAAATTCATACTGGGCAACCTTAATGTTTATTTACAAAGACAGGATTTGAAATAAGATTTTAAGGCTCACATTAAGCAGTATAGTTTGTAAAAAATTGAATGCAGACATGAAAGAACTGTTCTTGAGCAGCTAATGCTTACATGATATTTTATTAGGCAGAAAGTCTTTTTATTTAAATAAAAATAACATACAACAATTATACTAAGAGTGTATGGTGAGAAGTGTTATAAAATAAGATCTCATAGCCATAGGAACTATATTAAACAATGGATATATTACATCAAATCTCTAGTCACACAAGCAACTATAATAGCCTCAGTCTCTTCAAAATCAAGAATACTGATTTCATTCACAAAGTTTATTGTCAAGCGTTGTTAGCTGAGAGGTTAGCGCAGCTGCCTTGCAAGCAAGCAGTTGGTTGCAGACGGTTGTTGCAGATTCGCCTCCCGGTCAATGCTATGACATATGGAAAAAAAAAGTTTATTGCTTTTTTTAGCACCCATTATAGTATTCTTTTCACAAGAAATGACATAACATAGACCCAAGAGATTTAATGTTTGGGTCTGCATATAATTTAAATTATACACCCTGAAGTACATGTATAATTCATGTCTCAAGTAGGTAAGAATAATTATTCTCATAGTAATTGGAATAAGGAAAATGCATTTTGTATTGAATAAATTAAAGTTGTGTAAATTTTTAACAAATAATAGACCTTTTTGTTTTAAAATATACATGTATAGATGTATTTATATGAGTAACAATTGAGAAAACATTTTTTTAAATAAATACCATGAAATAGAAAATCAACAATTTATCTTCATTTTTTAATCATTTGTAAAGCGCATGCATACTCATTATGTAAGTAATATATATTAAGACTATAGTCTTAAGACTATGCATATGCACTTTACAAATTATTAATTACAACTTTAAATTGTTTTAAAAGATTTCTAATTATAAGAACTTCATACTGACTCGTTGTAAATTGAAAGATTTCGCATATGTTAGTTCATATAGAAATTTGTGAATATAATCAGTGAAGTAGTTAATAGCTTCACACTCGCAAATCAAAATGCTTTAGATTCACCTATATATTTAGAAATTAAGTTGAAGATAATAGTGGCTGCTCTTGTCTTTTAAAGTCGTTAATCTTGTGTTTAGATTTGTAGAGGTCCCTAATGTCGCATTTTAGGCACATAGTCTTAAGGTTATAGCCTTAATATATATTATATTACTTCATTCTTTTTTTAAAAAAAAAACAGTTTTCCATTGTAATAGTAATGCTTTGATTGTTTGTTGAGAAAACGTTGAATTTTATCTTCTGTGTTATTCCTAAAAATATATAAACTACTTTTATTTTTAATTCACCAATCCGACATCAATTTGAAAATTATACACATTGCTTTTCATTAATATTTATTATGATTTTAGAAATCATTTTGTCTGAATTATTCATATTTTATTATGTTATAATAATCAGGAATGAGTTAATGCCAAATTATAAGCTTCCATAAAATTTACCATTATTTATTAAACATAGAAAAACGACTATTGAGAGATGTTTTGAGATAACAATTATTATTAACAACGTACTACTAATATTTTTAAATTGCCATCATTTCGGATTTGAATTAAGATCACTGAAATAAATAAATGGACTTTTCATTATGGTTTGGATATGCTAATATTTTCATATGTTATAATTAGTTTTTCTGAAATATATTTAATTATTTACGATTAGCATGTAAACTTTTGTTAATAAAGTAAAATTTGCGAATTGATAACTAGTTTTTATGTTTAAATTTTAATGTTATATTATTTTAATAACTTTGTAAGTAATTTTTATTTACGTTTAGATTAAATATAAAATAAGTCGAATCAAATAGACTATAAATTGTAATGATATATTAGTCTATTTGCCATTTTAAATGATAAAGTGTTTTGGTTAATGAAATCAAGCTAATTTTTTTCAAAAATGAAATCGACTGGTCTTATTGTCTAAAAGGTTTATTACTTTCTCTTAATGATTACAGTGTATATGCTTTTTAAGTAGAATTTTCGGTGTTTTTTTTTACTTTAGTGGGAGAATAATCCTAGTTTTATTTGCAATATAACTTTAGAATCTAATAAAGAAATTATTCTGTATTTGATCTTTTAGCTTCAGATGAACATTCGTTAGAGAATGCTATTGATATTTGTGAGAACTATAAATGAACATTATGTAGAAAGAGAGAAAAATCAATAGGTACTCCTGCATTGACTTTTAAAAATAATATAAAGTTTGTGAAAATATGTCATAAGATAAAATAATAGGATGATTAACAATGTGCATTTAAATTTGTTGTCAAAAAGACTGATCACAGGTAGTGAAGTGTTTGATACCTGGTTTAGTAATAAAAGGAATAACAACTCAGATAATGTAAAGAGATGGTTGTAATTAACAACTCCGAGGAAGAAAGTAAATCAGAATTAGTAAACATAGAGGAGATGAGAAGGGAAATGAAGATAAGACCACAATAGTTAATGATGTATAGAAGTTGAATTTATTCAATATGATGTGGCACTTGTTGGAACAGTAATAGATGCAGTTAAATAAATAAAAAAATATTATAAAGTATGGAAATATGGAAAACAAAATCATGAAGAAGAAGAAAATTATAAATGTTCAAATATTGAAAAGAGAGATGAGATGTATTATTGAAGAAATATGAAACAATTAGATTGGAAACAGGCACTTGGATTATGAAAGATGTTTTTAGAGTGAGCAGAGTAAGACAAATAGATGAAAAAAATTATATAAGATTATGGAGAATATAGATAATGATTTTTGAATAGGAGACGAGCATATTATCTAGTAAAATGATATAGTTAAGGCTACTTCACAATAAAAGATATGGGTTTATTTATATGATTATGTCATTAATGTAATGAATTATTTATATCCACATAAGTGTATACACAGAGAGCTATCTAATTATTATTCCATATTAACTTTGATTTTAGTTGCCAAAACATTTTATCATTTTAAATTGTCTGTCATGATAAAGCGATCACATAGTTTTTTTCATACATGGACATATATGTATGTGTGTGGGTGATTATTGATTTTGTTACAGATGCTTAATAATGATTTTTAATTTAATGTCTAGATTTTAAGACTGTTGTTGTTTAGATTTTGGGAATTACTCTAAAAACATTTTTAAAAACTCTTATCACAATGAAAAATAATGCTAACACTACTATAACTTATATACTGACATCGTGAAAAAAGTAATAATTATTGGATTTTTGTATGATGCTTTAAGAATTACATAATTTAAAGAACTTAGTATCATTTCCACTGAATATTCAGTATTTGGTGTAGTGCACTTATTTTCATTCTTAGTTGGCCTGCAGTATAATTTGTGAAAAATCATTGGCAAATGTAAAGTACAGATCTATCAACACAAGAAGACATATACTGATGCTATGTATACTACTAAAACTAAACTATCTTCTGGACTAAGAAGATATAATTAGTTAATCATAGAGTTGAAACTTAATGTCTTAACATGTATGCATTTTCAAAGTTTATGAACTGATTTAATTAAATCACGTTTACAACTAACTTTTCATTCCAGAAGCATGTCTGAATTTGATTCAAATTTATATAAATTTTGAAGACAATCTAATTATAAAAATAAAATTATTTCTAATTATTAACAAAGTTCAAGTAAAACACAGTATAAAACTGTATATACCAGAAGATAATAAAAAATGGTAAAATATATAAGAAATAAATTTACAAGCTATCTCTTTCAGCTTTAAAGATTTTAACTGAACTGGATGCTTCTGAGATTGTTTACCACCCAGTTGCTCAAAATAATTTTCTACTCTTTAAGCAATTTAATGTTAGATATTTATTTAAGGATGATTAATATAAAATGATTGACCAAACTGTAAAGTGTTGAAAATAATTCACTCCCACTTCAACTGCTCCAAGTAGGCCATATTTGTATTAGCCTCATATTTGGGTGATGATAGTTTATTGAAGTAGTCAAAATATTTTCAGTAAAAAATAAAATTGGTACTCAGTTGAAATGAGAGTTAGATAAAGTGAGGAAAAAGTAATTGAATGGCTTTATTGCTTAGTAGTTCATGATGAAATTCAAACACAGAATTGGAATCGATTTGAGGCCATTAAGCTCTGGAGTCTGACACTCGACCATTGCACTAAATTAAAAAGTAAAGTGAATTGTGTGGAGAATATACAATCAAGATGTACTGTTAATTAGTGAATGTGATAGTTAAAAAACTCATGTGATTAATCTTATTGTTATTTTTGTATAGATGGCATGGCTTCATGGAAGAAAAATTAAGACAACTATATAATTAATTCGTGTTCATTAACTGTATTATCATCTTGAGTTTGAGTCATAGAACCATATTTTCACAGATCTGAATTGTGCATAATAACTTTACCCTTCTTTATGTTGCATTGTTTCATGGGGAGATTTAGCAGGGGGCTGCAGAACATAATGGATCATATTGGACATTTTAGATTCTCAGCTGAAAATCGATATAAGAACTATTAACTTATGAATCAGACAATTTAAATTTTGGCTGATCAGAATAAAATATTGATTTAATGCTATCTGGCTTCAACAACTTATCCCTTTTAAGCAATATTAAGTAAATTAGTGGTCTTCAAAGATGCATTTTTTTCAGCAACACTTAGTAAATTCAGAATAATAAATAAATATTTTTTTCTGATTATAAACTAAAATTAACTCCACAATTTTTAATGTTCTAATATATAATTAAATAACTATTAATTGTAGATATTTCTGAAGATGGCAGTTATGCCATAAGCTAGTTATAGATGTTATTTTTTTATTGATACATCTGCTGAAGATGGCCATAAGCTAGTTATAGGGTTATTTTTTAATTTATAGATACTGTTGAAGATGGCAGTCATGCCATAAGCTAGTTATAGATTTTTATTATTATTATTGATAACATATTACATAATATTAACATATGTACAAAAAAGTTTTAAATTATATTGGAAAATGTAATAAATTATAATGTGAATAATATACAAATCAACACTGACAAAATTAGAATGTAATAGAGAGAATATAACAGTACTTATGGGTAAATGCTTAACTACTCTATAATTCCTTCAATATTATTGGTATACTGAAAATTATAGAAATAATTCCAATGTTTTTTATGCCTGATTATACATATATACATGGATGAAAACGTTTTTTTTTTTTTTTTATAAAATGAATCCTTAACAAGAAAAAGTTTTTAACTCTATAAATCTGAGAAAGCAGTATTTGGTAAGAGTTGTCATATTGTTGCCTCAGTAATAGGTAACACTCTGTATTTTACAAAACTTCATCTGAATAACAAGTGATTAGATGTTCTAGGAGTATTGATTATCGGAAACACTGAAATGGGGATGCTACATCTGGTTAGCACTATAGATTTTGTGAATGGATATGGATACATTTTGTTTTTGATTTGTTGTCTGACATCC